>OU898276.1:54814048-55286548 GCA_918026665.1 Diabrotica balteata | reverse complement strand
GATAGGTTTTCTAAATTAAAACAAAAAAATGGATCAGAGAAACAAATGAAACGTTTATTTTTGTCTCAAACAAACAGTTATCAAAAATACAGATTGCACAAGAAGCATATTATATAACATAATACAAATTAACAAAAACTTACATATTTATCTGTTTACAAAGGAGATTGCTACAAAAATTTTCGAAATAGCTCCTAGGTTATTTATTAATATGGCCAAAATTAGATTATTAAAAATTAAGGATATCCTTAATGAAAACATAATAAAAATTAACCTTATATATGAAATATCTTTTCTAGAAGACAGAATAAATTATGACATTTTTTCAGCCACGCCTCTAATACAATATAAAACTTTAATTAGTACAAATTCTTTTAATTTTTAATGAAAGCAATTATTAAAAATAATGTCTATTTTACTTGGAAAAATTAATATATTGTTACCTTAATTCACATATTTCGCCACTTAACTTAAAAAAAAACTTGCTACTATCTCTGGGATTGGAGCTGCAAGTACAAAACTCTCAACTAGAACAAAATAAAACCATTTCCATACCTAGGAAGGAAAATCTAAGACGTAAATCAGGTTTGGTGGAGAAGCAAGCTGATGGGACAACCTTTATACTTAATCTCAAAATTTCATCAGCCTCCGGTAAACTACACAAATCTTATGATGATTACTCTGTTCTAAACTGCAATATCTTTGCAAAGAGTATTATCACCTTACCGGTCTTAAGACATTACACCAAAAAAAAAATGAATCGAGTGTTGATTCAAAATCGCCCAAATATCTTTCTAGTCTGAATGCTCTTGCTTGACTCCTCTCTGTGTTCAGTTTTAAAATTTCAACGTAAATCCCGAACGAAGCATTGGGACAGTGGAACATTGAGAAAACGCAAAATAAGGAAATCCGAGACAATTACGTACAGGAAATGGAAAACAATCACTAAATAGAATAGACCAGAGCAATGATGTCGAAAGGCTGTGGCAACAAATGGAAAAATCAATTACAGAGTCAGCAGAACTAATAATAGGAAAAATGAAGGACGAAAATAAGGAAATGGTTTGATAAAGAATGCCAAGAGAAACTACAAGACAGACAGAAAAAAGCGAAACATTGTGCTTCAACAAGAAAAACAGAAAGTAAAGAAAACTATACAACATCACGACGAGAAACAAGAAGCTAATTAGAGAGAAAAAAGAAAATACGAACAAAAGCAGTATGAAGAAATAGAAAAAAATAGACAACAGTCAAATAGTCGAGCCATTTTACAAATCTGTGTCAAACGAAAAGAGAGGATTCAGACCTAACTGCGTGTCTGTACTGAGGAAATATAATGATGAATTAATAATCAACGAACAAGAATTACTCCAAACATGGCAAGAATTTTTCAAAAATTTACTTAATATACACCAAGATGAAGAACATGGAGAGGATATATACCTTGGGGTGGACCTACCGGTAGAGTACCAAAAATAGACGAAACATTGCAAGCAATTAACAAATTGAAGAACGCAAAAGCTCCAGGCTCTGACAATATACCAGCCGAATTTCTTAACTACGAGGAGAAACTTTACATAGACAATTACACAAACTAATAACACTTATATGGAACGAAGAGAAATACAACAAAATGGCACGAAAGTATAATAATCCCTATCGATAAAAAGGGAGATAAAACCAAGTGCTCTAACTATAGAGGCATCTCCCTACTTAATACGGGGTACAAAATCTTATCGATCCCTTATTAAGTAGACTAACACCTTTTGTAGAAAATTCATAGGGGAATAACAAGCCGGATTCAGAAAAAATAGATCGACCATAGATCAGATTTTTACTCTCAGGCAGCTACTTGAAAAAGGATGGGTATTCAATAGAACCATTCATAATCTCTTCATAGATTTCCGACAAGCATACGACAGCATTAAAAGGGATCAGATGTGGAATGCAATGGCAGAACTTTCAGTTCCAAAAAAAACTTATCTAGCTCGTTAAAGTTTGTGTAATGGCTGTAGATCTAGAGTGCGGATAGGTAACAAGCTCTCAGAGTCGTTTGAAATAAAACAGTGGACTGAAACAAGGAGACGCGCTGTCACCTCTTTTTTTTTTAATATAATCCTGGAAAAAGTAGTAAGAACCGCAAAAATTAGAACAGAACTACTGACAGTAAATGGACCAAAATTACTACTAGCATACGCGGATGACATTGACATTGAGGAAATACCGTCACCAATGTAAAAGAAACCTTCAATAAATTAGAGAGAGAGGCAAAAAATACCGGGTCTAAGGGTCAATGAAGAGAAAACCAAATATATGTGCATTAACAGACAAAAGAGACGAGATAGGATAGGACAAAATGTAACAATAGACCCTATAACTTTGAAAGAGTGGACAGTTTTAAATATCTCGGAGCGACTATCACCACAGATAACGATATCACGGAAGAGATAAAAGGGAGAATTCAGGCTGCAAACAGATGTATGTATAGCCTCAATAACACTATTAAATCCAAGAGCCTAACACGACCATCAAAAATCAGGATATATAAAACAGTAATTTGACCGGTGTCATGTATGGGTGTGAGACGTGGACGCTGACAAAAGCAATGGAAAGTAAACTCAGATGCTTTGAGAGAAAAATCATCAGAAAGATCTTCGGTCCCTATCACGATCCGAATACTAACCAATACCGAATGAGAACAAATGCCGGGGTCAAACAAATGTATAGTACTAGCAACGTAGTCCAAGAGATTAAATCCCAACGTCTAAGATGGGCTGGCCATGTTCATAGGCTCCCTAATAACCGCCTTACCAAGTTAATCTGGGAAGAAGTCCCGACAGGGAGAAGGCCCTTAGGACGTCACGAATGCGATGGAGGGATAATATTATATGGTCAGATTTGAGAACAATGGGGCTACCCACTGACTTAAACATCATGGACGACCGTTCGAGATGGAAGCAGATTGTGCAGTCAGCCAAGACCCACCACGGGTTGTAGTGCTACAAGAAGAAGAAGAAGAAGAAAATCTCAATTCTTTTCACCTCTCTGAAAAAGTTGCGCCTACAAACCTAAACAAACAATATCCCTTCTTGACCTCGTTCGTAACAACGAACCGACAACAAAAACATCTTTAAATATTTACTTTTAAATCGGTAGAAAGAACACGTACGAATTGGGGATTTTGAATGTAAACAAATCGTTTTCAACGACAATGTACCATATCAAACATGATCAAACATATAATGAATTAAATGGAAAAACCCGTATATCGAAGAAAAAGTGTATATTTGTCAATTTAAATTGTGGAGGAACATCAACTATTCAAGGGATACAATAAAACTCAAAAACTTCTATCCTCTTGTCAAGTGTTTTGAGATCAGCGATTACCACGGCAAACTCATTTCTGTTGTAGGCTTCTTGGATTAGAGTATCCTAATATCTGATTATACAGTTCTTGCTCAAATTATTAGACTCACCATAGAAATTTCAGTTTTTTGAATTCCAAGCTTTAAATAAGCAATTTCGTACTCTCAAAAATGGGCAACTAGCGAGAATTAATGATGGCGACATAAAACGCAGGAACTATAATAAGAGAAAATAATCCAGTAATTGGTAACATCGGTGAAGAAGTGACAAATGATAACGGAAATAGACTTATAAACCTATGTACACAATTTGGCCTCAAAATCGTTAATGGTTTCTATTCCCACAAAAATATACATAAATTGAACCTCTTCTTGCAAAACAACCAATCTCCACTTTTTGGACAATCTGACCTGAATACGCCACTTAATTCCTTGTAAAAAGACGCATCCAGCTATGCACAAATTTCATAACGTAACAACCAAACTCACATTGAAATTAAATGGAGATAATTGGTTGTTGTTTTAAAACGACCATTTTCCAAGGTCGTGTATATAGGTTTCAAAACAACAGAGCGCTAGATTTTATCACGTAGTCGGTGATTTTTAACATGGAGGTCATACTAGTGTCAGCTGAGAAAAGGAACATTATTCAGTATTCTCCAAAATTTTTGCACTTTAGTAATAAATGGAGACAACACCAGAAGTATTAACGTCTACACAGTGCAGAAAAAGTGTCGCACAGCTAGAAAAATGTGAGAAAACGGCTGAGGTTAGTATATTTTTAGATCTATATAAAAGAAAAAATGTCATCTGGCGTGAGTACAACATGCTTGGCAGTTTTGTTAAAATGCAGGGAACATGTATAATTTTCATTGTTTTTTATATTCAAAAAATGATTTACATATAACTACTAGATATCTAAAATAAAATGTGAATTTAATTTATTTGTAGGTATGGGGAAACGAAGGCGCCTAAAATGCCAACATACAAGCACGACGGGAGAGCCTCTTCTTCTTTCTTTTTGTGCCACTCCTATCGGAGATTGGAAATCATCAAGGCTATTCTGACCTTGTTTACGGCTGACCTAAAGAGTTCATTAGTGGTGCAGCCAAACCACTCTCTCAAATTCCGCAACCATGACATTCTTCTACGGCCTGGATTTCGTTTTCCTTCTATTTTTCCCTGCATTATATTTTGAAGTAATGCGTATTTATGTCCTCTCATCAGGTGCCCAAATATTCGAGTTTTCTTCGCTTTAGCGTTAACAAATCTCTGGGTCTTTTCCTATTCTTCGTTTTACTTCACAGTTTGTTATTCTTTCAACCCAACTAATCTTCAGCATTCGACGGTAGCACCACATCTCGAAACTTTCAATATTTTTCATGTTGTTCTGTTTGAGAGTCCAGGCCTCTACACCGTATAATAGCGTGTTAAATACATAGCCTCTCAGCATTCTTAATCGTAGAGGGATGCTTATATTTCTGTTGCAGAAGAATTTTCTCATCTTTATGAAGGTGGCCCTGGCAATTTCGATACGTCTTTTTATTTCACTGTTTTGGTCTCCAGTTTCGTTTATTAAAGTTCCCAAGTATTTGTAGTTTGATACTTTTTCAACTTGAGTGCCGTTTATACTAATATACGCTGGTTGTGTCATGTTTTTACTGAAGACCATATACTTGGTGGTTGTAAACTGATTTTGTTTACACCCCTGTAATTTTCAAAATAGTATATTTCCCCTTGTGCATTAACTTTACTCCACCCTGTAGGCCACGACGCCCATTCATTCCAATACCTCACAAATAAATTCTAACGGTACTGGATAATCTCTAACGGTACTCGGACCCTATGAACAATTACTTAGTACCGGATTTCGGCGACCGATTGTCGAAGAAAGATAAGACCACTCTCTCTGCTAGTAACCCCGAGGAAGACAGATGGTGCTTTTAATACAAAAATTTGTGATTTTGTGAGTTGCGATTCTCGGAGCGTGCCTATCTCATTAAGTGGTTAGTAATAAGAAAAGTTGTCTCCGCGATTGTGAACCATAACTTTGTGTAACCACGTATATTATATATTGTACCCGTTATATATTGTGTTTTTGTGTTAAGTATAGTACGTAGAAAAATAAATATTAGCTACAAGTTACTCGTATTCTTTACGTGCACTAGACACTCAAAATAATACAGTCCACTCAAACACTCCAGAGAATACCGGCGGTATAAGTTCGTACCATATTAAAAGCACGTGGAATCACCAATAATTCCACCCCCAACGCCGGCATTTTCTCCACTTGGTTTTTTTAATATTGATATTTATACCATAATTGTTGCAAGCAATATTTATGTCTGTAAGTAATCTTTGTAATTCTTCTACTGTTCTTGCAACTAGTACAGTGTCGTCCGCGTATCGAATATTATTTACAATCTCTCCATTAATTACGATTCCTCCGTTTGCTTGTAAAAGGGCTTCCTGACAGATGCTTTCACTATATACATTAAATAACAGAGGTGACAAAATGCAACCCTGTCGTACTCCTCTACGTATTTCTATTGCTTGTGATGTTTCAGTTTCTATTTTGATGTTAGCTTTCTGATTCCAATATAGATTGAAATTATTCGCAGATCTTTATTATCTATGTCCTTCCTTTCAAGAATCTCTCTAAGCTTATCATGGCGTACTCTGTCAAACGCTTTTTCAAACTCGATAAAACACGTATGTACCTCCTGATTAACGTCTAGGCATCTTTGTGTGAGAACATTCAAACCGAAGAGAGCTTCTCGAGCACCAAGCCCTTTCTGAACCCCATCTGTGTATTACTAATATCTGACTTCAACTTTTGATAAACTCGGTTGTGGATGATTTTTAGAAATATCTTTAGTAGGTGGCTCATTAAAGATATTGTTCGATGTTCTGAACATTCTTTAGCATTAGATTTCTTTGGCAGTGTAACGAATGTAGACAACAGCCACTCTTGAGGTATAATGCCAGTATTGTATATTGTATTAAATAAGTGCAATATTATACCTATTGATTCATCATTCAAGAGCTTTAGCAATTCGGTAGGAACCTCATCCGGTCCATTTGCCTTCCCAGTTTTGGAATTTTTAAGTGCCATTTCTACTTCACATTTTAGAATTTCAGGTCCCGTTTCGCCATATATCAGAACAATGTTATTCTGTTGTCCTCAAATAATTCTCCTATGTATTCACTCCATCTATTAATTTTCTCTGTTAAATCTATAATAATCTTTCCATCTTTGTTCTTAAGCAAACTTATTTGACGTCTTCTATAGGTTCCTATAATTTCTCTTACTTTTTTATGTATATTGAACGTGTCATACTTTCTTTCATAGTTTTCCATTTCTACACATTGTCCTGTAATCCATGATTCTTTGGCATTTCTTATTCTTTGCTTATGTTCTTATCAACCTCTTTGTATTTTTCTGCATTATTCTTCATTTTACGTCTTTCATCCATTAGTTCTAAGGATGTCTGGTGTCATCCACACCTTATGTTTCTTTGCAGATTTGGTTAGGTGTTTCATTCCCGTAGTTCTTTATTATAGTATTTATATACTTAAGTTTTTCATCTATGTTGTCTGTTCTGCGGATTTGGCTTTCTGCTACACTGAGGCTGGTGTTTATTTCTTCTCGCACTGTTTGTCGTAGATGTTCATTTTTAAGCTGGCTGTCGTAGATGTTCATTTTAAGTCTAATGCTGGAATGATGGCTTTTCTTATTTTCTTTGGTCTAGCTTCTATCACAGATACTACTGGATTATGATCCGAACCGATATCAGCTCCAGGGAAAGTTTTAGTAGATTTTACGGCATTACGGTATCTTTTTGTCACCAATATGTATATGGAGCGCCTACCAGTGCACAAAACTCAATATTGCGGATGTGATGGCATTTTATAATGCTTTTTATAAAAATGCAGAGAGAGTTAAACAAGGCACCTTTATACTGCAATTCCTAGAATTTAACTGTGTTTGCAGGCGTTGCCCAAAAACTGGAGTCAATCTTAATAAGACAACTACATGCAAGTGTTTCATAAAAGGTCCAGATGGCAAGTTATCCATTTGCCAAAGACTTTCACTTGAGGATCACAAGGTGCCGGCTCCGAACTATAATGAACAATTTTAGATGGGAAAGTAATGTGAGAAAAGGGGAGGAGACAAACGAACACATTTATATAAAGATAAACTGAGGAGCGTGGTCGAATTTATTAAAAGTATAAAATGCGTGGAGTCTCATTAATTTGAGGGATCGAAGTGAGCGCAAGTATGCATCAGGTGGTCTGAGTATTAATAAACTTTGGAAATTTTACAATGCTCAAGCCAAACCAGAGACAGGTAAAAAAGGATATTTTCGAATGATTTTTAATAGAAAATTCAACATTTCATGTAAGGCGCCACAGTCGGACATGTGTTCGACATATCTTTCACTTACTGAAAAAATCTCAAAGGAAACGACACCATCGGTGAAACAAAACCCTCATGGCCGCTAAAATAATTTATAAGCTTATATCGAAAGCCTTTTTTGAATTATTGGAGGAATCTAAGCATGAACTATTTTACTTTATCCTTCGGCTTGCAAAAAACCTTCCGCTGCCTAAAGTCCCGGATCAAACAGCGTACTACAGCAGACATGTACGTGTATGTACATAACTTGACAATCATAGTGGGACATTCTAAAGCCCCATTAACGAAGGGAAATTATTTTAGCTATGTATGGTCAGAGGATGAGTATGGCAAGGGCTCTAATCAGGTTGCTTCGGCAATGTATCACAGGCTGTCTAATACTGATGATTTAAAAGATATCAGTGTCGTAAGATTAATGTGTGACGGATGTGGAGGCCAGAATAAGAACCAAATAATTTTATCCATTACAATTCGCTGGCTGATACAAGCTTTAAAAAACATAAAATATATTGAAATAGTGTATCTCTTTCGAGGGCATCCATTCTTGCCATCGGACGGGGTGTTTGGGACAATCGAGAAAAAACTTTAAAAAATGCAAGTTATTCCAACACCTGAGGACTATTTTAAAATAATATCTGAAAGTACAACTTTGCAGAACCCCCATATGGATAGTTCTACGATTTGAAAACCGAAACATTGTCTCATTCAAAGCACTGCAGAATTGGCACTTTCAGATATCGAAAATAAAAAGGATTTGTTTGGCAAGATCAAGAAAAAAAAATCACGTCGTATTGGTTAAAGGGGACGAAAGCTACAACTCAAGCATCGGTTTGTTTAGAAGTATTTATAAAAACGAGATCGATCATTAACATCAATCCAAATGAAATAGGATTCGGGAACTTGGCCAACATTTGCAAAGAGAAATTGAAGGACGTAAGGAAGTTACTGTAAAGTCACTAAGGCGAGGAATGGCAAAATGATCCGAAACCGGCTTATTTCAAAAATATTACTAAACATTGCCTACATTACTAAAATGGCCCAAGAGTCCCTGAAGAAGATGACGTTAATAACATAACCACTCGATAATAACAATGATTTTTTTTTGAACCTATTCTCTATCCTTCCATTGTTGGATATAGGTCTCCCCCAGTTCTCTCCATCTTTAACTATCTTGAGCTGTCTCTGCCATGTGGGACCTCCTTGTTTCCTGATGTCATCTTTCCACCTCATCTGTGGTCTGCTCTTGATCTCTTTGCATTGTATGGACGCCACTTTCCGATGGCATTGTTCCATCGTCCGTCTTGGAGACGTTCATTGTGTCCAGCCCATTTCAGTTTTGCTGCTTGTTCTATCGCGTCTACTGTCTTTGTTCTGGTTCTGATCCACTGGTTACGTTTTCTATCTCTAAGTAATACACCCAACATTTGTCTCTCCATCGCTCTTTGTGCCTTCCTTATCCTATCCAAATTGGCCTGTGTAAATGTCCATGTCTGTGCTCCGTAGGTGAGCACTGGTATTATGCAGAGTTATATACCTTGCTTCGTAAGTATAGAGGGATTGTTTGATTCTTTAGAACGTAAGAAAGTTTGCCGAACGCTGCCCATCCCATTCTTACTCGTGTCGATATTTCAGTTGTTTGATTTTCTCTGTTAGCTCTGATTGCTTGTCCTAGATAGATATACTCATTTACCTGTTCTATTTTTATTGCCTCTTGTCTTCCGTGTTTGTCATTACTTTTGTTTTGTTGAAGTTAATTTTTAGGCCTTTTGCAATGATTTTTCATGAAGTTCATTCAGCATTAATTCCAGTTCTTGTCGTTCCGAGGAGATCAGGAGTATATCATCCGCATATCTAAGATAATAACAATGATAAAGAAGTCTTAAGAGTATAGAATTTTGGTATTAATAATTATTCTAATGTATTAAGTACTGTATATGTAATGTATTTACGGCAATTTTGCCAGTGTTTTGCAAATAGAGGTCAAGTGCTTGCAAGACAATTAAACTCAATTATTGACTATATAATAGTTAGGCAGACATCTAAAGTTAAAATACAAAAAACCCGAGTGGTATAGATAGAATGTGGATTGAATCAATACTCACTGAAATCTCAAGCGCAAATTTACTATAAACATAAAAAACAATCAAATCGCAACCAAAAAATATGAAACACTTGAGATGGAAACAAACTTTATTTATTTCTTTTGAAAAACTTATTGTTGCGAAGAATAAAAGGTTCTTTTTGAAAATAAACAAACGAATAAAACAATCAGATAACACAGCCCGGCAGGGTATAAATTATTTGTTTTAATATTGTTCTGAAGCTATTTTCTTGTGGCATAAATGAATTACTATTTCACTGGGAATAAGCCACAATTAAATATAAAAATACGTTTATTGACGTTTCAATTTCCACTTCGGAAATCTATTTTTATCTTTAATTGTGGCTTATTTCCCAGTTAAATAATAATTTATTTGTTTTAGTCGTAAAGTCAACGAAAATAAATAAAATAACATTCGCTTTCAAAAACGAAAATTTGCCTTATGTGGGGTTAACGGATGTGCAAAGGAGATAGATTATTGGTCTTGTGGAACAAGGAATGTCTCAAAGGTACATAGCTGAAGTGGTAGGCGTACCAAAACCTATGCTAGGTATCAGGAGTAAGGAATGCTAAAGAATAGAATAAGATAACGTCGCCAAAAAGTAACAACGGCTTGCTACGATCATTTTATTGTCCAAATAGCCAGAAGAGACCCAACAATTTTTCACCCGCAACCACAAAAGCATCTTTTGAAAGGTACAGGTGTAAGTTTTTTACTTGAAATGACAATAACAAAACTTTGTGCCCATGGACTATACTACAGTAGACAGTTACGGGTTCATGAGTTAACCAGGCAACACAAGATTGATTGTCTAAATTGGTGTCTTTAATACCAAAACTGAAACATTGGAAATTGGCAAAATGTGCTATTTTTAGACGAAACAAGGATTTGTGTAACATTCTGTGACGGATAAATTCGTGTACTTAGAGGATGAGAAAAAAAGCAAGAACGGAAACAGCCAGATCTGTCAACAGATATAAAGTCATGTCCTGGGGAAGTAATATGGTCGGTGAAAAAATTCATTTAATTTCCATTTAACAAACTTTAATAGCTCGCAGGTATCTTGTTTTGATTCTAGAACCTGCAGGACTTTGAAAAAGTGCAGGGGAAAAAATTAATTTTCATGCATGCACCTCCACATAACAGCAGAGCCAATACAGATTTCCTTAAAGCAGAAGATTTCACTGTGCTGTATTGGTCTGCTTGCTCACCCGACCTTAACTCTATAGAGCATTTGTGGCCTCTTCTTTTTATATGCTTTGCTATATGTGTATACATAAAAGTATATTCAAGAAGAATTTGTAAACAAAAAACTCCATATTTTCTAAAAGGTATGTTGGGTTTGGAAAAATCATGACACAGCACTTCTTTTCACTCTAAAGAAAGTTTTTCTAGCCTTCTTCCCTATTTTAGCCAGATTTCTGGCCTCTTATTATTAGTTACTTGTCTTCCATGCTTGTTCAATATTTCTGCTAATATGTTCTTTATAAAAATCAATTATCAGGTGTTAAAAATAAAAATCTTTCAATAAAAAAACGTGGATTTATTTTAGAGTATCACAAAACTTTACTAACACATTAAAAGCATGAACTAATCCAAGTTTATCAATAAAAACAAGTAAAAATGTTTATAATACAAGTACACTTAATAATGAAATGTAAGCTATTGATCTAAAACACATTACAGCCTTCCATTTTGATAAATAACACTATTACTTTAAAATACCTTTATCTACAGAATAGACAATTTCACTAAAAATTCAAACATAAAGATACATTCGAACAAAATGTGTTTAATAATTAACAACTCAATTGGTTAAGAGGAGAAGTTCCCTTTCACTAACTAATCACATCTTTTAGTAAATTGTATAGTTTTTGTTTATTTCTCCAATTTGTCAAAGAGACTTTCAGATACCAAAATTTATCATATAAATAGCATGTCAAGTAATTCTAATCTATACAACAAATCAAATTACTATTCAAAATTGTATGAAGTACTGAGTACAAATGCTCTGCATTAAAGACCATACAATATTTTGTACATAAAATATAAAATACATAAAAAGCAATGTTTTTCACAGTTCCTTTGACATTTATATTAAAATATGACACAGTAAAGAACTCTTCATGCAATATTTGAGATGAAACAATATAAAGTTATTATGAACATATGTGCGGCTCAAAATTCAGCCTTTTGCATTTGGAATTCACATTAAATATCTTCAGTACTCAAGTATTTAAATAATATATAATAAACTACAAGAATAATCAAAAACTATTTAATTTCCTTTAAGTACTTAGGGTTTTCAAAGAAAAATACTCAGATAAAGGTATTTTACTATAATAAACTATCCGAAAACTTAAAAATAGGGAATGGGTTTGTACAAAATTTGACTTAGGTTCTTATTGGGAGGGCGGAGGTGTTGTTATAGGTCTCTTGAAAAGCAGAATATGAGGTTCTGAAACAAAAATAATAAAATATTTGTTAAAAATGGTATTGCATGGAGATATAATAGCAATCAAATTATCGCTGAAAGCTGATAATAAATAAAAATCTTTATTATATGGCATTTATTCTCAAATAAAAACTATATTAACATTTGATACACTAATTTTACTGTTAAATTTAAGACAAAAAATTCAATTTGGTATGTCTTATGAATATTTTTCTTGCATTTTTAGTTAGTGCCTTAGAAATTCAAAGTCCCCACTTAATCCTGAATCAGTAAAATTGTTTATATGGACAGAGTATGATCTCCAGAGGAGTTCAAATGAGATTTATTTATTTTTTTTATTTATCGTATGGCATATAATAAGAACACACAATTAAAAAAAAAAATCATAAAAAAACGTTACATGAAGTATTACAAACGAACATCTAATGTATTATTAATATAATGTAAAACATTTTTCGGTCGCATTCAGGAACTCATCGAAAAACTCCACAGAATCGCCTTCGGGGACATTCTTCAACAATGTGACGGACGGTCTGTCGTTGCGCACCACAGTCACACTCAGGAGTAAGGGCTTTTCCCCATCTATATAAGCTGTCAGCACATCTACCGCTGCTTGTTCTTATTCTGTTTAGCGTTGTCCATGTATTGCGGGTCAGTTCAAAGCCTGGCGGTTTCTGATCAATACAGGCCATTTGATGTGCTTCCTGTGGTGAGTCGCTCTCCCATTGTGTTCTCCAAGCTTTGGTCAGGTTGAAATGTTCCTGATGTAAGGAGTTGGCTCTTAGCAATGGAGGATATCTGGAGCGCAGTCTGTTTATTTCGATATCAAGCTTATCTTGGTGTATAGGTAGTTGATGGTTAGCCTCAATTTTTCGATATTCTCTGAGAAGAAAATGACTTCTTCGCAGTTTCGGCGGTGGAATGTGACTTAGAATGGGAAGCCAATAGTTTGGTGTGGGTCTAATTGTACCTGAGATCATTCGCATTGTCTGGTTTAATTGAGTGTCAATAATCTTTGTGTGTTTGCTATTGAGCCATACCAGGGAAGCATATTCAGCCACCGAGTATACAAGTCCGAGAGCGGATGATCTGAGTACGGAGGCTGAAGACCCCATGTAGTGCCACATAGCTTTTGGACTATATTATTTCTCGTTTTCAACTTTGCTGTCGTTCTTTGAAGATGTTCTTTAAAACTCAATGTTCTGTCCAGAGTCACTCCAAGATATTTTGGTGTTGAGTTATGAGTGAGCAGTTTGTTTTCGAAGTGGATGGAGAGTTTTTTGTTGGCTTGGGCATTATTCAGATGGAAACAGCACACTTCGGTTTTCGTTGCATTAGGCCGTAGCCTCCATTTGCGAAAGTATTCTCCCATAATGGCAAGGTCATCCGCTAATATTGTTTCTGTGATATTCATGTTATTATGTCTTGCTGCAATTGCCCAATCGTCAGCGTAGCCAAATTTCTGCGAAGTTGTCCTAGGTAGGTCCGCGATATATAAATTGAACAGTAAGGGTGCCAAAACAGATCCCTGTGGCAGTCCCATTGCTGAGCTTCATTTGGGAACTTTTAGAATTGTCTATTGTGACTTGAAAAGGTCTGTCGGTGAGCATGTTATCAATGAGTTTAGTTACCTTTTGACACGGGACGGCACGGATTAGCTTGCAGATTAGTCCTTGTCTCCAGACAGTATCGTATGCAGCTGATAGGTCCATGAAAGCAACGGATGTTTTTTGTTTTCTTTGAAAACAGCTTCAATATGTGTTGTTAAGGATAGGATCTGATCTGTGCAGCTGCGGTTAGGTCTGAATCCTGCTTGCTCAATAGGTATCAATTCAAATACTTTTCTACTAATTCTGTTGTAGATTAAGCGTTCCAACAGTTATAAACACAGCTCAGCAAAGCAATCGGACGGTAGTTTTGAGGCTGATTATTTGCCTTTCCTGGTTTTAATATGGCTATAATGAAGGCTCCATTATATCCATCAAATGAGATTGTTTCTGCTGTTTATTACAAATTGACAAACTTACATTTTGATGAAGGGGTAGAGAAAGTGTATTTAGTGACTGATGGTTGTGGAGGCCAGAATAAGAATATCACGATGGTTGGAATGGTTCATTACTGGGTACAATGCTGTGATCCACATCATATAAAATATATAGAACTCATATATCCCATAGCAGGTCATTCTTTCCTTCCCCCTGATTGAGTCTTTGCTCACATTGAAAGAATAGTTAAGAAATGTGCCACCATAATTGATCCAGAAACATATAATAATTTTATTAAAGATTATTCTGCAGTGCTGAAGATGGGAGAAGATTACACAGTTTTTGACTGGAAAGTGAGGTGCAAGAAATTCTTAAAAGTCCTGGATCCTGGCATTTTCGTTTTCAATAATCTAAACGATTATTATTTTCAAAAAACAAGAAAGGGTGTGTTTATGTCACAGGCGAACCATTTTATAAAAATGTGCTTTCTAAGCTCAAGAGCATCTGCAAGAAAGGAAAGAATATTACTTAAATCCAGTTACAACCATTGAGTGTATGGAGACATTTAAAACCAGATAAAATAAAAAGCATATCAACATTGTTAACAAAACACTATGGTGTGAATTGGGTGGCCAATGAATGTCTTCATTTCTTTACAAAAGCTTTTAACTACTTGGAAATAACTAACCAGGCAGAAAATCATCCTGAGGATATAGAAGATCATCCTGAAGGTAAAGAAGATGAAAGTATGATTAATTCATCTGATAACGAAGATATTAACTTAATAATTTAGTTTTTGTTTATATATTCAATAAAAGCAATATTTTTCAAATTTATTTTATTACAACCCTTTTTTGTTAGTATCACACACGAGGCTAACAATACTATAAAAAATACAAAGTTGAGGTTCATTTAGATGCATAAGCAGACATGTGCAACTCTCAAGTGCAAAACAAGACATGTCTAATTTTTAAACCAAAATGAAGGGGTTAGAAGTAAAACCGCCTAAGTAAAATTTTCACCAAAACGACTTTAGTGATATTTCACATTCTGAATATCTTATATTGTTTGGTAGTAAAATCGACTATGTTGCAACCTTACTTTATCGCCATCTTTTGATGAATAGAAAAAACAACCAAAATGAAATTCACCAATCGTTAAGAGCAGAAATCGCCTTAGCGCACCTAGGCTGTTTTAACTCCAAACAAGGGGCTGGATATAAATATATTTTTATTACTTATGTTGTTTGGGTTCCACTCAACGGTTTGGATTTGCTTATGGCGTGTAGGTTATGCTTGTTTAGTAGATTAACAGCAGTGTTTCAAGTGTTACTATTGTTTGCAGAAATGATATATTTTATCATTATAATATTTGGATCATATTTTTTGAGTTTTGATATTATTTTAGAGTCAGATAGTGATCCATACGCTACAGATGGAGAATCTGATTTTATTCCGAGTGAATATGAAGAAGATAATGACAGCGATAATTCTATAATATCTGCCGAGGAAGCAACTATAAGCACACATGTGGAGTATAATATTTGAGTAGTAAAAGTGTGTGTTTTAGCTTGTTAATTTTAATTTAACCCTTTAATTGGCAAGGGTATAAATACTTACTGAAAAATTAAAATTTGTTCAAATATGTAGCATAAAACAATCATCTTGAAATAATTTCTAGTTTTTTTTTGTTTTCCATTTCATACTTTTTTTTACAGATTGTATCCTATAGGATACATTGCCAAAAAGTCAAGATATAACGTTTAGTTAATTTTGAATGTTTAAAATACTTTGCTTGAATTATATAACATCAATAGGGTTAAAAAATAAAAGATTACTACTAATAAATGCTTTAATAAAAAATAATTACAATTTAGTTTATGGTAAGTCATAAAACAGTTCCTTTCAGAGATAATACACAGTCGTGTATTACACTTCTGACACATAAATGTAGTTTGTCCTTTAGGGCACAAACGACACCGACCTTTAGTTGTTGTTAAGGGAAAATGATCAATGTTATCTAGCCTAGTATCGTCGGTCGGCCTAGTAACTACCGGACTTCGGATTTGTTTGTTAGGAAATGACCAAGCAGCTGGGCGACCTATTTTTGCTTTATTTGATTTTAGTAGACTTTGAATAATGTCGTTGCGGAACGTTTTCAATGGAATGATTTTTTTAATGTTCAGTGCATTGCAGTGTCTTCTATAAAGCAGCCATCCATTATTTACACTTATATCGAGCATTTGGGCTAGCAACTTCAGGTACCATCGATGTGACTTTAGGCCAGTTCGATATAAAGACACAAGCATGTCAGCAAGGTCTACGCCTCCCATATGCTTATTATATTCTAAAACTACCTGGGGACATAATACGTTAATTTTTTTCTTTTGTTCCTTACAGTATCTTTGAACATGAGATGTTGTTGTAGTATCAGAAAATGATGATACTAAATTAACACATTTATTATCTGCCCATTTGGTAATACTAATTTTCATTTCGTTGTCGCTAACACTTTCGAAGCTACCTCGTCCTCTTTTAAGTAACACCTTGTCAGAAACCATAGTACAATTTCTTATTCTATTTTTTTGAACTGTCCCTAGGCTGAATATGCCTAACTCACTTCTTAGATATGTAACTAATTCAAGTGAAGTAAACCAATTATCAAAATATACAATTTTACATGGTTTCTCATGAATACTTCTACATAAGGCTACTACCACTTTCTGCGGTATTCCAAAGTATTTTTCCTCATAATTTGTAAAAATGTGATTCAAAAAGGTATTTTCACCAGCATAAGGAAAAAAATCATATACAATACCGCTCACTCCACATCTAACAAATAATTTAAACCCCCATTTTTTCGGCTTGTTTTTTATATATTGTCGTCTAGTTCCTGCTCGTGTTCCCTTATATGGGACCATCATTTCATCTATCGAAAAACGCTGTTCTTCTGGAATCGCTAAGCAGTTTTGGCGTACATGTTCCAACAATGGACGGACTTTAAAGTACCTGTCGGTGCCATTATCATCTTCATGTTTGCGAAATGAATGTTTCTTCTGAGACTTTGATAACGTTTCAGAGGCATCACGTCAGCTACTTGATCATAACGGAATAATTGAGACCAAAAATCGCAATAGGAAGGCATGCTGACTATACCCATCAACAGCTCAATGCCAACGAAAGATTTTATTTCCTTAATATCAGTGGCTACGGATTTACCTGTTCTCTGGGTTGAATACAGATTTGTATTTTCTGCAATTATCGAAAACAGATCGTCCTTGAAAAACATTTGGAAATAAGTCAATGGTGATGAAATATCAGTTATACTACTGCAAATAGGTTCTGGAATTTCTACTGGATAACAAAACTCTGGAGAGTTAAAATTAAAATCCATTTTCTGCCGTTGAATGTTAACCTTCTTAGGTACAGGTGGTAAAGGATCCGGTATATTTGGTTCTAATGAAGTCAAAGAATTGTTTTAAAGCTCTTTCTGATCTTCGAACAGATTCTGTGGCAACATCATTTTCACTCTGAAATGGTTCTAAATACATATTATCATCAAATATAATTTCAATGTCCATATTATTTTGGTCATAATTTGTTTCCAAAACATCCTCTGTGTCTGAAACATCCGAATCGTCAGAGTCTATTGGTGGTAACATTGCGATTATATTCATTGTTCGTTTAGAATAAACTCCAAATTCGCGACTTGCCATCTGAAAACAAAAAATAACAAGTTAATTTATCTAATTATTCATACCACATTGTTAGGCAATGTATCTTTTAAGATACCACTAAAATCCGTTCGTTATAACTGAGAACCCGGCAATGTTTCTTTAAAGATACATAGTTTTAAATGAGACTTCATACAAAAATTATAAAATAATATGGAACAAACAACTTAATATTACATCTCAGTAGACTTACCTTTACCAAAATAAACAGTTATCAGCATAAAATCTCTAAAAACTTTTCAATAAACGCTGTTTACATGGGATCAGTTAGTTCACTAACCTAAAAATTGCAACATGGTAAATTTACGTCACCTGTAGAACGTTTGTAATAGATCCTATAGATGGCGACTCACAACTAGTTATAAAAGAAAGGGTGTATTTAAAGATACATTACCAAAGACTGGCATATTTTTAAAGAAAATACGTTGATACAAATTTTTCCTTGATATGTATCTTTAAAGATACATTATCAATTAAAGGGTTAAGCATAATATCCCTAACAAAAATTAATTTATTATGTAAATATTAAACTTGTAAATACCGGTAAATTTAGTACCTACCTTATAGTTATGTACTTTTAGAAATTTCGAAGTTAAGTTTAACTTAAGGGTTTAACATATTTTTCCCTCTCAGTAATTCCTAAAATTTACTGAAAAATGAAGCGTAACATACATGCATGGAAGAGGAATAAAATCACAAATAAGGGGCTTGCTGGCCAAGAAATGAAAGCAGAGAAAAATTGAAGAGAAAGAAATGTGTCCAGGAGTATATGCATATGTGTAGGTACCAATGTGGAATATTTAACGACATTGAAAGTAAACGACTCTTCTCTAAGTTGGACAGTTTACCAACCTGCAAACAGCTTTTTTAGCTTCATATATCAGAAAAACTGAACCTAAAAAAACTGGCTAATAGCAAAAAAATTACAGTACAGAAATTAAACTTCTTGACTGCTGTGTATGCAGACTTTTTCCTAAAAACTTTTGATACCACAGTCGCTTTAAGGTTATGTGTAAAAAAGTTAACAAAAACAATTTTGTGGAGCCTGATAAAAGAAAAAATATGTCCCAACCAACAAAGTATCAGAGAACGCAAGAAAACTAGTGATTGAATATATCAGATCATTACTACATAATAGGAGTCATTATTCTTATAATCAAAATCCAAATACGAAATACCTTTCGTCCGATTTAAACATTCGCAAAATGTATGGTCTTTACAAAGATAATAATTGTACTAATAACGATAAACCCCCAGGAAGGGATGAGGGATTATATTTTCAATACTGAATTCAATTTAAAATTTCACTATCCTCATTCAACTCTTGTTATAAATGCGATCGGTTGGTAAACTTAATATCATCATCAACTGAAGACGAAAAAGAAGTACGAGACAATTTAAGTATCAAAAATGGCAAAATTTATAACAGCTGCTACAGTTCATACCCCCATTTACCATCAATTTTATAATGATTTGCCGCAGGAGTCAAAGCAGCAAAAAAAAAACACTATGAAAAAAGGAAGCACTGCTGTTAAGTCTTCCAAAGAAGATGCCAACGTAGAACAAAACAACAACATAGGTTTTTTGTCAGATTATGAGTAACTCTGGTGTTATAACAAAGTAAAACTTGTATTTTTTTTAAGAAAAAATAAATATTAATTGAAAATTAAGCTTTTGCTTAGTTCTTTTTGTGTATTATAAATCCATTTTTGCTTAAAGGTAAAACAACCTAAGTGCATTTTTTTATCGAAAGAGGTAAAAAAACTAAAATAATTTCTCACCAGAAGTATCTATAAAATTTTATACTTATTTTGAATTGTTTAATACTTTAAAATTTTTAATTTTGAACATCCAGAATTTTTAAAAGAGCAAAAACTTTGATGCTTTATTTCTCAAAATGTGTATTTTGCTACTTAGGCAGATTTTCTTCTGACCCCTTCAAATATCTTATTACTAACAAGTCTAATTTATGTTTTGATTAGTAGTAACAATATTTATTAAAGATAGAACATTTTGGTTAAAACACAATGTTCATTGGTGTCAAATTACGTTTTTGGTAGGTGTATTTGTAGGCGATTTACTCAAAACACCTTATAGGTCAAATACTGGTTTTGCATTTATATGCTTCACTTATATATAAATGAAAATAATTATTTATCTTAATCTCATGGGGAATTTAATTATTAATTACTCTTCCTAAAATATAAATACCAAAATGTTTTTAGTTTGTTGAAGACTACTTTCAAGACAATATTTTTGAATGAAATTTTTTAGTTCACTTTTACAAGCACTCCTAAAAATATATTTATGAAATTAAGACTAAATTTTGTATCAAGACCAAATATTCTATTTATCATTTTATAAATTGTGTACTTACCTGGTAAATGAATCATATAATGCACCCATCCTTTACTTTGTTGAACTCCAATACTTCGCCATTCATCTTCAGACATTAAATGAGTTTTGGGTACTACGCTAACCATTTCTTTGGGAAGTACAACATGCCTGTAAATGCAAAGTCATTTCATTTATACAAGTTATCTAGCAAAAACGAATACCTACATACAATACTATTTGTTCATAACATATAGTATAACTGGTGTTCTCTGTTAATAATACCTCGGTTGCAAGTTATACTAAAGTTTAGACATTACACATAGTTCTATTTAATTAAACAATTGTAAAGTTTAAACGTTTTAGGAGGCTTCAGTTTAATATTGTTTGGATTATAGCTTACCTATATTCAAACACATCATCATAGTATTTGTCCGAGTAATAGATACTGTTTATCAATTCCTCCCTGCTCATAGATGCCATTGCGTTATTGGGATAATATTACAATTAGTAAACCATAAAATTATAAGATAAAAACTTTGCAAAACTTGTTCTTTTATTCTCTAGATATTTCTGTCACGTTTTCCGTTGATTTTTTGATGATCAAATTGAATTTAGTAACTTACAGGCTAGCCAACTGTGTTTAAAAATCCCCAACTGGATGCTGACAACAGGGCTGCCTATACACTCTTTTTTATGTATTTAATAAAATTTTATAATTTTAGGTACTTGGTACATTTTTTTAAGGAATATATAAGCTACGATTGTTTATATTTTAGTTTTTATATAATTGTTTTGGGATTGGACTATTTGGAATTTAAAGCTATATGTCTATCTCTTTTTTTGTTGTTGTCCTTGTAGGCCATCTCAGTAATTTATTAGTCTGTGGTTCGGCCTAAAGGGGATAGTCCGATTACAGCAGTATATCGTCTTTAATTTAAGTAATGTTTAAAAAAATACAAAAGGAAAACGGTCTAACAGTGGAAAGTGAAATTTCAAACTCAAAGGAAAACTACCACAATAATAGTGAATTTGTTTTATCTACCTTAATCGGTTCCCAAAACATTAAAAAATGGAACTCCATTAGAATAGCGCTAGGATTTAAAAGCAATGAAGAATTTGTCACCAAGTTGTTAGATCTTGCTCAAGGATATCTCGATGGGTAAGTTTTAACGATATTTTGTAAAAATAATGCTTGGGTTCAATGCTCTATGTGTCAAAACCAACTACTTTGGAGCTTTAAAAATTGGAGGTAGGGATTTTGGCTTGTCTGACAGATCAATAAATTCACAAACATAAACAAACACACGTGGAAATTAAAAAAGTAGTCAGCCTGTCAAAAATTTGTGTTCTATTTGTATTTTACTACACTTCTGTTCTACTTACCTAATGCTTTAAATATACAAAACGTGTTGACAACTATGAGAAAAACTTTAAGGACATATTTATATTTACTTCTATGTTGTATAATTTTTCCCCATAATAACAAACTAATTTCGCTTGTTTTCTTGTATTTCTTGCGTTTCTCTTTAAATCTAACAATTATTTGTCTGTCTTTACTAGGTCTTTTTCTTTTGTGCTTTTTGTTTTGTTTGTGTTCCATTATTTAATATTTTAATTAAGTCAGTGAGATCGAGAACCGTTCAGAACTGGTAAATTGACATTGTATTGTTGGCGATATCCATAGATAAAATTTATAGATTGGTAACAGGGATAAGCAATGTCAAATCACGTTCGGATTTAGGCGCCCATTCGTTTGGTGGCGCTGCTAGTCTCGTTTCTACGCGTAGGGAGTGTGCTGTGGTCAAATCAAAAGTTGAATTTAGACAAATGCGGCGCCATATTTTTATTTGTTTTATTTTTTATAATTTATTTTATAGTTTAAATTTTTTTATATAAGTAGTGCAAAAAGGTAAAATTTTAGACGATTTTTTATTATGGAATCGAACACATTACATGGAATAACAATATAGTGACGAAGAACTGAACAAAAAAGATGTATTCCAGATTGCATGGATACTAGGCAAGCACACTACCGCTGGCAAGCAATACCGTTTTTCAAGTCCAGGAGATTATAATATGGATATGTTTGATAAATGGGCGAATGCTGTTAAAAGCCCTAATTATAGAATGCTGCAACAGAAACTATTTATAACAATTTTCGTGTATGCGCTAGTCATTTTAAAGAGGATGATATAATTAATGTTGGACATACCGGTATTACGAGAACAGCCCTTCTGAGTTTGTTTTTACCAGCACCAGGTAAGAACTATTATGCCAATATATGTATGTATGTGACCTTTTACTTATAAAATTAGTTAATTATAAATTTAACCTAATTATAAAATCAGACTTACTTGCTTACTATTTGAATTATTTTGTAGGTGGTGGTTCAACAACTATCTTAAAAAATCATCACCTTAGAGAGGGTTCAACATAATTTCTACAGGTGTGCCTGTTTCAAAGTCGGATTAGATTAGCAGACCATGACTACACTATCATATGGAGAGGTCCATGAGCTTGCCGTTAAGTGCGAGGAGGGATCTGTCTCTCTCTTGTGAGTGAGATTGGTCTTAGAGTACCATATATTATCATGGTTTGTCTCATCTATGTACTTTTAATCAAAAGAACAACCTAAATCTAAATGTATTTAATATGTCTCTCAATAAATATATAAATATTAGTAGAAAAGAGTTACTGGTAAGATAGAGTTTGGAAACGTAACTTTCTAAAATACTTCATATTATTATTGTAACTAGGTAATACTTTACATATTTTTTTATTCTTAATGTTATTTTTCCATCTTTATAGTGCTGGATCTTAGAATCTTAGAGCTAACTGTTGGGTTTATAGGTTTAAATATGACTAAAATATTATCATATAAATGTATATAAAGTTCTTTCTAGATCTAAATCATTTAATTTTTCTGTTTCCAACTTAGCAGAGTTCTTGAGTTCTGTTTTTCTGTGAGTAGAACGCCAGACAGTAAGAGTTCTCACTGACCACTGGTAGTGTGTGTTATTAGATTAGGATGTAAGTACTACAAAGAACTCAGAATTATTAGGCTTTAATTTGACATTAGAATTCCAAAAAAATTATTTAATTACTGACAAGTTCTTGTCACAAGATTTAGAACACTAAATTATACTACATTTACCCTTCCCTATTTGTGAACAAAATATTGCAACTATCTTGGTTTATTTTTAGCTCAGCTGATTTACAGCTAGATTGAAAATCTGAATTTTCCAATCTTGGTTCATAATTATCATCAGGTTTTTGAACAGGTAAATTTTCTGTCACATCTGGCATTGATTTAGTAGTGGAATTCTCTAATGTGTTATTTGGACTTCATCTTCATCATTATTGTGATTCAATAATATAACAATTCAATAGTAAACTTCTTATATAGTACAGAGCTCCTGGTAAAGCAGTTTTTCATTTAGTGATGTCTAAATATTTGGTTTTCAATGCTAGATTCACCAATTTCTATATAACTCATTGTATCTTTCAACTTAACCATTTCCTTCATGGTTATATGGTGTTGTTCTACTTGAAATATTCCTTTAGGGTGGAGATAATTAATAAATTCTTGTGAAGTAAAGCTAGTTCTCCTTGTCAGATTTTATATATGCCAGCATTCTATATAAACAAAATAGTGATTTAATCTGTGATTATGTCTGCATTTTTTTAATACTTCAACGCATTTGCATGTTTTCATTCTGAATCTGTGAGAGTATGTGTGAAAAAAGCAATTGGTTTTCAGCATTGATTGCTTCGCTTATGTAATTATAGACTAAATTTATTACAAGCATGTACTTACTTTGTCTTCTAGGGATTTATCTTTAGATTCATTGCTTTCTAAAAATATCTTGAATGTTATATACCAATGTTTGAATTCTTTGCAAATTTTGAGAATAAAATTGTAGTAAAAGGCCTTTTGCAGAATTAGGCTTCTATTTACATAAAACTTGACATACTAAGACAAAACAATTATTTAAATACTGACCAGTTCTTGCCACAACATTAAGAAAACTAAATTATAGTACACTTGGCTTGTATTATTAATATTTCTTGTAACACATATAACATTTCTTGTAATATTTTTATAAATAAAGATTTTATTCTATATTTTATTCTTTAATTTTTTGACCACTTTGGCATTTTAATGTAATGTAAAATAAATATAGTCTCAACATAACAAGAAAACCCAAAAAGTATACGAAAAATATTTATTATCGTATAGGATAAGGATTTTTCTTGTTATTTTAAGATTATATCGATTTTCCTTTACTTTAAAATGAGTTCACAATCCTAGGTAATATTACAAAAATTTTGAATTTCGCGCCATGTATTTATAGTTAGGCGCCCGGTCACTAGGTGATGCGCCAATCATTGTTTTACTCGTCAACACGGAAGTTTCAATGCTAGGTGGTAGTGTGCTATGGCGATCTCACATTTTCATACAATACAACATAAGACGAGAACCAAATGATGACCAAATGACGCGAATAACAAAAATGCAGGAATATACATAAAGGTTCGCTTCAAATTGTTTTTTTTTACTGATTAAATGAAATTTTATTTAGATTACTGACGCCTAGATTTGACCCCTGAGATATAATGTAAATTCTGAGACTTTGATGGGCTCGTCATGTAGTGAGAATGGAGACCAGAAGATTGCCAAAAAGAACCGATAGTAAAAATGCAGGGCGCAAGACTAAAAGAAAGCCCACGGGAAAAGTTGGGAGGATGAAGTGACAATGGACTCGCAAAATTTGCTGGACGTGAGAACCTGGAGAAGATCGACGCGGGACCGGCAAGGTTGGAGACATAGTTTGGGGAGGCCAAGGCTTGATTTAGGCTGTAGTGTCATTGGAGAGATATATAATGTAAATAATATACACAAATTACTACTCGGATCGTATAAAGTTCAGCAGCTGAGCATCTTTCTATATACATGGAAGGTTGGATAGTTAAAACTATTCTATCTTATGTAATTTTTTTCGACGAATACAAGATATATATATATATATATATATATATATATATATATATATATATATATATATATATATATATATATATTATATATATATATATATATATATATATATATATATATATATATATATATATATATATATATATATATAGTCTCCTTAACTGACAATGATTCAAAAAAAATTATACTCAGGATCAAATGGCGCAGTGCTTCTATCTGTTCGAAGAGGAAGCTCAGTTTCTGCTGCTTTAAAGGAATTTAAAGTACCTCATATAAGTTTGCTATATCAATAAAAGGAAAATATACTGAGGTTTCCACTATCGGCCCTTCTCCAACGTTACCAAATGAGGAAGAAATAATTTTGGTACAGTGGATGTTAGAACTTTCTAGAATTCATTCACGAAATTCTGGAATCTAGCTACCTATAAACACAATTCAGTCAACCAGATAAAATAACAGGAAATATTTGTGACTCACCCAAACCAGGAACTTCAAGAGATCCTGATTACCAGTTTTGTAGTCCCAAAAAACTAATAACTACTAAAATTAGTGCTGAAGAAACTGTTTCAAACAGTGCCTTTTCTTTAGATGTGCCAATACACAGCCACCTTTACTTCCAAGCCATGAAGTAAAAAAGGCAACACCGCATTCTATGACGTCGGTAGTCCGATAATCAGCTGTAAGGTCTACCAGAAAATTAAACTAATTTGAATTTTAGGAAACTGATATTTTGAAAACTTCAATTCATTACAGAAATATTTTTAGGGAAATTAAATTAATAAAACCCTATATATACCTAATAAATATATATAAAATTTTATTATTATTAAGGTTATATTATCAATAAAATAATCGTTAGAGTAGAATTTATTGCACTTAAAATACAGTGTCAAACAGTTAGAGCGCCTTCCTTTAAACCTAAAGGTCGTGAGTTCGAATCCCATCTGGGTAGAGAAATTTTTGTTTATTAAAAATTAATGAATTAAAATAATTTCTATCCATGTGCGATCGGTACTCACCGGAGGGACCGCAGACGTTCGGATACAATTAGCGTCTCGTAGCAAAGACAATGATGTCGACTTTGCTAAGTATCAAGACAATTACTCTACACATACACACACACTACACTAGGTACCTGACTATACCATGCCAATGATCATAGTTGTCGAGGCATTAACTCAATAAAAAAAAAATCTTACAATCAAATGCAGTCGAGAATCTCTAGAAATTTTAAATATTAAGTACTTAAGCATATAAATAACACAATACATTAACACTACATTTAAAAAGATTATTAAAAATACAAAAGATATAAAATTTGTTAAGTAAAAACTTAGTGTAACTATTATGATTAAAAAATGCATTCTAAGAAATCAGACACAATATAAATATGGTTCTAAATTAATCTAATTACTATTTACTTTAACTTTTGTTGAATTTTCATACTTAGTTATGCGACAGTAGCAATTTTTTATATGAATAGGTTTTTTGTCATATAAACCAAGTTAAAAGAGGTATGCATGAAAAATGTGACAAATGTAACATACCATTTATAACTTGTATATCGATTTAAAATAGCCTATATTCTCAAAAGATTTTTGAATGTAATACTCAAATTTGTTATCACTTATGTAAAAAGCTGATTATATCGAGAAAGTAAGTTTTCTAATTGTGACCATCTTGTTAATTTACTATATTGTAAAATCCATTTCAAATCATTACTACTTAATCCATTCTTACCTACATTGACAATTACACTAAAATTACTGCTAACCATTACACTACTTATTACACAAATATTATCACATTTGTGTCCCAACTAATTAATGTTTAATACATAGAAATATACACAGTCACTTGTAATTTTATTTGTCCAGTTTTTCAATGGGATATTAAGTCTCTTAAAAATGATTCAAATGAATCTATTAAATCATTGTCTAAGAATTCTGTTATCTCTTGTTCCCTCTTCTTATGCAAAAAGTTTCTTCTGTCTTTGGGATTCCTTCTTTCTTTAGTATGATGAACAGTTACATATGATGGTACTTCAGAAATAATTCATATATATTTCATATAGTAATAGTAATTCATATATATTAGGAACTGTATTGTCTTTTAATTTGGGAAATATTAACTTTTCAATGTGTACATTTCCAACTTTATCTTCTCATTGTTCAGTCCGCTGAATATCATCTTCATGAAAATGTTTGGCACATACTACGGAAGATTTGGTAATTGTATAGCTTTTTCTATGAATAGAGCATAACCCAGTATACCTTCTTTGGGGATCTTTGTGAAAGGAAAACGTACTTTCTGCCTGTTTCGTTTTTAAAGTACTGGCATAATTGGTTTTGCTACTAGGTACACAACAATGCCAGGGCATCTGTAACAAAAAAACAAAAGTATTATTATTGTTGTTTTTAGTTTACATATTTTGTAACAAGAAGCAAAAGTATTATTATTTTCAATTTGTTTTGTAGGTTATATTTATACTTGCCTTTTAAATTGTCATTAAGAATCTCCTAAAAGTTCTAAAGTTAATGAAATTTCACTTATATTAGGTAATATTTTCTAATTGATTTAAACACAATTTACAAATAAAACATTCGAATAAAGTTAAAAAACACTAAATTCAACAAACTTTACAAGCCTTCCTATATGAAATGTTAAAAACAAAACAAACCACGGTCGGACTACCACGTGACCACGCGTTGTTGCCAAATTTCTACTTCATGGCTTGGAAGTAAAGGTGGCTGTGGCCAATACCCTTTATTATTATCACCCTTAATACCCTTAATTCTGGCCAAATCCGACACCCAGAGGAAACATAAAAGAAAAAGTAATAAGAAAATACCATTAGTTGTTACTTCAGAAGCGTGGCAAAACTATCATAAAAGGCAAAACTATCATAGAAAACCGGAAAACTTGAAGAACAAGAAGGGACTATTTTTTTTTATTTAATTAATGGCTTTGGATAACTTGATCCATTCAGCCACGTTAATGTATTTGACTAGTTGAATTTGTTAATGATGTATTGATCTATTGCATTTGTTAACAAAATAGTACTTCGCTCTTTACTTGGTCATTTACTGTAGTAAGTAATTCGCCTGTCTTGGATCTTACAATGTTTGAACAGTTGGGCCCATTTTTTGTTAGTCGTCTAGTAATTTGGTATAGCTCTCTAGTTCTATTGTGTTGTGCAGCTGTTTCAGCTTGTCTTGCCAGTTCTTCAGCCCACCTTTTTTTGTCTCTTCTTGCATTTCTTTTAACTGTTTTATTTATTGTTTTAAATTCTTGTTGTCAGTTCGCTCTTTCTTATTCAATTCTTACTTGCAAAATCTCTTTCTCTTGCTGTTTTCTTTCCTCGATAAAATTCCAAGTTTCATCTGACATCCATTCTTTTCTATGTTTCTCTTTTTTATCTTTTTTATCTACCCAGTTTATCTTGAGCTATTTCTTTTAAAACATCTGCCAATTCTTCCCAGCTGTTTACATCACGTTTTCTTGTTTTGAGTTGGAGTTCCTTCCTAAACATGTGTCTCCTGGAGCCGTTTTTAATTTGTCTAGATTGTATGTTGGTCTGTTGGTGTTTCGCGTGATTTTGTTTTTTGCCATCTTGATTTTAATGGTACCGATTATGAGATGATGGTCACTTGCGATGTCTGCTTCTCTTTTGTTACGTACATCAAGAAGAGATGATCTTCTTGATGTACCGGGTGGTCCAATAAGCCAATCTCTCGGCTATATATCAGAAACTATTCATGTTATAACTTTAGGAGAAAAAATTCCTTAGTAAAAGTGGCCAAGAGAAATCGCTGGAAATAACTTTCAAGATTCTGGATTAACCGCTAGGGGGCGTAACCTGCAAAGAAAATTTTGAAAACCAGTTTTTTGGGAAATATGACCAATTATACCAAGTGTTAAATAAGTAAACTAGAAAGAGGCATAAATTCTACACAAAGTTGTTCAAGTACTTTTTTTTATTTTGTTTAAATAAAGGGTGGGGGAGAGTGGGAAAGTATTTGTGGATAAATACCTATAACATTGGTTTGGATCAACCGATTTTAACAAAATTAGTATCATTAGAAAGAGTGTGGATGAATCAATTTACATCTACTATAAAATAATTGCATTTAGTTTTAATTGTCGTAGGTAGAGGGTACTTTCTAATAGAAAAAATTAAAATTTGTTTTTCTTCAAAATTTTTAATGGAAATACCTATTTATTGTAAATTATAATGGAACTGGATTAAATTCGTAACAAAATGGCGTAAACCGTATGTTAATAGCTTTTATCGAACTCGAGATATGAATAAAAACGCATAAACATAAGTAAGTATAGTATTGACACACCCTGTATTATAAATTACATTAAAAAATAAGTCAGTAGGTATTTTCAAATTTTTTTATACCAGAAGAATCTTTTAATTTTTATTTTTTCTATTTGAAAGTTCCCTCCACCTACGACTACTTAAACTAAATGCAAGTATTTTATAGTAGATGTGAATTAATTCACCCACACTCTTTCTAATGACACTAATTTCATTAAAATCGGTTGATCCAAACCAAAGTTATAGGTATTTATCCACAAATACTTTCCCACTCTCCCCCACCCTTTATTTGAAAAAATAAAAAAAAGTACTTAAACAACTTTGTGCAGAATTTATGCCTCTTTCTAGTTTACTTATTTAACACTTGGTATAATTGGTCATATTTCCCAAAAAACTGGTTTTCAAAATTTTCTTTGCAGGTTACGCCCCCTAGCGGTTAATCCAGAATCTTGAAAGTTATTTTCAGCGATTTCTCTTGGCCACTTTTACTAAGGAATTTTTTCTCCTAAAGTTATAACATGAATAGTTTCTGATATATAGCCGAGAGATCGGCTTATTGGACCACCCGGTACATATGACCTGGTGCAGTCAATGTAATCTTGTGGATATTTTTATGTGGGAAGATGGTTCCACCAATAACTAAGCTATGATTGGAACAAAAATTTGTAAAACGCTCTCCGTTTTCATTCATCACTTCCAGACCATGTTCTGGTATCTGGTATAAAATCGCTCAGTCATAATTCTATCATTAATGGGTTTCCATGAAATGAGGCTTTTTGGCTTGTTTGCTGATTAGAAGACCCACTCCGCTCTCGCGACTTACATTTTCTTTACCACTGTATAATAGGAGTTCTCCTATTTGGGTATGATGTTCACCATTGTCCAACCATCTTACTTCCGATAGACCAACAAAGCTTAATTTAAACTTATTTAATTCTTTTACTGCTTTCGCTAGTTTAGAAATTTCATATAGAGTTTTAACATTCCATCAACCAAATCGTGTCCGTGTTTTCGGTGATACCAGGGTCGTTAACAATTGATCCGTCCGGTTTGTTTTTACCAAAGTTTCAGTAATAAAATGAAATTTAAGATGGGTAGATTATTGGCCTTCCGCACCCGAGTCTAGTGCCGGGACTGCTGACTGTAGCTTCCAGACAAGCCTTAGGTGGTAGTAGTCCTGGAGGTGGCAACGACTTTTTCTTCGTGCGAGATGTTAAGGTTATACCGCCTATACTCGGTCGGGGAAGAGTATGCAGTAGAAAGAAATATAGTGATCCGTCTGCTTTCGGAAACCTAATCGCCATTCGGGGTCGGCAGAAACAAAAGTTAGTCAAGAGAGGCTGATAAAAAAGATCGACATTTCACTCAAGACAAGTTAAAGAAGAGTATGTGAAGGCCCTTATGATTCGCCAGGTGCGTTTCATAAGAGTGTGAGTATTGATACACTTTGTGTTTCCGCTCATACTTCGGGATATTGACTACAGACTGTATGGCTCGTCCAGCATGCCATCGCATGGAGGATAGGATACAAGGCATTTTACAATGTAGGCGCACTAAACTTTACGGCCTGACGCCCCACCTGAGAATAGTATGTTCTTCCATTTCGTCACAGTCTAGTCACCGTATTCTCGCTCAAAACCAAGTCTAGCTCTACGGTGTTGTGAAAGCAGTTGTGGGGCGCAAGCTGAACGGAAAGCCTTCAAATTTCTTTCTGGCATTCTTCTTATAATGATACGTTCACTCACACTAACAAAAATACGCGTATAAGCTTCATGAGCGGTGCAAAAAAAATTTCTTAATACGTTGCTCACAATGAAGCGGTCATCTAGAATTGCAGTGCATCGATGTCGGCCTTGACGTGGTTTGGGGGTGTATGAACCTGTCTTGTGAAATCGCCTGATAGCATCCCGTACCGTAGTTCGGGGTACATCGACTGTACGTGCGATAAGACGTTGGCTGTACCCAGCATCAGTCTAAGCAACTGCCCTAGCTGCATTAGTTGAAACGAGTGGCATTTTTTATAGCCACAAACATTAATAAACACTAAAATACCAAATTAAACAATATTCGCACACTATGACACGCCGTACAACAAAACCCTTCGGTGACACAAATTTAGGACACAAACTGAGGGCATTAGTGTTTAATTTATTGCCAGCGTACCTACTTCACAGATCAAGAAACAGTTGATAAGCTATAGTTAATGTAAACAAACGGTGACGCATAATAGAGGTGAACGGTTAATTGTGCCGTTGAGGAAACAGACATTTGAATGGCGCGCGGTCGCATTGCCTCAGAGGTACGAAATATTTCGACCAGGGCCTGATTAATATTGAATTATTTTGTAATCGACTTCAAAATCTGAGCGACCATGCGACGTTTTGACACAACTGTTCTAGACCTTTACATTTTATTCTGGTAATACAAAAATATACATTATCATCTATATTTTTTTCTATGTACAAAATCTCTAATTTAGCAACTAATTTATGGTTATTTATATTTTAGATTACAAAAAGAGGAAGCAACCATCACAGAAGAAAACAAAAAGACGAAAAAGAAGCATAAACCCCATAAGGTAAAGCCAAGCTCTTCTAAAAAAGCTCAAAATGGTGAATTCCAACAAGAAAGTGATACTGTTGTTAATAACAGTAATGTTAATCTTAATTTTAATGTTGCCAACATTATAAATGATATAGTTCCAGAAAAAACAGCAGATAATATATCAAAAGTAAAGACTGACAGTGTAAAACAACCAAAAAAGGTAACAAAAATTAATGAAATAGATGTTAACAAAAAGCCGACTGAAAAGTTGCAATTGCCACTGAAAGATTTAAAAATATGCGAGAACAAATCCCCAGAAGAACAACCACAAGTACTGCCTGAAAAGGAAGCCAAGCCTAACAATTTAGATAAGATTAAAATCAAGTTGTGCCACATCTGTAATACTCATCATGTCCAAGAACATTGCCCTATAAGCTTTCCTCATTACATCATAAATGATTCCTTAGAACATAGCGAATGGGAAGAAAAGTTTAGGGTACTACACGATATTCAGTATAATAAGGAAAAGACTGAACTCAATGAAGATGATTTAATAAAATATAGTTATTCGATGCTATCGTTGCCAAGTTGCTTAAATATCAATGATACTGGTACTGACCATGGCTTGGGAGTCTTTGCCAAAAGTGATTTGGAGCCTTTTGCCCAGTTTGGGCCCCTTGTTGGTATGTACCTATGTCTTGCTTACATAAAACACCAATTATTTGTAAACGGGTTTTGATTGTGTTAACGTGAATTGTTAAAGATATCAAATTGTTAACATATTTAAAAAAACCCTGTTATCAAGGATTGTAAGTTTTGCGACCGATGTAATGTTATATTGTTTTAAGTTTTATGTGACTTGGGAAAGGTTTTGTGTTTCGTAGCGCTCAGTACACATCCTGCTTAGATGTAGATCTTATTTACGATTAAAGTTAATCGGCTGTTTTTAGATTTTAATACTATATCATTAGAGGGAGAAGATTTCAAGACAGGTTCTTCACCAAGTGTTACTTTGCACTAATGCTTTTAATTCAGTTCAAGCTAGACAAGAATTTGGCTAACAGAAAAAAATATTTTGCCATTTATTTATGAATGAATCTTGAGACTACATAAGACGATGCATTCGCTGTGATCATATGCAGTCTTTACGTAAAGGAAATACATTAAAAAAAATTCAATCGTCTAATTCCATATATATATATATATATATATATATATATATTATATTATATATATTATATATATATATATATATATATATATATATATATAAACAACACAGTTTATTAGGGTTGCAGTCAGAATATTGGCCGGGATGTTAAAAAAACACTCTTTTGACTTTTTGTCTAGCTTTCGGAATGGTTTTATTCCTTTTTCAAGAGTATATTAGTCCATAGTCGTTGAGATTATTTATAAAAGCATTGACACTCAACATTGATAGCACACATTAAAATATAAAATCATGGACAAAATACATTCTAAAATTTTTAAAATTTAGGGTAAAGATAGTAAAACTTAGTTTATGGCATGTTTTACTGGTGTGAGTGTGTGTTACAACACTCACACATAAAAAAATATTATATAGACTTGTATGTCCCCAAGAAAATAAGATATAACCACATGTCTGTGATAGGCCCGTAAGTACTATGGGCACTCTTCTCTGATGTTTACACGATTAAAAGAAGGTTCATATCTTATATTAAGTCAACAGTTGCTTTAATTTCAATTCATAAAAAATAACAGAATAAATTAAAACAAAACAAAAGCAAAAGAAAATATGGGGCTTCATAAGAGGTCAAAGAACGGAGGTAAAGGAACTAATATAACCAAAACACATAGGAAAGCATACGTGTAATAACTACCTAAAAGAGTTCAACCACAAATTACCACAAACGAAGAACTTAATATAAATGTACAGGAAGTTCGTAAAATATTGAAAAGCTAAAGACCAGGAAAGCAGTAGGTAAAGACGGGATACCAAATGAACTACTGAAATATTGTGCCAGCCAGAAAACTACAAAGTTAAAACAATTTATTCTAAAAAATATCAATTTTATAATTTTAATTAAAACATTTTGAGTGTATGACTTTAAAAGGTGTGATTTTTTACGTAATTCGTCTAAATTTTGGGCACGTTCATGGTCTTCTTCTTCGTGCGACTAGGATTACTCCTGTTTGTCTGCCTCTTATTCTGTTTCAGTGGTTGTTCACTGTACATTATCTTTTCACATTTTTGGCGGTCTTCCAACGGGTCTTCTGTTATACGGTTGGTTGTTTTTACAGATGTTCGCTAATCTATCTGGTCCCATTCGGTTTACATCTTCTTTCCAGTTTTTTTCTTGATTTTATCCACCTGTTAATATTTTGAATTTTGCATTGTTCGCGTATACTTCTATTGGTTTTTCTGTCTCTTAATGATTGCCTGCTATTGATCTTAATACTTTCATTTCGATATTGTTGATTTGTTGTTTCGTCTTTCTTGTATCGGCCCTTGTCTCCGCTGCATATGTTAGGATTGGTCTTACTGTTGTCTTGTATGCTTTCATTTTCCTTTCCGTGGTCAGATATTTGTTTCTCCATATGGTTTCTCGGAGGCAACCACTTACTCTTGCCGCTTTTTATGCTTGCCTTACGTTCATGGTCATATCGGTAAATTTGTTGCTTCATATAACCCCATACAAAAAAGTCCAAAGGTGCAAGATCAAGAGAGCGAGGTGGCATTTTTATGGTACTTTTGTACTAATAACTCTATCTAATGTTTAAAAAAATCTAACACATATTAATAGGTAATACTCGAACTGCTGCAATTACGTGATTTTTCAGGAGACCTAGTTATTTAGGACGACACAAAGTACCCACGATGAAAAAAGGACCAATTACGTTGTCACCTAAAATATCAGCCCAGACGTTGACCTTTTTGACAGTATTGTGTTTTGTAAGGAACACTTATGTGCCTATTTTCTGTAAAGTACCCGACGGTAACAGATGGATTGTGATGACCAATTAAAGAACACTAATCTGTAAACAAGACTTTTTTCATAAAATTTTCGTCACGATTAGTGACACCATCCGTCGTTCATAATCAGCAGAGAAAATTTCCCGTTTTTTGCAATTCGTAGCAATGGTGCTTGTTTCTTTTAATAATATTTCGTAAACTCATTTTACCCTATGAAGGCCGATATGTAATTAAGATATGATCAGTGGGCCTCAAACAGTCTTCCGATCGCTTGAAAAGCGATTCCTTGACCACTTGAGGACTATTTCGAGCTGCGGTCCATAAAGTTAGAATTGCCATGCTAATAGCCAACATCCGCAACGGATAGGCACCATAAGAAGAAGAGCTTGAAAAGTAAAAATATTTATTTTTCTGTATTTTATGTTCAGTAATAATATTGGATTTTACTGTGTATCAAAGGCAAATAAAATGGAAATAATATATATATATATATATATATATAATATTAATATATATATATATATATATATATATATATATATATATATATATATATATATATATATATATATATATATATTTACGGCATAAAGTGAACTCCGCCCATGTTAAAATTCAGGTTCAAGTGAGCTCCGTGGTCAAGTGGACACCGATATACGGAGCTCACATGACCATTCCATAATATTGGCTCTGTCGATTCGTTAAGATGTATAGTTTCATAATTCTTAATAAAATTTTGGAGCTCATAAGTACCCCTGTATCGTAAATGTATTTGGCTTAGTTCACGTGTATATATTATAGGGGTCGTTCAGATCTTTTTCACTGTATATTGGAACCATAGGAATATCGGTTTAAGTAAGCTCTGATAGTTTGGCAACTATGCACTTAGGCCAGCGTTCTTGATATATATATTTTATATATTTTAAACGGTTCATACGGACTCCTTTTCATTCGCATTACAATATGTAATCTTCTTCTTCTTCTTGATGTGCCTATCCGTTATGAATGTTGGCGATCATATTGACAATATGTAATAGATATGTATAATACCAAATACCTGTTTTTGGTAGGTACCTGCTATTCTAAAAATAGCTTTATAAATACAAAAGGATTTCATTACCAAGTTGGACGTGTTTTTTCATATGCGAATATTTCCTAATGTATTTTGTTAACATGAATATGTCTTTATACGTTTTATTTAAGAATACGATTAATAAGAACTTTTAGTTAATCCATTTTTATAGTTTTACGATATCTTGTATACAGCTTCTTTATTATTTTATTTCTGGTTTTATCTGTGTACTACATATAATTCTGGATAGGTTATCTTAAAATAAATATTTAAGTGCAAAAATAGATATTTTTATGTAAAAATTGGTAGTAGTGCACAAAAGAGGGAAGAATGCTTAATTTATATAAGAAGAATGTACCAGTTCACCAATATTACATACTTCTAAATGTTTTATCTGCTATTTAGGGGTAATATGTAATCAATAAACGTGGAGTTAGTGTCAAATTTACAATAATCTTTGGTCAGTTTTTTCTCGATTTTAGTCATAAATTGAGCTGGTATTCGTTGAGTGGATGTTGCGATTCTAGACTTTGTATCTTTTAGTCTCTAGCAGTCTAGCTACTTATCTTCGGATATTAGGTGAATTGATAGCTACGATATTGTAGAGCTTATGTATGGATGTGTGTGTGTGTGTGTGTGTCTTAATAATCGCTGAATTTGGCTGTCTAATTTATAGCTAAATCTACGTGTTAAATATGTGTTGGTGTCATCCATACTTGCAAGGTATATTCGGTAGCAGAAGCATAGAGTGCAAGCGTCTACGTTTTAAGGATGAAAGGATGCTTCTCATTTTTAGCTGACAAGTTTGCAGAGATTATTTTTCTGGTCCTCAGTTTGCCTTTTAGTTTTAAACAATGTTCTATGAATGACAAAGTGTGATACAAACTATCTTCAAGGTATTTATAGCAAGTCCAGAGTTTAAAAATTTCATGACACTATTGGATGTTTAGATTTTTAAAAGCAATTCTGTTAGGGACATTAAAGCAGGACCTCTGACTTTTTCTGAGGTTTGGCTTAAAATTGATTCATAGTCTACTTTTATTGTGTTTAAAGTATGATTTAGATTTTTCTATACTTCAGCAACAAAAGTTTTTGGTTGTGCAACAATATCGATGTATCGTCTACATAATAAAAGTCCTAGTATTTACTGGTATGGGTTGTGTAAATATTATACAGTGTAGGTACCATTACGCTACCCCAAAGGAGACCGTTCTTCTGCGTTTTCCATCTGTTATTTTTACCATTGAATGATAGGAAAAATCTTCTGTTGTGTAGGCATACCCGGACAATACAAGCCATTGTTGTATTTTTGATCCAAATTTTAGAATTAGTTTTGTGCTCAGATCTTTAGTCAGGAGCCGTAATATTGTTCATTAGGTATATACGTAGATAGCATATCCAAGCTCAACACCGTTGAAAGATTCCCTTAGCTGACTGGTTTTGTCCCCTTTCATTTTAAGTTTTTCTTTTCTTGTTTGCCTATGTTTGGCCCTCAATGTGTTTTCTGCACTAGAAATACGTCACATTTGTGTTAACCGCATATGTCTGATAAAGTTAAGTAAAGGAAAGTACCTATCTTTATCTCTGGATATTCCCTTCTCTAATGTTTATAGACATAATTAGGATAGTTGGCATTAAAAAGGCCGATTTGGCCGATCTTTAAACCCTATAAAATATGGCTAATCTTTTACTTTTCATTGAAAATTTTAATTTTACATACTGTTACTTTTAGACAATATTTCGATCAGATTTGTATAGTAATAAATGTAGTTAATATACAGTCTCTTTGTGAAAAATAAATGAGTTTGTAATATCGGTCACAACTCATATAAATATGGATAATAAGGAAATAAACGGTTAAAATAGGTGTACAAAATTTTAACTACATATATCGGCGCCATTGTTCAGGAGTTGGGTTTATCTCAGAGATCAAAGGTTACGTTTCATGCATATTGCAGGTTCTATTTACGTATTTTCATTCCTAAAAAAGTATATTTATAATAAAGCCCTGAAGCTACCTTTAGATTCTATGAAAAGTAGAATCTATGGAAATTAGCAAATTAAAAAATAAAGACATAATTCTGAATGGCCAACTTGAGACAAACAATTCTCCCTTCCTTAACTTATTCAGTTACAAACTATAACGTGTAAACGCATACATCTTTTATTGTTAGAAAAAATGAATTTTATCAAGTAACGGTCGGATCCATCACTTACTAAAAGAGTAGAAAATGACATGCTTATGCTTTAGAGTACGGCTACTTTAGTACAAAGTACCCTTTGCTTTTGCCAATTGCTTTCTCACTTTCTTAGCGATGGGCCTGGCTTTTTCTTATCAATAATGTTCTCGTTCGTTATAGTTATTCTAAGATATTCAGATTTCACTATATGCTCTACATTTGGTTTTATCTAATATAAATTTACAACTATGACGAAATTTTTATAATATTTTATGCATTGATACTAAACTGATATTAAACTGAGGATATAAAAATGAACAATAAGACCGATAATGACGTACATAGCGGAAACAAGAGCAGATACGGCGAAAACACAAAGACTGCTAGAATCAACAGAAATGAAAGTCTTACGAAAAATAACAAACTAAACTCTAAGAGAAAGAGTAAGAAGTGAAGAAATACGAGCGAGATGTGGTTTAGAGGAAATAAACGCGTGGACCAAAAGAAAAAAGCGGAATGGAATCAACACTTCGAAAGAATGACAGAAAATAGAATAGTACGAATAGCAAGAGACAAATCGCCAAATGGAAGGAGATCATTGGGACGACCGAGGAAAAGATGGTCAGACAACGTCAATTGAGGCTCAAAACCGAAGTAAAACAGGCATTAAGCCTATTTATAAAGAAGAAGAAGAAGAAGAAGAAGATATTAAACTGGAGTAGAGCACTTGGTAGATAATATTTATTTGTTTTGAGTATACCTATTTTACAACATCGTACATAAAATAATAAATATTTGTGTGCTCAGTTTTTTGCTCTGAATTGAAGATTTTATCTCAAAATATGACTGTACTTTATACAAATATTATTATTTTCTGAGATACCGGTATAAATGTAAATTTTGAATTTCGCAATGATTTTTTAAAATTATTTTCTTGTGACGTTATGTCAGTGTTTAAGAATAATGCTGGGAATAAGGTTAAATAGGTTTTTATATTTTATTTGACGTTTAAATATTTAAATCTGAGTTTATTTTTCAAAAAACTATAAACTTGTGACAACAAATTGCTATATAACAGTACGAGGCAATATTCTTATGCTGTGACAAAATCATCATATTTGCTTTACATTGCCGTTTTTCCTGCCGTATCATATTTTAGCATAGTCTTCTGATTCATTTTATAGACAAGCGGTAATGGATATCCACAATTTGTCTAATAATATTAAGTTTTAAAAACAGCTGTGCTTTTATGCTCATTCGTTTACCTTTTGTAAAGCCACCTGAGTTATGAATAACTACTTTTTTGTATTTTTAGAAGACATACTTCTATCGGGCATATTTTAATGTGTGAATATTAGGGATTTATATAATCTTTTTGTATATATAATTTGTTTATTTTTTTTTTTTTTTTTTTTTTTTATTTATTTATGCCTCAACCTCATAGGGTCATTGGCGTTGTACAATTTAGAGTTTTACAGTTTATTTAGTACATTTATGGAATGTAAGTATGATGTCAAATTTTTCATATCAGTTCCGTCACTTAATATTGCCTGTAAGGTATCTTGTAATTTATATTGAAGTCTCTCCATGCGATATAAAGGACACTCCAGTAAAATATAATTTGTTTATTGATTTTACATTTTAGATAAAATTCATAATTATAGTTCTCTTCCGTTTATTTTCTATAGTAATACATATACAAACCCAATTCGAAATGGAGAAAAACCAGCGAGTTCTAGATTGAACATAGACATTCGTCTCTCTTTCTCCCTATATGTTATATAAAGGTCATCGTCATCATATAGTCAGAACGCAACAAGGTTCTATTACCTTTTCTTCTTTTTGTCTCCTCATTAGTATTGAAAACTCAGCCACGTAAATGACGTTGTAAAAATTTATTTCCCTATTTCTGAAGTGCCTTTCCTGGGATAACTTTTTCAAGTCTAGTTCATTTGATTACTTGTAATTGATTTGATAATCCCTAACAAATAAGTTGTTGATTGTAGGTAGGATAGCATGTGATTGAACAGGGATGTGTTGATAAGATGTAGGTAGTCTCATTATTCCTAAATCTGACCATATGTTACTTCCCTCCTTCATTCGTGGACGTCCTAAGGGCATTTTTTTTCTCGATCCTCCCAATTTAGCTTGACAATGCAGTTATTAGAGAGCCTTTGGATATAGCCAGCGCAAGCTTGGCGCAACTTTGGCGTTGAGATTTAGTTTCTTGTACGACGTTGCTACCTTTGTATATGTGTTTGACCTTGGCATTAGTTCCGTTTGATATTGGTTAGTACTCGGACCTATATAAGTTGGAAAATACTTCCGATGACATTTCTGGCAATCCTGATCTAATTACTACTTGAGTTTTACTTACATTGTTTTGACAGTGTTCTCGTCACATATCCACACAGTAGCACTGATTTAATTATCTTCTTATATATCCTGATTTTATAGATTCCTATTAGTCTTCTGGATTTAAAAGTGTTATAAGGGTTATAATATATACATCAGTTAGCTACCTAAATATTCATTTTTATTTCTTATGTGAGAACGTTATCTACGATATACTAAATACTGCAATGTTTTAAAATGATATGGGTTTATTTGTAACATTATGCTCTACTCTATATCATCTTTTTTTGCATGTTAAAGGACATTTATTTAGTTTTTTACTGATTATCAGCAAATTTTTTTTGGTGCTAATAGCATTATTTTATAGCATTCCAATATTTATTCTATGGATTAAATCTGGATAGCAAATAAATATTCTTCACTTTCTCGGAGAAATAATATTGCTACTAATTTCAAACCTATTTTAATACATGGATACCAGTAATAGCAAATGACTAAAGCAAGTGAGGAAGAACTCCGAATATTTGAAAAGAAAATAATAAGAGACAACGATTTGAACCTTCGTCGAAGCTAGATTTATTTAATTACCAGCCTAATCGCACCTAGTTTTTGTGCTTTTATTTATATCCAGTTAATATTAAAAGTGTAATAAATTGTTGTGATACCGTAAATAACAATGGAGAATAACAATGGAGAAAATCGGTAAGGAATTTTAATCTAATTAGATACTTACTTCAAAACAAGTTCATATTATTTATATAACCTGATGTCATTAAACAACGAAAATGGATGATGTTAATAGTTCAGTGGCGTCGAGGCCCCAAACGTTATTGACATCATATAAAACTTCTTCATATTCTGTAGCGTTAATCAATTCAATTCCAAAATTCCAATGTCTACTTGCACTGTGAAAAATTATAGAACCAAGATCTATACATTTTTTCATCATGAATTTCAAATCACCGTATTTGTATTTACCTAGCTAGTGAAGAATTAGAAAAAACTGTCATGAAGGCTGACAACGAAAGAATAACTATCAATCATCAAATAATTTATGCTCGACGCTTAATTACACCAAATGAAAGATTACTGATCTCTAATGTTTGTCCTAGTATTTATCACCCTTTCATAGAATATGAACTTAAAAGATTAGGCCTCAATTTATTACCTTCAATTAATTTTTTACGAAGAGGTACAACAAACCCAGTATATAGATATATAATATTGAGCTTTCCAAGACATACATTTATCTTTCCTTTGAAAGCTACATTAATTCCTCCCTCAATTGTCAGAAACCACGATCAAACATCTAATCGTATTTTCTTATCTTTAGAAAACAGATGTGTTACTATTGTAAAAAAATCTGACCATTTTGTAGCAAATTGGTCATTCTGTACAAATCCAAATCAGAACTTTACAACAACAGTGCCAACTACTACTATAAATACAGTAGTTAATACTCTTCCACACATGACATCCTGATCACATCAGCATCTTCAGCGAAGTCCTTTTCCTTACAATCCTCGACTATACCTACTTAATTAACTATACCAATATTAACTCCATCTCAAATATCGCACCTTGAAAACCATATGGCAGTAACTGCAAAAATCATAATGTTGAGTTATGAGCGTTTTAATTTTTTTTAAAGTTAATATTATTTACTGTAATTCCAAAAATTAAGCTACAAACCTGGTATTTAGCATCATCATCATCAATCAGCCAATCGCGTCCACTGCTTTGCATAGGCCTTCCTCAGTTCTTTCCAGTGTTCTCTACACTGGGCCGCTTGTAGCCAGTTTCCCGCTAATAATTTCCGCGGTATTTAGCATAATTGTCTTTAATTTTGCATATTTTTGTATGCAGTAAGGAGTATGTGAAATTCTCTTCAGGAAATAGGTAAATACTAACGCGGAGTGAATCCCCGCCTCTCGACGCGTTATTGTTCTGAGCCGTTGGACGTGAATCCCTGTCCTGGCATTTGGTTTTCACCTCTGGCTGCGTTGAGTAGTTGAGTTACTGTGACCAAATGCCCATCTTGGTAGTTACTATTCGCCTCTGGTTGCGTTGAGTAACTGAATTACCGTTGCTAACTACCCATCTTCCTGTCTTTTGTTTTTTTTCTTTGTTCTCCTGAAGAAGCTACATACAATTGTAGCGAAACGTCGAGATGAACCCACTTTTGGGTCACTCACAAATGACACGGTCCAAACCCGGAAGACGAATAAACTATAATTCTGACTCTGGCCGTGGAAGGCTACGATTTCATTTAATGAATTTTTGTAATTTTCACATAGCGAGCAGAAGTCTTTTTTGAGCTTAAAGGAGCTTATATTAAAGTCCGTGTTAAACATGGTGCCACACGTAGCGTAATTTCCGAACACCGAACATTTTTCTTCGCAAAATTTTATGTAATTTTATTTAATATTATATAATAATTGTTTCAAATAGATAACGTGAGCACTTTGGTCCCGTTCTTTATTTTATTAAATAAAATTTGAATTATGGTTGTTTGGAATAATTCCTTCTGCATAATAATTATTGTTATTGTTATATATTATATTGGTATTTGCGTTAAGGGCTTTAACTTTTGAATTGAAAATATTGCGAAAATATAACATTTATTATGTTAGTCCATAGAAATTTATTTTTCTTAATCTAGTGAAATTCTAGTGATTTTTGTCAGTAAAATGTAGACACTTTTATAAATGTGACCTGACAACATTATGGTACTTTTAAGTACAGTCTGTCCACAAAGGGTTAATCCAACATCATTTATTACACGAAAAATAACCTACAAGATTGTAGAAAATTCAATCTTTCATGGTTCATGGTTCTTGAATTGCTTCTTACTACGTTTAACTAAATTAAACACGATTGTTTACTCACAACATGAAAACAACAGATAAACGTAGTCACAGGCAATGTAGCATTTATTTGGCATTAACTGCTGATATTGCCAGATAGATCCGAGTTTTTGTTCCTATATTAGAACCATAGTGCAACAACTGCAGATAATGCCTGATGGTATAAAAAGAAGAATGGATTTTTTACAAAAGCCATAAGGACGTATCTTTCTGGTGCCGAATTTAAAATTCGTTGTAGATGCTGCTATATAGCATTAAAATATAGATTTTTTTTTTCTATTAGACTGCATTCAAAGGTCATTTCACGAAAAAATTGCAGATATTGCCATATGGTTTTCAAGGTGCGATATCACCCTTAACATTATTCCCAAGTTCTCAAACTACATACACAGATAAAAATATAACAACTACCCAGTTATCAACAATACCTAATATTTCACAACCTCATATATCAATCCCAAACTATTCCTCAACACTTGCATAACCTATCAATAACATATCAATAAATACTGTCATTTAAAAACTAAAATTGCGTAGCCAAGAAAAAGTAGTCGTAATCCAAAGTGTTTTAACAAAGGTGAACGAATTATTAGCGTAACAGCTGTTTTGAAAACTAAATATTATGAGACGAATTGGGATATTGTATTACACAAATTAAACCGCTTGATTATGGTTTGTTTTATTATGTTTTGTGTATTAAGGAAAATATGATATGACAGGAAAGACTAATGACTCTATAGCTAATTGCCACATAAATATCAATGTAACGCAAATCGTATGCTTTTGTATATAAGACAAATAACATTATATTCTAAATTATACCTATAGAGATACAAATAATAAGACAAACATAATAAACAACTATTATACAACATAGTAAATATTTATTTAGATAAACGTAAAGGTTAAAACATGTTTTTTAATTCGCAGTAAAAGATTTATTAGAGTTTAGCACATAAGATAAATTCGTAACAAAATTCATATACCAGTAAATGGTACTCGTTACAGCAGCGAAGTAATTTTAGCAACAGATATGTAGGCTGACCTTACCCCTTGACATACAGCAACCACAAAAGAATCGGCGATAGCGCAAAGGGCAGCTACCCCTTAACCAAGACACGACTCTCTTGTTTGGCAGATAGCACTTGTCTCTTCGACGACTAGGCAGCCTTCACCCCTACTGGATAGAACGACTGTCTTTGATGACTAAGCAGTCTTCATCCTTACTGGATAGAATGATTGTCTTTAATGACTGAGCAGCCTCCACTCTTATTGGATGGAATGACTCTCTGTTAATGGGCTAATTATACGGGGAGAATTAAAAACATGAAACATGGACGACGAAAAAACAAAATAAGAGCCGATTGAGCATCGCAGAAAGAAGAATTATTAGAGAAATATATTAACCTGTTATCGATAATATTACAAATCAATACAGAGTGCGAAACAACCGCGAACTAATTGATTATTATGACCAACTAGATAAAGTAAAAACATAAATAACATCTTATACGTAATACCTTGTAAAAATAATATTGTACATTTTTAAGAACGAACTCCTATTTGAACATTGAAACGTCAAATAAATAATGTAGTACATAAATATTGTGGCGTATTTCTTTTATTCTATCCAAAAAATTAAAAAAAAATAAAGTCAGACATATTGAGATGGATTACTGAATACTATTATAGCATACAAGTAGTTTGAGCTACTGGATATTTAAATACATTAAAACTTGGTGTGAACATTTTGGTTAAAAGAATAAATTTGATTTTTATATTACACATCTAGTTGACGTTTCTATCTCCAAATTCTTTTTTAGAGTTCTTTTCTAGACACGTACTAAACAAATTTTGTTTATATTGCAGTTTCTTCTTTTTGTAGTTTTAATAGTGATATGAGGATATCAGTTTGCTACATATACATAAAATACAAATAGACTGACTGTTGCAATACAGGTCCGTTTCCTCACTGCGACAGAGAAAACTGGCGAAAAGCAGTCCCTGCATCTCTTTCTAATTTACCAGGTTTATCGAACGCGTGACCTAAATGACCAATGAGAAGGTCACGTGGTCGATAAACCCGTCCCATTAGAAAAAGATACAGATATTGCTTTTCGTCAGTTTTCTCTGTCGCATTGCGGAAACGTGAATGTATGGCAGTATTCAGTCTATTTGTACTATATGTCTATGGTTTGCTACATGCATTTTCGCTTTTATCTTTTATGTGACAAAGTTATCAGCGATATCTAACTAGCTCCAATCCTTCAAAAGTATATGGTTTTATTGTTACATTAATGCTCCATTCTATATCATACCTTTTGTCTGTTAATGAACTTTTATTTGGTTTTCTTGTTATTGACTATAACACCGTTTTTTTATGCTAAAAGCATTATTCAATATATTATAATTTGTAATTTCTCTCGCTGCGGACAAACAGAAGTCTTTATTAACTTTTCTTTAATATAATTATATATGCAGATTTGTATTTTGATCTTCTCACGGTGCTAAAGAGCAAATGTAATAGTTTATTGTATTTTTCCATAAGATTTCTAGTTTTTCACTGTGTCATGGCTCCTCTTATTTCTTTTCCTACGATTTACATTAATTCATTTAATTATTATTTCTGAAATTTCAAGTTTATACACAATTTCTTTTGTTCCGCTTATTTATCTAAGATATGTTATTCATTCTTATCTATCTATCTATCTATCTATATAAGGATTTTTACAGCTGTCGCCGCCTTCTTTCTTTCAGCCAACGTCTCCAGTCTTCTCTGTTCTGCCATTCTCCATCTCTAAGGTCTCGTTTAGGGGTCTACCTCTTTTTCTCCTTCCTATTGGGCTCCAATCCGAAATCATTGCTATCCACCTTGTATGATCTGTTCATTCTTATCTATAGATGTGCTTATTCCCTATCAATTATCTATCAATATTTGAAGTCTTTTTTTATTTGTTTTAGTCATTGTAATGATTCGCATCCGTACATAAAAATAGGTCTAAAGCTTGTATTATGCTCTAAACTCCTTCAGTGGTAGTATTACCAACTGCGATTATTGTTCTAAGATATTTAATGTCTTCCATACTTTCGAAATTGAAATTGTTGACTTTAACGTTGTATCTAGATTTACTGACGTCTCTTATGTTTATGCGCTAGTATTTGGTTTTCACTTCGTTGAAATTACTTGAAACTTTTTTCGTGCTCTCTAGACTTTGTTCAGTATGTCGTTTACATATTTATAGATGTAATCATCAGCATAACTAGGAGCTGCTTTGTACCTTAGGCCGTTAATGGATTACATCGTAAATCGGCGCTGTTTCTATTTTAATAAATTGTTCTTTAATTTTTTTTACTATTTAAATCGAGAATCTGTATTTTATTCGACTGTTTATTAAAGCAGAGTTTCTTGGAGCCAATTTCTCTCTGAAGGTTTTGTTTCCCGTATCAATATTACAACAATTTTGCTGGATGCCGACATAGGAAACCCGTTGGTATGTACATACTGTTTCGATATCTTTTTGTCTCGTTATAAAGTGAATATTAGTTTATTAGGAAATATGATATTGTCTAATAATAGTTAAGTTGTTTTGCTTTGCTTTCTCAGACTGCCACCGTCGTACCTTCTGGTATTTGATATTTCAACCGTCAAGCAACAATTACTATATGCATTAACTTAATGCTGATATCCTGCTTCCCCAATCCAGTTAGCAGTCCCGAAACCAATAAAATTGCTACATTCAAGTTTTCTATTAAGCTGCCCAGAACTATAGGTACGCCTTATTATCTTACTGATGTTAGTGCTGCCCCTTATAAGTGAATAAAATATGAAAGGAAGGTTTTGGTAATTTAATAAGATCCTTGTGTTACAATATAATGTCTCCGAGAAAGTAAAGTAATATCAAAAAGCTATTCGGATTTATTCCATAGCTAAAGTGCTTATTAAACATAAAATAAAATAAAATTATATTAACAATTTATATTATAATATATTTAAAAACAGTAGCCAAATATTCTTGGAATTCCTCAATGACTAACCTGGTGGATATTTAAATAAATTTTAAGTTCTAAAATGTACCTGCTCTAAAATTTGAAAATCTACGACTAATACAACTACTGGCAACATCGCAGGAGCTTAGTTGTGTACGCTAAAAGCTGTATACGGATCCCAAAAATGTTTTATCCAGTTACGGAGTCCACTTGATCCGACGTGTTGGTCGGAGTCTACATAAAGCGCTACTCAGATAATAATATACACGGTGTATATTCTCCTGGAGTTAGTATAATACCGTTTTAGTACGGAGCCATATTAACCGCTAGAAGTATATATATATATATATATATATATATATATATATATATATATATATATATATATATATATATATATTTACGGCATAAAGTGAACTCCGCCCATGTTAAAATTCAGGTTTAAGTGAGCTCCGTGGTCAAGTGGACACCAATATACGGAGCTCACTTGACCATTCCATAATATTGGCTCTGTTGATTCGTTAAGATGTATAGTTTCATAATTCTTAATAAAATTTTGGAGCTCATAAGTACCCCTGTATCATAAATGTATTTCGCTTAGTTCACGTGTATATATTATAGGGGTCGTTCAGATCTTTGTCACTGTATATTGGAACCATCAGAATATCGGTTTAAGTAAGCTCTGATAGTTTGGCAACTATGCAATCAAGCCGTAGAGCTCCAGCGTTCTTGATATATACATTTTATATATTTTAAACGGTTTATACGGACTCCTGATTTTTTTATCATTCATACACATTGCAATATGTAATAGATATGTATACTACCAAATACCTGTTTTTGGTAGGGACATGCTGTTCTAAAAATAGCTTTATAAATACAAAAGGATTTCATTACCAAATTGGATGTGTTTTTCATATGCTGAAATTTCCTAATGTATTTTTTTAACATGAGTATGTCTTTGTACGATTTATTTAAGGATAGGATTTATAAGAATGTCTTTTATTTCATCCATTGTTTTACGATATCTTGTATATAGCTTCTTTATTATTTTATTTATGATTTTATCTGTGTACTACATATTATTATAATTCTGGATGGGTTATCTTAAAATAAATATTTAAGTGCTAAAAGTGATATTTTTATGTAAAAATGGGTAGTAGTGCACAAAAAAGGGAAGAATGCTTAATTTATCTAACAAGAATATACCACTTTACCGATATTACATACTTCTGAATGTTTTATCTTTTATTTAGGGGTAATGTAATTAATATAAGTGGAGTTAGTGTCAAATTTACAATAATCTTTATAAGCAATAGCTTACTGACTGTACTTTATATGTTCAATTCAATTAATTAAACCTTGTCACTTCAGAAAAGAGCGATTTGAATGGCCAAGTCAAATAAGAAGGTGTGATAAATCTTGTACTGCCTACATTCGCACAGGTTAACCGGTATTTACTAGCAAGAGTCCTCCTCGCAGATTTTACGAAGATAACTACCATAAGGAAATTCCTCTCGAGCGTTCAGATGGCGAGGAGCAGCTTATCTTTTTTTTTATTTCTTGCAATGTGTATATGTGTTGATCTGGTCAGTGTTTTCTCGATTTTAGTCATAAAATTGGTCTGGTATTCGTTGAGTGGATGTTGCGATTTTAGACTTTGTATCTTTTATTCTATAGATACTTATCTTCGGATATTAGGTGAATTGATAGCTAAGATATTGTAGAGCTTATGTATGAATGTGTGTGTCTTAATATCCGCTTAATTTGACTGACTAATTTATAGCTAAATCTACGTGTTAAGTATGTGTTGGTATCATCTATACTTACAAGGTATATTCGACAGCAGAAGCATAGAGTGCAAGCGTCTACGTTTTAAGGATGGAAGGATGCGCTTCTTAGCAATTTAGCTGACAAGTTTCCAGAGATTACTTTTCTGGTCCTCAGTTTACCTCTTAGTTTTAAACAAAGTTCTGTGAATGACAAAGTTTGATTCAAACTATCTTCAAGGTATATATAGCAAGTCCAGAGTTTAAAAATTTCATGATACTATTGGATGTTTAGATTTGTAAAAGCGTCTCTGTTAGGGACATTAAAGTTTTTTGTTGTGCAACAACAGATCGTCTACCTAATAAAAGTTCTAGTATTTACTGGTATCTTCTTCTTAAAGTGCCTATCCGTTCCGGATGTTGGCGATCATCACAGCTATCTTTACTTTGTTCACTGCAGCGCGGAACGGTTCAGTGGTAGTCGTGTTATACCACTTTCGTAAATTTTGAAGCCAGGAAATGCGTCTTCTTCCCGGTCCTCTCTTACCATTTACCTTCCCTTAGAGAATTAGCTTAAGAAGGCCGTAACATATTTACTGGTATGGGTTGTGTAAATATTATACAGTGTAGGTGCCATTACGCTACCCAAAGGAGACCGTTCTTCTGCGTTGTCCATCTGTTATTTTTACCATTATGTAATACGAAAAATCTTCTGTTGTGTAGGCATACGCGGATAATACAAGTGAGTTTATTACCTAAGGCAATGTCACGTAGATTTTGGAAATGCCCTCTAATTTAAGGTGTCATAAGCGGCATTTAGATTGACAAATACCACTTCTCATACCTGATATCTTTCGTACCCGTCTTTGATGTGTTGGGCAAGATTTAGTATTTGTGACGTACGTGATCTTCCCTGTCTATTGCCACTTTAGTCTTTTAATTTGAGTTTTTCTTCTATTATCAGTAAAATTATATTAAGGATCACGTGCAGAAGTATTTTTTATAACTGACAGAATAAATAAATATATTGGCCGATAGCTTTTGTGGAGTTTTTGCCAGGTTTAAGTAAGGCAATAACTTTGTCTTTACTTTGCTTGTCTACAGACTTTGGATATCAGCAATTGTTGTATTTTTGATCCAAATTTTAGAGTTAGTTTTGTGCTCAGATCCTTAGTTAGGAGCCGTAATATTGTTTATTATATACATAGATAGCAGATCCAAGCTCAACATCGCACCGTTGAAAGGTTCCCTCGGCTGACTGGTTTCCCCTATCATTTTAAGTTTTTCTTTGCTTCTTTAACGACATTTTATTATGCGATTTTTAGCGATCAGCTTAATACCAAATACAATATATTTGGCCCTCAATATGTTTCTTCTTCTTCTTGCAGTAAGTCTTCTATCGGAGGTTGGCTACCATCACAGCAATCTTTACTTTGTAGGCTGCAGCTCAGAACAACTGTATTGAACTGCACCCATACCACTTTCTTCAATTTCGCAACCAGGAAATACTCCTACGTCTTATATTTCTCTTTTCCGAGATTTCTCCTTGGATTATGAGTCTAAGCAGAGGGTACTATTCTCCTCTCATTATGTGGCCCAGATATTCAAGTTTTTTCGATTATATGGTTTTTACGACTTCGTATTCCTTCCCCATCTTCAGCAGAACATCTTGAATTGTAACTCTTTCTGTCCATGGTATTTTCTACATTCTCCTGTAACACCACATCTCGAATGCCTCAATGTTTTTTATGTTTATCTTTTTCAGTGTCCAGGCTTCCACGCCGTACAGCAGATCGGAGAAAACATAGCACCTTAACATTATTGTTCTTAAGTTTATATTTATGTTCCGGCTGCATAGGAACTTTTTCATTTTTACAAACGATTGTCTCGCTATCTCTATTCGCCTCTTGATTTCTCTTGTCTGGTCATTAGTATTATTGAAGCAAACCCCTAAATATTTGTAGGACGTTACTCTTTCAACTGGCTGATTATTTATGGTTAAATTCACATTAGTGTATAGCTTATTTGTTACAATCATGAATTTAGTCTTTTTGATGTTCAGTTTTAGACCATACTAATTGGTATGAGTGTTTATGTTTTCCATCAAAAACTGTAAATTTGCTATGTTATCTGTTACTATTAGCGTGTCATCAGCGTATCGTATATTGTTAATTAACTCACCGTTAATGTTCATACCAATGTTTTGCTCTAGGAGCGCTTCCTGATATATTGTTTCGCTATATATATATTGAATAATAGTGGAGAAAGCACACAACCCTGACGCACACCTCGACGAATCTCAATTTCTTTGGTTAACTCATTATCAACTTTGATTTTTGTTGTTTGTCCCCAGTACAACCTGGATATGATGTTAATGTCGCGACTGTCGATGTTTTTGCTTCTTAGGATTTCATACAGCTTTTGGTGTCTGACTTTATCGAAGGCCTTCTCAAAATCTATGAAACCTACGTAGAGGTCTTGGTTTACTTCCAAACATCTTTGTATTAACACACTCATACCAAACAAAACTTCCCGTGTTCCCAGTCCACCTCTGAATCCAAACTGTGATGTCCTCTTCTAATTTATTAAATATTCTTTTGTGATTTATTTTTAAAAATACTTTTAGTGTGTGGCTCATCAATGCTATAGTTCTTTGGTCTGAACACTCTCTGGCGTTATTCGTCTTCGGGATTGTGACAAAAGTAGAGGAGAGCCATTTCTTTGGTATGATGCCTGTTCTCTAAATTGTGTTAAAGGGGTTCACTATTATTTCAAGTGCGTCGTCGTCTATAAGTTTTAACAATTCTACAGGAATTTCATCTGGTCCTGCAGCTTTACCCCCTTTTGTGTTCCTTATAGCATATTATATCTCGCTCTTTAGGATTTCAGGCCCTGTTGTATCGTCTGTAGGTTCTGTCACTGTTATTTCTGGTCTTTCGTCTGCAAAAGTTCTTCAATGTATTCTGTCCATCTTGCCAGTTTTTTATTTAAATCTGTAATTATTTTACCTTTTTGTCCTTTACGATGGATGCTTGTTTCACTTTTTTACCTGTTATTTCCTTGATCTTGTTATTCATGTTAAAGCTATCATACTTTCTATCATATTTATCTATTTCCTTGCAGTTGTCCAGAACCCAGTTCTCTTTGGCTTCTCTAATTTTTCTCTTAATATCACGGTTTACTTCTTTGTATTTTGTCTTGTTTATTTTATTTCTTCGCCTTTCCTCTATGAGATGCATAATTTCGTTTGTCATCCATTCCTTTTTCTTAATTTTGCTTGGAGGTAAGGAGCCTTCACCAGCTGTCATAAGGGTTTTTTCTATCTCCGTCCATTTATTCTCTACATTGCCTGTGTTCCTATTTTTTGCAGCGATGCTTCTAAGATTGTTGTTTACCTGTTCTCTTGTCCTTTCCAGTATAGTTGCGTTTTTCAGTTGCTTAACGTCTATCTTTTATTTAGCTGCACTTTTCTTTATTTTCTTGAATCTTATATTTACTACCGCCACCACCGGATTGTGATTCGATTCTATATCAGTGCCTGGATAGGTTTTTGTAGACGTGATGGAGTTTTTAAACCGGCTTCTGATTATTATATAATCGATATGATTCCTGACGATGTTGTCTGCATTATCCCTTGGTGATGTCCACGTGTACAATCTACGGTTTGGTAATCTGAACATTGTGTTCAATACTACAAATTCTTTTTCTTTGTAAAATTGTACGAGACGTTTACTTTTCGTTGTCCAAGTCCAAATTCACCAGTGCATCCATTAGTTTTCACTTTACTAACTTTAGCGTTGAAGTCGCCCATGATTACAGTGACCTCTTCTCTTTTGGTCGATTTCAGAATGTATTCAAGTTGTTTGTAGAATTCTTCTATTTCCTCATCCTCTTTCTCATATGTTTTCTGCACTAGAAATACGTCACATTTATGTTAAGCGCATATGTCTGATAAAGTTAAGTAAAGTAAAGTGTCTTTATCTCTAGATATTCCCTTAATATACATAATTATGATAGTTAGCCTAAAAAGGACCGATTTTGCCGATCTTAAAATCCTATAAAAATGGTAAATCTTTTACTTTTTATTAAAAATTTAAATTTTAGATACTGAAAGCTACCTTTATGAAAAGTAGAATCTATGGAAATTAGCAAATTAAAAAATAAAGACATAATTCTGAATGGCCAACTTGAGAAAAACAGTTATCCCCTCCTCAACTTATTCAATTACAAACTATAATATTATGTAAACGCATACCTCTTTTATTGTTTGATAAAATGAATTTTCATCAAGTAACGTTTGAATCCATCACTTACTAAAAGAGTAGAAAGAGACATGCTTATGCTTTAGAGTACGTCTACTTTAGCACACTCACTATCTCATCGATAGGCCTTTTCCTCATCAATAATGTTCTAGCTCGTTATAGTTATTCTAAGATATTCAGATTTCTCTACATGCTCTACATTTGGTTTTATCTCCTATAAATTTACAATTATGACAAAATTTTTATAATATTTTATGCATTGATATTAAATTGGAGTAGAGTACTTAGTAGATAATATTTATTTATTTTGAGTATACTTATTTTACAACATAGTAAAAGAATAAATATTTGTGTTCTCAGTGTTTTCTAAGTCTGCCAAGCATAAACAGGCGGCCCTATTAGATTACACAATTATTAAGAATGTCCAATATCTGAATTGAAGATTTTATTTCAAAATATGACTGTACTTTATACAAATATTATTCTTTTCTGAGATACCGGTATAAATATGAAATTTGAATTACGCAATGATTTTTTAAAATTATTTTCTTGTGACGTTATGTCACTGTTGGAGAATAATGCTGGGAATAAGGTTCAATAGGTTTTTATATTTTATTTGACGTTTTAATATTTAAATCTGAGTTCATTTTTCGAAAAACTATAAACTTATAACAACAAATTGCTATATACCAGTACGAGGCAATATTCTTATGCTGTGGCAAAATCATCATATTTGAGTTACATTGCCGTTTTTCCTGCCGTATCATATTTTAACATAGTTTTCTAATTTATTTTATAGACAGGAGGTAATGGATATCCACAATTCGTCTAATAATATTATGTTTTAAAAACAGCTGTGCTTTTATGCTGATTCGTTGACCTTTCGTAAAGCAACCTGAGTTATGAATAACTACTTTTTTGTATTTTTGGGAGGCAAACTTCTACCAGACAATTTTTAATATGTGAATATTAGGGATGTATATAATATTTTTGTGTATATAATTTGTTTATTGATTTTACTTTCATTTGGTTTGTTTATTCATATTTTCTTATCTTTAGAAAACAGATGTGTTATTGTAAATCATCTGACCATTTTGTAGCAAATTGTTCATCCTGTTCATCTCTAGAAATCCAAATCAAAACGTTACAACAACAGTGCCAACTACTACTATAAATACAGTAGTTAATACTCTTACACATGACGTCACAATCACATCAGCATCTTCAGCGAATTCATTTTCCTTACAATCCTCGACTATACCTTCTTCATTAATTATACCAATATGAACTGAATCTCAAATATCTTCCTCAACATCATTTCCAAGTTCTCAAACTACATGCACAGATACAAATATAACAACTACCGAGTTATCAACAACACCTAATCTTTCACAACCTCATATATCAAGTCCAATCTATTCCTCAAGACTTGCATACCCTATCAATAGGATATTAATAGATACCACTAATACACTTAAAATAACTAATACACCTAGTAAAAAAGTAAACACGTAGCCTTGATGAAATGTTAACCCCACATTTACAAGAACCTAAAGAAAATTTTACAAAAACCAATACAAAAACTTAAAAATCCAAAACTATTGACAATTCTGAGACTTGCTAACAGTTTGTAACCCGTAAAAGATTTTATTACTAATAAACTTGTAACACCGATATTAAATTTTAAACAACTATCTCCCAAAATCTATTTTTATAGATTCCCAAATCTATTTTTATACAATTTTCCTATAGAATATAAAAAAGAAATAAAATTCCTAGGGATGCAACTGTACTCAAAATTAAGTTAGAAAAGTCATATACACTCGCTAAGCCTATCGTGCCAAGCTGGACTAAACATTATGAAATCTGTATCACATAAAAATTGGGGAGCAGATTTTCCAACTCTAATAAATATATGTAGAGCTTTAATTAGATCAAAACTGGACTACGGATGTGTTGTGTATAACACACCAAATCAAACATTGCTTAAAACTTTGGATACTCTTCCGAGTTCAGCCGTTAGACTTGCTCTAGGAGCATATTGCACCAGTCCTGTGGACAGTCTACTCTGTGAAGCTGGAGAACCACCCTTAATCCTAGGAAGTAAATATTTAAGTCTATCGTATGTCTCGAATATAAAATCTAACCCAAAAAATCCAGCTCTTCATCATGCTGTTGCTAACAGGTTCTAGGAGGTCTATCAAAAAAGAAATAGGGGTCCTGTACCTTTCTATGAACGAGCCAATAGACACTTATTCGATTTTAATATTGAACTACCTCCCATTTATCCTACCTGTGTAATAAATTTATGTTTTCCTTGGGTTGTTCCCTCTCCGCTTTGTAACCTTTAAACTTACAGCATATTATACCATATATGTATATATATATACATAAAATTCGTGTAAAGTTAGTGTATATAAAATTACCATTTTATATACACGAACGCATCAAGGCCATAAATCGAGTAGAAGCATGCTTTGTAATATCACATGAACATTCCATCTATAAATTGTCAAATTGTCTCCTAAGACAAGTATTTTTACAGTAGAACTATTTGCCATTATTAAGGCCCTAACCTTTATTCTAGAAAAAAAAACTTCCCAAATCTCTTATAATATCTGATTCACTTAGTTATCTGACATCCATTTCTCAGATTTATCCCTCTCATCCAACATTATGTACAGCAGATTAAGTTAGCAAACAAAATGATATACATGATGACGGTATAAAAGTCGGAGATGCCACACTGGACAGAGTAGAGAAACTCGTGTATCTCGGCAGTAATATCAATGAGAGCTGGGATCCAACCGCAGAAATTAAAAGCCGAATAGAACAAGCCCGAGCTGCCTTTGTAAAAATCAGAAACGTACTTTGCAGTCATGATCTTAGCATTGACCTTAGAGTTCGTATGATATCTTGCTACATCTTTCCTGTCCTGCTGTACGGAGTAGAAGCGTGGACCCTAACTGAGGCTATGCTTAAACGCTTGACAGCCTTTGAGATGTGGGTATACAGACGACTACTAAAAATAAGCTAGGTCGACAGAGTTAGAAATGAGGAGGTCCTTAGACGGCTGAACCAAACAACACAACTGGTCAATATAATAAAGAAACGCAAGCTGGAATACTTCGGTCATATTATGAGACACCCTGAAAAATATGATCTTTTACATCTGATCATTCAGGGAAAGATCCAAGGTAATCGTGGTCCTGGTAGAAGAAGAACATCATGGCTGAAAAATCTAAGGCAATGGTATGGAAAATCAACTACATCGTTATTTAGAGCTGCTGTCAATAAAGTCACGATAGCGAATATGGTAGCCAACATGATATCCAACGATCGATAACGGTCATGGAACTAGAAGAAGAAGAAGAAGATTAAGTTAATGTTGTACCATATATACCAAAGCAATTTGACAGTAGTTCCTCTGGGTACCGTCACACGCTGGAATAGATAGTAACATAAAGGCAGATAGTCCAGCTAGTTCCGCACTAACCAATTCAGTCGCATCAGTCGAAAATCTAACGGTGCATTTAGATTTAAAACCTTATTTAAAAGTAAAATTGCACAATGTTTGGCAAAACCAATCGAATAGAAGCACAACTAAATTGACAGAAACAAAATCTTCTTTTCTTCCATGGAACTTCTAGCTTTGAAAGCAACAACATTAAGTCCTTATAACACGTCTCAGATTATAACACACTTCTACAATACATAAATACTTGTTGAAGAGAAAAGAGGAACCAGTGCGTTTTGTCTGTGAATGTAAAGTGACAGTGAAGAACATTTTGATTGACTGTCCAATCTACTTAGTTGAAAGATTATATTACCACATTCCAAAAACATTACAAGAACTTCCAGGAGAATCTAAATATGTAGCTGACTTGATAGAATTCTTGAAATCAATAACTTTTTTAATAAAATTTAATACAATACATTATTAATTTAAATATATATTGTATACATTATTATGTAATTGATATTTGGTTTATGCCTTAAGTCTTTATCACTTTTTGTATTTTTCTTATGCTAATAACCCTAAGTGGTTGAAGCAAAATAAATAAAAAATAATACGACAATTTTTAACCTCATTATCATATCACTACAAATCCGTTTCGAATAAGAACACATACTAAATTAAGAAAGCTCTTATAACGATATTGTCCAGGAAAAAAATCGCTTAAGGTAGATCGGACACATGCATAGACGCCAAGATGTCAAACTTGTAAAACTGTATGGAAGGAAGTTAGCACAGAAGAATGCCACTTAAACATCTCAATATACAATGGAGAGACAACATACAATCAAATTTTAAAAAATAAACTTTTCATTTGATTGCAGATCCGTGGGAAGATCGGTCAACTTGGAGAAAAATAGTAGTTAGCGAAGACCCACCCAGTGTTGTAGCGCTACGTAATGATGATGATAAAGAGAAAGGAGAAACAGTGACAAAAATCAACAAAAATGGACTAATGGAGCAAAGCTGCTTCAAAATCTTTGACTGGAGAGGATTAAAATAAAAGTATAAGAAATGCAATGGCTGATTGATGGATTCGAGATACTTGAGGCTTGAGAAGAGCACTCTGCCGAAAACAGCTGTAGTGATAAGATAGAATTAATTTTGTCGAAGTTTTAAAAATAAAGTTTTCAGTGTTTTATTGTTAAATAAAATGGCGTTTACGTACGACATTATATACGCTATAATAACTAGACAACTTATATAACACCGACATATAAGGAGAAAGTTTACTGAAACAATAAACTACTCAATATTTGTTATGAGTGGAAACGATATAAATAAACAAAATGCAGATAAAGAAACAGAAGACAACAAAGAACGTTTTAAATTGATTAATGTATTCAATTTTTAACAATGTATATTTAAAGGTCATTGTCAGAGCCAATGTGCTAAATGTATGTAAAATAAAACTGTTTAAGGTAGATATGTTACTAATACATCTTAAACTAAAAACAATCGATGTTTATATGAAAGATGAAACCGTATGACACACTACCGTGCAATGTCCAGGATCCGGTATCGTAATAAGAAGTAAAATTTCACTTCCAGGCCATTGAAATGTGTTAAATTTTACTTTAGATATTCTTTTTATGAATATAATAAGTAAACAATATATAGTAAGCTTCATCTTCTTATTGTGCCGTATTCTAATAAAGGTTGGTGATTACTTCTTTAAACACTTCACATAAATTATTATTGTATAAATTTAACTACTCTATGAAACAAATATTGCACGTCATAAACTACAGTAATTGAAAAACTATAAAGATCTGTTTTCAGAGTTCTCTTTAATCTTATGTAGTTTATTGTAATCCTACCGAAAGGCTTCTACTTTCTTCAACTATTACAAGATAACTCTACTCGATATTCGTACATTTAGAGACTAAATGTTTAAGTGCCCATGCAATAAAAAAAAAATATATTAAATGGAAACTAACCTTTTTCAAGTTTTTTATAGTTACTTTTTTAAGTTTGAAAATAATTGTAATTAATAAAGTAATTGAAAATAATAAGCTCCAAAATATACCGGCTATAAAATTTTAAAATCTACTACTAATACTAATATTGGCAACATCGCAGGAGTTTAGAAGTGTACGCGAAAAGTTATATACGGGCCCCAAAAATGTTTTATCCTATTACAGAGTCCACTTGATCCGACGTGTTGGTCGGAGTCTACATAAAGCGCTACTTAGATAATAATATACACGGCGTATATTCTCCTGGAGTTCGTATAATACCCTTTTATTACGGAGCCTACATTAACCGCTAGAAGTATATATATATATATATATATATATATATATATATATATAAATCACTTCCGAGTTTTCAGCAAAACAAAATGTTTAAAACGTGTAGTCCAGCAATTGGACTGGAAATGGTGTAATTATGTAAGTGAACTGTATAATGATGATAGACCCGAAGAACTGGAGACTTTAGTTTTAAGGTGAAGGACCAGAAATACTAAAATCAGAAATACTACATGCTATAAAGTTATCAAAGAACAAGAAAGCCGTTGGCCCTGATAACATACCGACAGAGATGTTAAAGCTTGTAAATGAGGAGAACATTGGAATACTGGTCAAGCTTTTCAATGATGTTTATTCGACTGGTGATATCCCTGAAGATTGGTTAAAGTCCGAATTCATAACACTACCAAAAAAACAACGTCCGAAAAACTGTAGCGATTAAAGAATGATAAGCCTTATGAGCCACACTTTGAAAATATTTCTACGCATCATCCACAGTAGAATCAGAGATAAATGTGAAGAAAACCAGGATGAAACACAATTTGGCTTCAGAAATTGACTGGGAACTCGGGACGTCCTCTTTGCACTAAATGTATTACTGCAGAAATGTCGAGGTCAAAGGAAAGACGTCTTTGCTGTATTTATTGACTATGAAAAGGCCTTTGATCGAGTACAGCATCACAAATTAATTACAATATTAAAAGATAAAGGAGTTGATAGTCAAGACATACGATTCATAGAAAAGTTATACTGCCGTCAAACAGCGACTGCTTTCATAAACGGAAAATCAACAGAAATATGTAAAATACAAAGAGGTGTCAGACAGGGTTGTATACTATCCCCACTGTTATTTAATTTATATTCAGATAGAATATTTAAAGAAACACTGCATAATTTGGAATGGGACGTGAAAGTTAATTGAATTCTGATAAATACAATCAGATATGCAGACGATACAGTTATTTTAAGTGATGACATGAATGGACTACAATGCCTTCTAAATGCCATTTATACAGCGGGAAGAGAGTTTGGCCTAAACATAAACTGTTCAAAAACAAAACACATGGTGTTTAGCCGTTTAGCACATCAAGATGCACGATTATATGTTGATGGTCATATAATTCAAAGAGTGTCCAGTTTTAATTATCTTGGTTGCCATATTACTGAACAACTAGATCCAGATCAAGAGATAAAATGTAGAATCGAGATAGCCCGCACGACATTTTTAAAAATGAGGTCATTCTTCTGTAATGATAACTTGCAACCTCAACTTCGAAAGCGCATAGTTAATTGTTACATTTGGTCAGTCCTCTTATACGGTGTCGAAGCATGGACATTAAAAATATCCACCATTAATCGTCTGGAGGCCTTTGAAATGTGGCTGCACAGACCTATACTAAAAATTCCATGGACGGCTATGCTGACAAATGTGGCAGTCCTTGAGAGAGCAAATGCTGCTCGCGAGCTGCTTGATAACATCAAATGTAGAAAGATGGCCTATTTTGGACACGTAGTAAGGGGAGACCGATATAATATTCTTCAACTTATTATGATGGGTAAAATCGAAGGACGCAGAGGAATTGGTAGAAAGCAGGCCTCTTGGTTGAAGAATATCAGGGAGTAGACAGGAATAAGGAAACCTGAGCAACTTTTTAGAATAGCTCGAGATAGAGACAGTTTCGCCATGTTAATCGCCAATGTCAAGGGGACTTGATAAGGCACGTTAAGAAGAAGTCCAGTAATTAATACCAAAGCTATTGAGAGTATGCAGTCCAGTAATTAAACCGAAGGTATTTTATCGTTTAACTAAAACACCGCAAAGTCCGAATTCCCGAAACACTTTTTTGTTTCTTCTTTTTAACAGCCGATTCAGTGTCTGATATTTCACTAGCAGAGTCGTCACTATCTGAATTGTCTATCCGAATAATTAGAGGCCGGACCTCATCTATAACTCGCTCGGTTTGAAAAGACTGAACGATTATGTCTTCCTAATACAATTTTGCCATTGTTCTGCTTTTAGTTGTTCTAGCGATTCTTTCCATAAACCAAGAACGCTAGCGTCATCTTTTGTTTTCGATGCATGTTTATCATACAAATTTTTTGCTATACACCAAACTAACTCAATTGCATTTTAGTGGCAATGGTAGAGCGGAAGTCGAAGAACTTAATGGCCATATTTAAGAGCCATTTGGTCAGTAACAAATTTCTTTTGAATTTTGTGCTCTCCACACCTTTGAAGTAAATCGCCTTTTAAAAATATGTCACTGTGATAAATTTTCTTTTCTGTCAATCACAACTTTATTTCTTCTTTTGTCCAGCTGCTTGAAGGAAATCTCTCTTCTACTCTTGAGTGGGAGGATGCATTATCCAAGACTATTATGGATGGTCGCTCCAATTTTTTTAGCAAATTTTCTTCAAACCATTCTTCAAAAATATTTGCATCCATATTTCCATGGTAATCACCTGTATTCTTTGTGGACGAAAAAATTACACTAGTGTCAGGAATAAAACCCTCATCATTGTCATCATGAAGTATAATATAGCGTTTACCATTACCGGAACGACTAGAAGAATAACATTTCGTGTGCCATCTTGCAAGATGATTTTGACATATTTCCTTTAGCGAAATCCAAGTTTCATCTAAAAATACAACTTGCCTCGAACTATTAGACATTTTATTGTTCATGTATTTTCTTAAAAAATGCCATCGTTTTGAAACAACATTAGAGACTTCACACAATACTTGCATATTATTTGTCTTATATCGAAAACCTAAATGTTTCAACACTCTCCAGAAACTTGTTAAACTAATATCACACAGTTCCTTGTCTTATATTTTTTGCAACACAGCACTCACTGTTACATGTTCTTTAGCTTTATACATATTATATATAATGTTTTTAATTGCAAGTTTAATTAATTGATGGATTCGACCGTTTGACTGGTGCAAATCTAAAGTTTTTGGATGTTCGATTTGGATTTGGATGACGATTTCTCTTGCTTACTTTATGATGAAATAATCACCCTCACTCATGTTATTAATTCTTCGGAATGTCCTCTCTGAGATACCGCAAGCATCGCATGTGCTTTTCTGAACTGCCATAACAGATGTCAATGGACCCATATCTATTATTTTTTTCCAAATTGAAAATAGATAGATTAGATAGAATAGATAACACTCTACGTTTTGACTGTATTTTATTTTCTTCCAAATTACTCATTTTGCTTTAAAGTACCGCTTCACTACACTACTATAAAAAATAGGTACTTATATACAGATGAAACAATCGAACACACATTATTTAACAGCCAATGCTAAACAAGCATAAACACTGTAGTGATTGTGATTGCAAAAACCCTTCGCACGTTTTAAATAAGGTTTTTGCTGACGATGTATTTTGTAAAATGATTAAATAACAAAAATACAACCCACGACGATCAATTAATTTTTAACGATAAACAGAAGATAAATATGATGACGTTTGAATTTGATCTATTTTGTCGATGACAGTGCCGTTAACAGAAAGATATTTTAAACAGCATGAATCATTTTTCAATGATTGTGTGGATTTAAGAAATACATTACTAAACACATTTTTTAAGTGTGTATAAAATCTTAACTGTCTTTTTTCCTGAGATTACAATTATTATGACACATGGTATTTACTCCTTATTTTTCAAATAATATGTTCTTGTAAATGCATAACTTTGATTATTGGGTAAACCTACATTATACGATACGTCAGAGGAAATTAAAAAAAATAACATGTAATAAAGTCACTGTTTAAATAAATATTCCGCTCTCGTACTATTGCAATAAAATTATAAACCAATAAACTATAACTTATATGTTATTCATAAAGGTAGTGTAAAATATATCGCCGCTTATCTGGTCCGCTAGTAATAAACTTACCAGCATTTAATTGTAAAGCGGTCTTCTTAGGTGAAAAATATTTTACAGTTCTAGAACTAATACTAGTTTCTCTTGAAGTTAGGGTGCTATTACAAGGAAAATTGATTTCAGTTTAGACAACATACAGCAGTTTCATGCTGTTCTCGTTACCGTTCTTCATTAATTGTACGAGCTGGTTGATTTTCATCTTCATCACTATCCGTGCATCTTCTACAAGTCTTGGCACAATCAGTTTTTTCAAATTTAAAAATAATGTGAATTGTAGATTTTGTTAATACAGGGCCTTCGAATGAAAACGAAAACCTACCGATTATATCGTCTGCACTACTTCCAGAATAATGTCATTTAATAATTTGAATTTCATGTTTAGTTGTGAAGGTTACCATATTCCTAATTTCCTAGCTTAAAATATTAATTTCTTTATTCTTTTTTTTTTTCAAATAAAACCAGAACTATTAATAATGAAAAAATAAACGTATATTTAACGTTTCCGTTATCAAAACTGAATGTCACATTGCCAAATCTAGAACTCAATCTAATGGGGGTTAAAAAAAAGCTCGTATGTCGAGACTTATCTCATACTATATTCGGTCTCTCTCTGTTAGCAGAACAACCTCTAGTGTTCTTTTCTCACTAATTATGGTAGTTATGTATCATCATCATCATTATCATCCAGCCTTCTGCGTCAAAAGTTGAACATAGGCCTCCGTTAATTGCTTCAACTTCTGTCAGTCTTGAACTTCCTACTGTCAATCAATTTTAATATATAAAACACTTTGTTTTTAGAAAATATATTTTAAATAAATAAAGCTCACATATTTCATTATAATCAAAGATATTTTTAATCTGTTTTGTTATTAATATAGTTTAGATATTTTTTAATTTGAATCATCTCCAAAATATATTTTTTATTATAATTTTTCGCCCCTTCTAAAATCTGTAAAATTTCAAAATCGATAGAATGGTTAATTCCCAAAGAGTGTTTGCTAGGGCTTTAGTATTAATATTTTGCTTAATTCTTAGCTCTCTTTAGTATTGAAAGTATCTTTCACGGTAATTTTGGTTTTAAATATTTTGAATGTCACTGACTATCTTGCATCTATCTCATATTCATACCTAAAACTGTTACTTTGTGTTCAAGGTAATTTGATCAAAGAAAGAGATATATCTGAAGACGTAAACATGCAGTATATCTGGGAAATTAGTGAAGCATCTGGCAACAAATACATTGACACTGAAAGTAATGTTGATTCCAACTGGATCAAGTTTGTGCGACCTGCTCCCACGAGAGATGATAAAAATTTGACTGTGATAGTTAGAGATTCTAAGTTATATGTTGTTTCTATAAAATTTATCAAGAGTGGAGAGGAGCTTCTCTACTGGCAAGATCCTCCAATGGCCAATGTTAAAAAGAAAATGGAAAAAACTGGTAAGTCAAACATTTTTTAGTATATAGGCGAGTGAGAATTACAGAACACAACGTTGCCTTTTTTAACAATGTTTATAAGAATTAAATGAAATCGTAGGCTTCCACGGCCATTTATAAGAATTGATATTATAAAAAGATATTTTTAAGAATATTTATCAGATAAAGATAGTGTTGAGTAATTTTTGATTAATTTCATTGTGTACGTTGGATTATTGGCGCTTTTCTATTTTAGCTTGTGGGGGTTGTAATATGGACTTCAAACACCCTCAATACTACCAAATACATTGCTCAATATTCCATGATCTTCGGTATAGTTTAACAATAAGGAAATATCATTGTAAGATATGTGGAGCTGCAGTTTTGGGCAAAGAGAACATAATGAAACATGCTACGGAATTACACAATGGACAAGGCGCATATCAGTGCCAGTTTTGTAAAAAGGTAAGATTGTATTCAATATATTTTGTAATTTGAAACAAAATATGAATTTGTCACTAAAGGGGGCCAATATTGAATTTTATACATTTGATATATCTATTTAATATAATTTTACTGAGAAAGTGTTTGTTATCACTTTTTGTTCATTTGCTCTGTTTGGAATTTTGTAAAAATACTCTAATGGTATATTGATTTCGGTGTTTATAGGCCGTCAAATGATAAAACACGGAACGTTAAATGTAAGAAGCTTCTATTGTTGCTTCCTGAAAATTTGATGGCTTCTATATGAGATATAAGGACATCAGAAAAGGGTCTAGGTTATAGTTTATTTTTATGAACGAGAGAGTAATTAGCATAATTTTAACTGGTACCTTCGACCACTCTATGGGCGTGCCCAAGATTAATTGAAAAATTACTTTGAATAATTGTAAAAAATAAATGAATTATTTCAGTGTTATAAAGTGTTATGTGTATGTAAACAAAAGTGACCTCTTTTATCACACACTATATTAGAACTGACTGGCCTACATTAAAGTGGGTTTTAAAAAATTCACATTTTTTTTATTTTTAAAAATTACAAAAAAGAAAAAGAGTTTTTAAAACCGTCTAAGGTATGTTAAATAGATGAATAAAAATATTAATATAAAACTTACAGCTACTTGTTACAAATCCAAATCAGATTCAGAAGATGAACTTTCAGAACCAAGATTTATAATAACTGGCTCGATCATTTTATCAGTAATATTGTCCAGCTTCCACATTTTTTCTTCTTCTTTAATATTGTTATTACTGCCTTTTCCCAGTTTTCAGGTTTTACATTATTTACGGCCTCCAAAAACAACTGTTTAACATCATGAATTTTAAAAGTGGTATTTTTTCTTGAAACTTCACTCTTTATCTGTGCCCATACCAGTTCAATCGGGTTTAATTCACAATGATATGGTGGGGATCTAAGTACTGTCATTCCACGATTTTTGGCAATATCATCAATTTCGTATTTTTAAAATTTTTCTTTATGAAGGGCACACAACGAATAAAGTTCCTTTCTTATAGATCCGGGATGGTACGTAATATTTTTTGAACTCAGCCAATTCTGCAATTCTTTTTTTAACCACTTGGTTGTCGGCAGTCCTTCTATAAGTCTGGAGTGATAACTTGCATTATCCATTACTATTACACAGTTCTTAGGAAAAAGATCTATCATTTGTTCGAACCATTCTTGAAAGACGATGTTCACAACGTGTTTGTCGACTTCAAACAGGCATACGATTCAGTCAAAAGGGACAGACTATACTATATATTGGCAGAATTAGCAATACCACATAAGCTAATTAGACTCATTAAAGCCACAATGGATGAAACTCAGGCATGTGTACGAATACAAAACAACCGGACAGACTTTTTCAAAATCTCGCAGGGACTAAAGCAGGGAGATGGGCTGGCACCAACATTGTTTAACCTGGCACTGGAGTATGCGGTCAGGCAAATGCAAACTGGACGAGAAAACCTACTGACCAATAAAACGGTTCAACTGGCTGCCTACGCCGATGATATTAATATTATGAGTAGAACATCAACAGGAGCACAGGAAGCATACGCAGAGTTAAAAACACAAACGAAAAGGCTAGGTCTGGAAATTAACACAGAAAAAACAAAAATAATGGTACAGACGAGAAGAAATATAATCCCACAAAACATTATACATGAAGATGACATTGAAACGGTTGGAAAGTTTACATACCTGGGAGTAGAAATATATGCCGATGGAGCAGAGGATGGAGAAATACGAAAAAGGATAACGCAGGCAAACAAAGCTTATTTTGCCCTCTCCCATATATTTCGGTCTAAAAGTGTCCACCGAAATACAAAGATGAGAATATATAAAACTTTAATTCGGCCAATAGCATGTTATGGCAGCGAAGCATGGGTCCTGAAAGAAACATCCAAAAACAAACTCGACACATTTGAAAGAAAAGTACTGAGGAGAATACTAGGACCTGTGAGGGAAAACGGAATCTTCAGAATTCGATATAACAACGAGCTCTATCAACTGTATAAGGAAACACCCCTGTCAAACTTCATTAGAATACAAAGATTGCAATGGGCCGGACATGTGATACGAATGGGAGAGGATAGGCTACCAAAACGAGCACTGAACGCCAGAATGCAGGGAAAGAGACCAGTTGGAAAGCCAAAAAAGCGCTGGGAAGACACAGTAAGCAGCGACGCACAAGCACTTTTAGGAGTCCGTGTATGGAGAAGAGCAGCCACAGACAGACAAGGGTGGAGGCAAAAAATAAAGGAGGCCAAGGCTCATTTTGGGCTGTAGTGCCGTAGAAGAAGAAGAAGATTCTTGAAAGACATCAGCGTTCATGTCTTCATAGTAGTCACCGGTACGAGTTGATTCAAAAGTTAATAAACCACCTTCAACAAAACCGTCTGAACTGCCAATGTGTACTATTATCAGCCTGCGTCCCTTTCCTGATGGTGGGTTTAAACCAGTAGATAAGTTATTTACAAAAGCGTGCCTTTGACTTGTAACAGTTTCATCCTGCCAAAATTTATTTGGTGTATGACCCCCGTTGATCCATGTTTCATCAAGATAAAATATTTTTCTTTTTTGGTTTCTCATTTCCTTTATGGTTCTTAGAAAATGTCTTCTCCATATGACAATATCGCTTCTTTCTAATAAAATAGACTTTCTGGGATTCTTTTTCCAGCGGAAGCCTATTTCTTTTAAAAGTTTCCATAACGTACTTCGACTCATTTCTGGGTAATCCTTATCATCTCGAACTGAGACAAGAACTTTATCCAATGTTGGAAATTATTGTCTAAAGAAGAATTCATGCACTTTCCGTCAAAGTCTATTAAAATGATATTCTATTTGAAATTTTGGTTTCCCTGGAGCATTACGTGGCATTTGAAAACTACCACATTTCTCTTCTTTAATAACTCTGTAAATCGTAGATTTCCCAACACTAAGTGTACTGCTAACTAACTCAACGGTCTCATCAACACTTTCACATAAACGTTTGTCTGTAAATGATTTCAAACAATTAAATATTAATGTTGTTTCATTAACTGTTAAAGGACCAATTTTTCGGCGTTTACACGGCACCTTGCAACTGAAGTACCTACTTTTAGTGAACTGTTAAGAATTTTGAATACGCCACTTGGACCTTCCTACAAAATGGAAAAACCCACTATCACATTTTCTGTGGAATAAGTTTAGAAGGTAATTATCTAGTCAATTACTGTCGTAGATTCCTGGAATTAAAGAATTAAATGTTTGATTGTTGAAACCCTTACTTCGTGGAATGCACTCATTTCAGATAAAATAAAACGTTTTATTTTATCTAAAGAATTAAACTTTATTTTGCAAATAGGTAGGTACTTATTAAACTTTAATTGGTTATATATAACCAATAAAATAAACATCTTACATTTCTTACAAATTCATTAGTACCTGTTAACCTCCATCACTCCGACACTGGCAACCTTATTTAGGGATTAGTAACCCTCACAACTATTGTATTCTATTCTGCTCCAACCTTTATACCTGGTGGTCATACTCAATTTAAAATTGTTTTCCTATATACTTCTGTAAACTTGTTGACAACTATCTGTTTTTCATTGAGTCACCCGTATCAACAGTTTAGGGATTTGCATACATAATTTATTGTTTTATTACTCTCTCATACATAAAAATACACTATAGTGCTGTATCAATCGCGATTGATTCGTTCGTTTCACTTCAAATTATTAAACGACCGAATCCTAGTTCATAACGATCCGATCGTGCGGTGACCAAAATCGATTGATCGACTGCCAAATCTAACAGCCAATACCCTTATTACTTTCGGTTCTCGGTCGTTCCTCATTTGCGGTGAAGACCGATCGACTGAATGCGTTCTTTAGTTCTTTTAAACGACTGAGTAATTAAAATACTAAATATTGAATTAAGAATTGCGTGCAAGGCACAAGGCTTAGCTACAAACCGGGAGTATTGGAATTGGAAAAAATTCTATACACCCCAGCGGTTGCTTTCGCTTGTGTTGTTAATAGTTAAGAGGCACAAGGCTTAGCTACAAACCGGGAGTATTGGAATTGGAAAAAATTCTATACACCCCAGCGGTTGCTTTCGCTTGTGTTGTTAATAGTTAAGAGGTAGGTAGTTAAAATCATAAAATATCTATTTGCACGCCTTTTAAACAAAGCTAGAGCGAGGCAAAACGTTTAAATGACGATAAATATTTATATTTGGATGCAGCACATATTACCATATAAATTTATAATTATTTTTTAGTTTGACACTATAGACCCTAAAAACAAAAACCATAAATTCTAGCTTTTCGAATAATTTCTTAAAGAATCTGTACATTCACATAAGAATAACATACGAAATACCGTAAGCAATGGTCTCGGTTTTTAGTCGATTCAGCTCAATCAATCGGTTACTTGTATTTCTTTTAAACGGCGATGAAAAGTATTGAAACCAACGAATGATTCAAAGATTCGATCGTATTCGGAGTCCGTTACTGGTTGATTTGGTCCTCGTAAAATGAACGATTGACACAACACTAGTCTAGATATATACTTTCCGTCTACAACATCACCACTGGTTCATACCCTTCCACCTCAAAGTATACATACATATTACGAAATACAAAAATAAGCAAAGTAACTGTATTTGAAATAAAAGAAAGAAACTAGCATATCAGTCTGCAAATTCGTGACTGTAACTACAGTGTCGAAAAAGTTTGCGATTTCTTCTGAGAACTGCTGACCAATACACTCTAAAGATTTACTAACTGCCTCCTTAGTAAACAATGAAGCCTTATAGAAATACAAAGCCTCCTACCAACAGTCCCAAAAATTTCCACCAACCGACCGAACGTGGGAGAAAAGTAAAGATATAACAAGCGCAGATATTCGAGGAAGATGAATCAGTGAGCGACAGACAGTATGGCCTTTGCCTCATCATTTTTGATAATGTCTGCCCCAGTTACAGACGAAACACCAAGAAGAAATACATCGGCTGTGAAAGCCTACATTCCTTGATTTGGTAATAATTTTCCTGTTTTTCTTTAACATATTTTTGAGAAAAGGGACTTTATTATACAATTGCTTTTAGTAATTTGATTTTTCTTGTTTTCTTAATTCCATAAGATTCAATTTATCCTTTTGTTGTCCATATTATAAGACCGTTTCATTGCAGCGTTTTTCACTGTTTGTGTGTTTCTTTTTATAACTGTACGAGACTATATTTTGGTGTTTTTGGTATTATACATAATATGCAAACACTAATCACACAATATCCATTTCCTGGCCTCCCAAGGAGATCCCTTGACAATAATATCGGTATTATTCCATATCGAAATTCAAGGCTACGAAACCGTTCATTGTAAAGCACAACAAACGCAACGCAGAGATATCTAACTATCAGTACGATCGATCCTGAAAATATCCAAATTAACAAAGATCTAAAACGTCACTGTAATCGTCTTACACTTAAGTTGGCAAACTTACTGGAATAATCTGCCTTCCAAATTTTAAGAAATCCAACCACACAAGGACACTACGAATTGGACATACTAGGTTCACACGTAGATATCTGATGGTGTCTCGAGGTCCTACCTTTGTATTAATACTACAATGGTCACTGTCAAACATATTCTTTTATTTCGACAATATACCAAAACGAGCTTACATATACTTATTATTTATGTACTAGTACCATCCTGTACTGTTAAAACTTTTATGTAATCACTTGTATACTATTTATTGCTCCTGTATAAATAATATCTATAATCAAGATACACTAATTCAATAAAAAAATACACAATATCTTTGTTTATATGTGATTTTTTAGTATTTTTTGAGACTGAATTATCTGGAAATGCATCGCACATATGGCTGTTCTGCCAATCCCCATAGATCAAAACCACTTTGTGATTTTTGTGGTCGTAAGTTTTGCCAACCTCAGAAACTCAAAGTGCACATAAAAAGAATGCATAGTGGTGAGTACTTATTTCATTTTTTACTATTATTTACAACAATATGGCCTCTAGTAATCAATATGTTACAATATTGTAAATAACTCTAAACTTATTTATAATATCCACATGGGCGAGGCAATGAAACAGTAAAATGCCCAAAGTCTACCAAGTTTTTTCAGTTGGATGGATTTCATCTCAATGAAATTGGATACATTCGGTTCGTAAGTGCATTAGGACATATTATGACATATATTGTTGAACCAGGAAAATGTATTTTCCAAAGTGCATTTCGAAGTGATAAAAATCGATAAATTTGTAATTCGGAAATAATTGATGGAAATTAGTTCAATATGACTACTCGGGGATTATTGGGGTCGCTGAACACGAATATTATGACGGCGATGGTCTCCAATGTACCTGGTGGTCAGGAAGGGTCTCGTATCCTGAATCAGGAAGGGTTCTGAAATTTTATGGAAAATCGATACAAAATCAGTACAAACTCGTTACTCGGATGTTTTTGGGACTAAACACGATTATCATGATGGCGATGGTCTCCGTGGTACCTGGTGCCCAGAGTTGATCTCGTAAGGAACCTCGTCTCCTAGAGTTTTATGGGAGTTAAAAAAATCTTATTATTAAAATGCTACAACTTACATTGACTGAAGTAGGTATTGTTACCATACGGTCTGGAGATGCAGTCAGAACGACAGTAGCAACTGCAATAGAGATAGCAAAAAATGCTCAGTCCAAGGGACACTGAAGTTTACCTAATAAAAACTGTTTGGCAAAAAAACCGGACGAATTATATTCTTCTAAGAGGTTATAGCACCTTTGATGCTACATTGATTAAATTGATGAATTATAGTTTATATATACCAAAGGAGTTTAAACAGAGTACGACTCAGTTGGCAGAGACATGTAGGTATCGAATATATTTAATGACAATTGCAGAAAAACAAGAAAATTGTCCTTGGCAAAATTCTCTAACAGTCGATGTGTTTATCCAGCACTTAAAAAGAGTACTGGCACTACGGAGAGCAAAACGGCTTAAACTTCACAGACAGGTAATGACAACTCAAAGAACAAAATTTTGCTTGCATGTCCCAATGCATTTTCCTTGTTCAATATCGCAATTTTCATTTCGACACCATCACTTTAGTTCACAAAATCTTCTAAAGTTCTTACGAATCGAATGTAATAAATTTCTCGAGATCCATCCAACTGCAAAAAATTGGTAGGTTTATTGCTTCATTTACTCGGCTAATAGTCAACAACAACAATAAATCATATTAATCTAATCAATATTTACGCACAGCGGCGAATTGCCGTATTTTCTGCCATCCAATATAGATGGTGCTATGTAGTATGTTTACTACATAGCATGGGAAATTTGGTTAAAAATCCTGCCTTTTTCTCTCAGAGTCTGCCTTCGATTTACCACTGCTTAAAGAGATTAAAATATTAATCAAAAAATGTCGTATTGTGAACGAATAACGGCTTTTAGAGAGAGAAATAACAAGACCTTCTTGTGCGTAATACGCCACTCCCCGTAAAACGAATTACAGAAATTAGCTTCTTATGAAACAAATTACAGAATTCCGAATGATAATCTTTATGACTTTCAGATTTAGCTGAAGTATTAAAAGAGTTTCAATGTAAGAGCTGTTTGAAAATTCTGGGATCTAGAGCAGCATTACAAAGACATTTAAAGGAAGTACATAAGAAGCAAACAGAAGCAAACTGTTCCTGTTCAAGATGCGGGAAAAGTTTCCAGAACAAATCGAACCTTAAAATCCATATGCTAACCCACAGTGGCATCAAACCTTTTAAGTAAGTTAAACTTAACAAATATAACAAAAAATAGATTAGTAGTTTAGTTTGTTACACAATGTTCATCACGATCACCCGAAAGCAAAAAACAAAATGGTTTCATATTCTGTATCGAAGGCTATGGACGGTGCTTCAATGAAACAAAAAAAAAAAATGGCGGACTTTTGAATTTTCCGACCCTTTTTTGCAGTTTTTAAAAATAACAATGAACATTTTTGGTTGTTAGCAATTACAGACCATAGAGAGACATATAAAGAGTAAAATTCCGTTTGGTTTTTGTTGGTAATAGTTTCGAAATACCCGAAAGTCACCCGGCCCTCTTGAATGGCCGAATTAACCGCTTAGAGCGCTCCCTTTTTCCTCTTATCTACCTACTTCAAGGTGGCGTGTGTCTTCGGAACTAATTCTATACTATTCCTAAGAGTATTTGCTAGCAAATAAAAAAAAGTCGATTTTTTGAAAATTTTTTGGAGAAACCTGGTCTTAAAAATCTTGTATTTCAATATAAAATTCAATCTAATAGATTTTATCGTTCCTACCATTTCCAATTATCGAATGTGAAAAGTAGTACTTTTCAGGAGAGCAAGATAACTCTTTTTTAGAGAATTCTAAATCAGCGCCTTTAACAAATGGAAAAATTTTTATATTTTTTATATTTAGTATATCGATACTTTGCTTTTTGTGTTAAACAACTATTTGTTTGGGTACAATGTCTCAAAATTGCGAATGTGGCATTTTCGACAGTTCATATTGGTCTAATGTTAACACATTTATATTCTTAATTAAAAAGGAGGAAAATTAAAATAATTTTATTGTTCTTACAAAGTTTATTAATTTATTTAAAAATTAAAGTTGTAGGACAAAATGGGAAAATTATGTTAAAAAAAATTGTTAAAAGTATTTTTATGAAAGTATGTATTACTAGGATATTAATGTAATTAGAAAAGTAAAAAACATTAATTATGGAACTTCACGTCCTGTAGATACCTAAAGTACTCAGTCATGACCCTCAATTGTTGTAAAATAATGGTAAATTAAAAGTTTTAAATTTTGAATTAAACGTTATCGTTGTCTTCAGTTGCGGTCAGAAAGGTAAAGTTTGGTAAAGATTGGTAATATTGGTGGTATGGCCTAGGTAATAAGTTTTGTTCACATACACGTTGATACTATTTTGTTTACCTCTTTTTTGTTTGGTTTCAAGAGATAAAAAGTTTCCATCAATTCTGGTCTTCAAAAAAATGTATTTTCATTTTGCCGATACTGGTACCATATACCATCACTATATTTAAAATTAGTATTTCCATTACTTGCTTGCTCTTCATCTTTTACTTCATTTTCATTTTCATATTGATTTTGTTCGTTCTTTGGTTTTATTTTATTTTCTAGTAAATAGTTACCTTTCTTTGGTTAAAATCTAAGAAGTCGTTATGAAGTAGGTATGTCATTTCAAACGGGCATGGCTTAGTGCGTGCAAGTCTTATGATTTGTGCCCATTCTTCAAGGATGTACCTATACAGGGGAATTTTTTAAGTTGGATTAAATTTTTAAATGGACAGAATTGTATTCCATTTCTGAGTGACTCGGTACAAAAACCACATGGTCAATTGTTTTTAAATTTGGGTGACAATAAATAACAACATATTGACACATGGCAGAAAAAGCAAAGTTCTTCTGATGTCCTCCGCAATTGTCGGACATCACTTTTGACATGTTCCATATCAGGGTAAGACATGATGTATTTAAATATACATGTAGCAATTTCAGGACCACCGCGTTTTCCCTCGGTTTCATCCTATATGAAACACTGGACGATCCCTTCTCTTAAATAATAAAAAGTTTTTTTATTAATATTTCAATTTAAATAAATATTTAAATTAAATGCTAATATTTTCCTATTCTCTAAAGCCGACTGTTTATCTTCATCACTTTTTTTTCTCGGTGCATCTTTCTTTCGAGGTGTTTGTGATGGACAGGAGAATAACACTGTGCGGACTACGTCTCAAAGGCAGCATTCTTTAATCTTTTTTTAAATAATTCTCGTTTACTTGTTTGTCTCTCGACAAAATCACTGTTTCCGGTTTAGCTATACCCAGTTAACTGAATAATCAGATAATGAGAAACCGATAAAAACAAAATGATAAAGTGCTTCACCGAAAGAACTTCTTGGAAGCAATAATTCACACAAATATGAAAACATGCGTTTTTTCTTGTCAACAATGTTTAGTAGATATTTAAGACAGTTTGCAGATTATAATTGAATAACTGTATCAATTACAACACTAAATTTTATAATGAATGTGACACATTCGTCATTTTGTGTTGTACAAATATACCTTTAGTTATATTCATACAAAACACAAGTATCGAATATTTCATTTTCGTCAGTTCGCAGTATATTCGATATTTTGACCAAAACAAAATGACAAAATGTTCATATTCGATGGCTTAAACAAAATTTTCCCGCGTTCCTTATCAAGCTACAGTTTTGATATTTTGCTACAAGGTGTATCACGTCTAATGCAAGGACAAGGTCTTGAATCTGAAAAACCCCGCTTTTCACATTCGATAGTTGGAAATGGTAGGGACGCTATGATCACTCAGAAACTTATGAATTAGAATATTACAATGTTTATATACCCAATATTGTTAATATAAATTATAATAAATTTGTCATTTCACTTTAACACCCTTTCTAGAGTCTGCAACTGCCTCTGTGAATGCTCCCTCTGCATATAAGTTAAAATTAGAAAAGTAGATATTATTGCCTCACTCTCTTTCGTTAAATATTGACAGTTTTTTTAACTTACGTTTGCATGACTTCGGGCCTTAGGTCCATTCGTTAGTTTATCCGATTTTGCTCATTTTGCATTAATTACAACTCTTTTATTTATTTACATAGAATTACATAAACTCTTTTTTATTAATACTTATAACATGATTATGATTATCACACCTTAACATTACCTTGACAGTATACTTAACATATACTTAATATTATATTTCTTTCCATTTTTTTTTGTCTTTGTCCATATCCCGATATTGACAGTTTTAGTGCTAAATATTAATGCTATTGGTAAAAGTTACTTAATTTTGTTTTGCATGTTTATTAAACATTATTCAGTAAAACGTACTTTTTTAGGTGTAATGTAACAAGCTGTAATTCAGCGTTTACAACTAAACAGTGCTTACAGTTCCACTATAGAAAGATTCACAATTACACTGAAGATAATATGCCGAAAATTATACGTAGCATAGATTATACCTTTCAAGCCTACAGTGGAAATGAGAATGAAAATGTCAGTGAAGATTCTAAAGCTGATGATAACTACATGTCTGTGGATAAAGAAGATCAAGAAGAACATTCGGATGATGGAAGTAAGTAGTTTTTGATTATTTCTTAATTTATATATATATATATATATATATATATATATATATATATATATATATATATATATATATATGCTTGAAAGCGCTGGCAAGAAAATGTACCTAATGATTAATATATCCAAGGACCCTTTGGAAATTAAAAGTATAGAAAAAGTAGATGAATTTATCTGCGCATTCTCACTGATGAACATAGAAAACGATAATTCTTCTAAAATAAAAAGGAGAATATTAGCATCCAACATATGCTATTATGGCCTGATCTCACTATTAAGGACAAAATATATCAGCAGAAAAACAAAATTTTAAATGTATAAAACCCAATTTTAAGATATGTGATAGAAACGTGAACATCGCAAAAAGAAATGTTTTAATACTTTGAAAGACAGGTTTTTTTGGAAGACCTTGGTTGTTATAAGCTGTCTTACTGCAGCCAATTGATTTCATATAGCCTTCTGGGTCAGGTTTTAGTCTTAACGAAGGCTTTACGTGTCCTCCGAAGCACCGTGACGACTAAGTTAAATTAGAAATTAAAATATTTCTGGTGTCGACTGGGATCGACTCCGGGCCGTCCGACTTTATAAGCCAGTACTTAGTCATGGAGCTATAGCTGCCACAATAAAGATAGGGCTATTGCGTACGAAACTAGATGGGATAAATGATGTTGATTGGAAAATAAAGTTTAACTTTTTTCTTCCTCTTTTTTTTTATATAGACCCGACCCTGTCTGTTGTTCAATGTGCCTCCAGTAAGTTGTTTCATCGTTTTCGTAGTCTTCCTATTGGGGAACCATCTCTTATCGTGTTTACTACTCTATTTGTTGACATTCGGCTATACGATCGTTCCATTTTACTCTTCAATTTCTTACCCAGTTCTTGATGGTCTCCACCTTGCATCTACGTCGTATATCTGTACTTCTAGCTCTGTCCCATAGTGTCTTACCATCAATTTTTCCAAGTGTGTTCATCTCTGTTGTTTCTAACATCCTTTCTGTCCTCTCTGTGTGGGGTCTTGTTTCTGCCACGTATGTCATTATTGTTCTGATGACTGTTTTGTAAATTCTGCCTTACGTTTTCTTACCCGATATTTTTACTTCTCTATATTGTTTCAATCAAGCAGCCTGCGGCCTTTGTTTGCTCTATTTACTTGATCTTCCACTTCAGTTTCGAGCTTTCCGTAGCTAGATAATGTGATGCCTAGATATTTAAACTCCATCACTTGTTCTATTATCTGGCCTTCCATCTCCAATTTACATCTTAGTAAATTTGCAGTTGTAACCATGCATTTTGTCTTTTCTGGGGAAATTAAAATGTTAAATTCTCTAACGGTTATATTAAATTGGTGCAGTATACGTTGTAAATCATCTTCACTTTGAGAGAGTAGTATTGCGTCGTCTTCATAGCAGATTTTTTTAAGTTGTTTTTTTCCCATTTGGTATCCCTTTTTAGGTCTTATTTTTCTTATTATTTCATCCATAATCAGGTTGAACAATAGAGGACTCAGGGAATCTCCCTGTCTTATTCCATTGCCAGCTTCAATAGGATCAGATAGTTCTTCTTCTACGTTTACTTTTATTGTGTTGTTTTGGTAGATATTTTTGATCGTTTTGATCGTATTTGATTCGATCATTCGTACAGTAAGTGGATATCGTCTTTTAATTTGACCCGGCCAAATGCCTTTATAAGGTACACGAAACATACATATCCGGTTTGTTGTACTCTAGATTTCTCTTGCACTTGCCTCATTATAAATATAGCGTCAGTGCATGATCTTCCAGACCTAAAATCTTGTTATTTTTTTTAAACTAATTTAAAATTGAATTAGTTTAATACAATTAAATCCTTAAATTTTACAATTAAAAGTTTAACATTTAATTGTACTATTTATTTATCAAAGAACCTGACACAACTAAGATAGCTAGGCTATGTAATGCGGATGAAAGAAACGGTTTAGTGGGAAACAGAGAAAAAAGAAGGGCAAAAGGATGGTACGGAGATGACATGAAAGGAGACTTGCGAAACCTCGGTGTTGCCACGCGGAGACAATATGGTCTGAAAATAACAGATTTCGAAGAAAACTCTTGGCAGACCAAAGTCCATAATGGGCTCTGTTTTGCCATAAATGAGTCATAAAAGAAGAATACTATTGTGAAATGACAAAAATATTCAAAATTAACTAATGAGTATGAGTAAAATCAATTAGATCAGGCAACCCACATTACCGTATCAGTACAGTACAACATAAGATTTTGTTAAAAAGAGCAGGATAAAAAACGAAAGAGTCGTGTCAAATTATCTGGGCATTTCTTCATACCAAAAAGACTTATTGTTTTTGGCATACTACGTGCCCAAGATAGAGCATAACAAAACAAAACGAGCTGTTGTTAGGGCGTTTTGAACGCGATGTATTACGAAAAATATATGGCCCAGCAGAATAACCGGACACTATCGAATTAAAACAAATGAAGAACTAGAAACCTTTTATAATCAACCAAGTATCATCAATGAGATAAGAGTCAAGAGACTGAGGTGAGCAGGACAGTAACTAGAGCCAATGAGCTCATGGAACATATATGGGCGGAAAATCCGATTTGTAGGAGACTCATAAAAAATCACAGACTCAGATCGAGGGATAACATTCTAAAAGATTTGCATGCTATGGGAATACACAACTGTCGGAATATATGATTGAGGCAAGTCGTAAAGGCAGTGAATACCACGAAGGGTTGTGAACCTACACAGAGAGAGATAGGATATTCTTTCAGTTTTGATAGTTGAACTACATTATCAGCGAGTCTGTGTATTTGTTTTTATTTCTTAACTTATTTTCATTTATTTATTTGCTCAACAGACCTTGTAGGTCTAGAGCGTATAATCCATCTTTTATATCATTACATTTCACAAATTTTACATTAGATTACTTGCATATAATATACATTACATTAAAATTAACAAAAACAATTTTAATTTTTTTATTGTCTGGTTGCATTTACATGTTGCATGTTTGATATCAATGATATCTCTTATGTGTTGCTAAGTTTGGTTTTGCACATCTCAGTGTATTGGATATTTTGAATGTTGTTGTAATATTGTATTTATTTCCTATCCTTTTTATTTTTTCTCAGAAGCCCTTTACATAATGGTATTGTTGTTATATTTAAATCCCGTCTTGTGGCGTTTCTGGATTGCCTATGATGTTATGTTGTTTCCTTTCTTGATATCTTGAAATTCCTTGTTTGTGAATTGTGAAAATCGAAATAAAATTAATAGAAAATAATATATTCTTAATATATTTAAAATATACAGAATATTTTTCAATGAAACGGAAGGAATTATGACAATGAAAATGATTTAGGAGATTTAACGGTGAATACTACAAAATGACTACATATACGTATTTTAAAATTAGACTTGCACGGTGAATTACGGAATTAAATCTAAATAAATAATAAAATCATAACCATGATAAACTAAACCAAAATAATCTCTCCCAAACCAATCTTCTTAAAAACATTTAAAAATATATTCTTACCAATTACACATTGGCAACAGCTGACTTGTTTTCACGTTGAATTTCTGCCCAGAAATAAAAGTATAATTCAATGCAGCATCATAATATCAACTTTAAGAATTTGAAGTACCTACATAGAGAATAAGTAATTTTAAATTTTAAATAGTAATTTCTAAAAAGTAATATGGATTGCCTAACTTTAGTTACAGTAGGTTTATGAAATACGGACAACTCATGTTTGTTTTCAAGTCTAATAATTTTTAAATCTAGAAAATTTATGGATTGGTTTTGTTCTATTTCTAGTATCTCCACCAATACAAAAACTGTTTCAATACTGGATGTTTTGAAATATTTGTTTCTAGATGATCGATAAAAATATCTGATAGCTATGGTCTTAGAGGATTACCCATAAGTTCTGCACAGATATTTGTATTTATTTGATTATTGAATTTAACGTAGTCCCTATTTATGCAAATTTCAAGAAGATGTAAAATTTCCGATATAATAATTTGATTTGGAATATTATGGTTTTTTACTAAACAAAAGTTTTTGTAACATAATTTTACAAATCCAATGGCTACATCGGAAATTTTTCATCTTCGAAGTATTCCCAAAAACTACGAAGAACTCAAACTTGAAGAATGAAACTTATACAGAAATTGTTAATATATTACTGAACTTTATATAAAAAAAAACAGAACTGTGACCAAACTATAAAAGTAAAATAAAAAACTATAACCAAAAAATCATCTTACTGAGAAATAAATACTTTACCCATGTTTTCTTTCTTTTACAGGTGATAACAGTGAGAATATAGACGATCCCATTCCATCACAAGCACCTCCTCAAGAAGAAAAACAAGATGAATTTCCCCCTCCATCTCCAGAGATACCAACACCCCCGCCGGAAGATTACAACAAGTCGGTATCAGGATCGAACTTAAAAGTATTAAGTAAAGGATCTAAAAAATGGATCGGAGATGATCCACCAGTGGCAACAAAGTTGTCGGATATATATTCAGTAGAGAAGCTCAGTAAAGACGACTTTTCCACGATAACTTTGCAAGAAAGTGAAATGTACGATAGAGGTAAATTGACGAGTAGTGATTTTGGCAGACATGAAGCGTCTAATGCAAGTTTGTTGGTTGAGGCAGCTTTGGATTCGGTTTGTAATGAGCCGAATATAGATATTGACGGGACTCCTAACTGTGCAGACTCGTTAGTAAACAACTTGTATAATCTTGCCCAATCGGACAACCTTCATGACGTTTCCTACAATGATCAAGGCTGTATTAGTGATTCCAGAGATATTAGTCTCATTTCTCCTTCAGTGAATGATCATGTTTCGGTGACTGACGAGTTAAACGATGAACTAAGACACGATGGCAGCATAGGAATGCACTATTCCCACTTTCAACAAAACGACTTCAGTCCACCTCACAGTCCAGATATACACAGGTCGAACTTTGTGCGAAATTACATCAATAGTTTATCTCCGCAGAACGGCGGGTACGATCCCAAAAGTAGTTCGCCTGTACCTAGTCCATCCAGATACGACCTATTCGGTCATCACGTTAATCCGGATCATTTATCTTCCGATGACAGTAACGGAATGACAGTACAGAATCTGAGTTTGCACGCTAAAAATGAAATACAGTTAGATCTATCTTTATACAAGACCTACAAGACAACAACTCACGATTACATTAGGAAGTTTAAGTTAGACGATGACATAGACGTTATTAACAATGATTTGCCGTCCGGAGTTCCAAATGATGAAATTAAAGAGATAGAACGAGATGAACACCACGATTTATCAGTCGAAATACGTAATAAATTCGACATAGATCTAGACTTGAGGCTAAAAGCTTACGACAGTATCGACACTGAAAGTTTGCGACAAAGAAATCATACATACGATACTGAGCTGGACTTCAGAACTAAAACTTACGATCTGATCGACTCGGTGGAGACTAGAAACAAGCAGTACGATCTGATCGAGTCTGACTTTAGGACTGATCGGAACTTTGAGCCTCTGATACTCAATTCTGAGCTGCAAGGTCTAGATATGTCTGCTAGAAGTTTCCATAATTATTCCAATGTGAATAGATATCGGTCATTGTATCCTGACGTTGATAGGGTGGATTTGCGTCTTAATTACAGTCCTCCACCGCCTACTTACACACATGCTGATCTTTTGCGGGTTGTTTCTTTGGATTTGACTCCTCCTGGTAGGCACAGTGTGGATTTGAGCTTAAGGAACCATCCTCTGCATTCAATTGGCAGTTCACGTTTGTTAACAGACCATAGTCTTCAGACAACCCCGCACAGACTTCTAGATCAGAGTCGCTTACTAAATCCAGATCTCATTTCCACAAGACATTTAACAACAGATAGATTAATTCCGGAAACTAGCAATAGAGTACTCACTGATCACAGTACATCTAGGATATTAAACACTGAGCAATTAGGAACAAACCATTTGCTTTCGTCAGATCAAAGCAGGATCATTGGTGATGACTCCAGAGTTATTTCTGATCAATCCAGACTGCTAGATCAAAGTAGACTCATCGGAGATGGTCGTATTTTACCTTCTACCACACCGAGTGGGGCGGTTTCGCCCGTCCAAGGCTTTAGTGGATATTCGGTGTCACAGAATCCTTACCATCCAGCTTCTTTGACTACCAGGCCACATGTCACTTCGCCCACTTCAGCTGCATATCATTATCCGACGTACTATTAAAAACTAGACATTACATTGATTTTAATTTCTCGTTGTTGCGTCTTTAAGTAGATTGTGTAGTGTTTTATTATTTATGTCTCCCGAATAAAAATGTTACAAGTGGTTATTTCTTTCTACCTTAAATGAACACAAAAGACCATAAATTGGATCTTAAATTGATAAATTTTTTTAGATATGTGGCGGAAAGTGTTGAAATTGTGATAATTTTGATACATCTAAGTAGACATAGTCGACTTTTACTTCCAAAGAGATAGTAAAATAAAATGTGCATGTGTCGAAACGTTAACGGGTTATAAGACCGACATTAAAAAAAAAGGAAAAAAATCAAGTATGTTAATCCCTATCTTCTGGAGAATCCATAAATCTCCTATATTTGTAGAAAAATGGTGAAATTAAGGCGAAGTTTTTAAGAGTTATGATGTCTTCAACCTTCGATGATGTCGACAAAAAACAAAAAAAAAATTGGATCGCGTGATCTAAAATTATAGATATCTAAAGAATGAATGAGCGGGAAACTCTTACGTTCTCTTTTTAAAAAATAAACATATTGATTTTAAATTAAAATATATACATCGAGCTGTTAAGAAGCTATCAGGATACAACTTTGAAAGACACAAGAAAAAAGAATCAAATTGGAATGCTTTCGTCCAATTAAATAACCGCTTTTTTTCACGTGACCTAAAATAAAATTGACCCAGTGGTAAATTCGCTTTATTTCCTTTTTTTTAGATTCGCACATAATACAGTGAATGCATGATTCGTCGAAGCTAGAATTTATCAACAATTTCTTCAGGTTTCTGAGTAGACCTAAAATTTCCTCTGATCCGGGAATAATTCAAAACAATGATTCTAAAATACTTTGAATGAAATAAGGTGAAAGCGCTATACAGGATAATAATTAGTGTGAGGAAGCTCAGTAGATCTGTTATAGTAAAAATTACAAAAAAAGTTATTGACAAAAATTGTAGGCAGCATTAAACTCCACATTTTAAAATTAGTTACAATCTAACAGGGTGTTCCATAAGATGGTGGCAGACCAAACTTATGTTTTTTTTTAATAAAACACCCTGTATTTTATTTTAAATTTGAAATCTGCTTCTCTTCCACATCACAACAATGTAAAGTTTTATTATGTTATACCGGGTATTTAAAAAGTTATAACCAATATTACCTGAAAATCGTATTAAGTGTAACTCCCTGTATAATTAAAAAGGAGTATAGGAACATTGATCTATTGCAACCACAGTTTTTTAATAATTGTTAAAAATTATAAAACATTCGTTTTCATAATATTCGTTAAATCAAATACAGAGTAAGTCAAAATGCAAGTACATTATTTTCTTGGTAATTTTAAATAGAATACCCTGTATTTTATATCACTATCGAAACGTACAAATATCGTACTTCAAATTTTATGAAGTACCCCCTATATCTAAAGTTATCAGTTTTCTAGATTTTTTATTTTTCCATCAAAGTATTAATTTGGTAGATATTTTAACGTTTACAATTAATGTGAGTTGGCCAGGATTGATTTGTCAGAAACTGACAGTTTGACATTATTGTTTATTAGTTCAGTATTGGGGTACACCGTAAATTAGCCACAATTATTATTTAGCAATTCAGTAATTAATTAAATTTAAATTAGCAATAATGAATTTTACTACTGATGAAATGGTAGATATGATCTGGAGTTTCCAGATAGGCGGCAACCTAGACAAGATACATTTTAAAAATTGAAAGATCGATTTAACCGCACTGGTTCAGTGAATTATGAAAAATATGAACGAAACTAGCGAAAAATAAAAACGAAATAAACTAGTGTGACAGAGGAAAACGAAATGAGTGTGTTGATGGCAGTTACAGAAAACCCACACACAAGTATAAGGAGTATTTCCAATGAACAAGAACTTAGGTACTACCTACTCTGTTCAAAATATTCCATCTAAAAACAAGATGCACCTTTATCATATTCAAAAGCACCAAGAATTAAATAATGATGATTTTCAGAAACTAATAGTATTTTGTAAATGGGCCTTAGAAAAAATTAATGAGAAGAGAGATTTTTTTGATTAGGTTCTATTTGGCGATGAAGCTAAATTCTATTGAAACGGTTCTGTTAATAGGCATACATTTCACTACTATTTAACAAGTAATCCATACCACATAGTAATACATAGTCAAACAAGATGGTCTCTAAATGTGTGGGGAGTTATCGTCGGTAACCATGTAGTAGGACCATATGTTTTTGAAGATAAATGGTGGGATTTATTTAGATTTTATCGTAAATCAGTTACCGATATTATTAGAAGAGGTTCCACTTAATATACGAGAACAATGGTGGTTTCTACATGACGGTGCTCCTGCGCACCACAACGAATTAGTACTTGGTGAACTTAATGATCAGTTTGGTGAAAGATGGATTGGAACGGATGGACCGGTAAGATGGTCCCCAAGGTTCTCAGAATTCAATAAAATGGACTCTTTTTTTGGGGTTACGTTAAAAACAAAGTATATAAAATATCTCCAACAACAAGGGATGATATGAAAAATAGAATCCGAATTGCATTTCCAAATACGTAGTAATGTAAGCAACTCTTTCTATGACCGCTTTCAAATATGCATATATGTTTTGGAAGGTCATTTTGAACACCTTACTTGAGTAAGATAAGTTAAAATTACTGTTGCTGTTTATTTTTCTGTCTTGTATGTTTTTTTATTTTCCGGCGGTTATTTTTTATAAATTTTATTTGAAATAAATTGTTTTTTTTTCTGTTTCGTTATTTCGTTACTGAATTATTAAACAGTAATGTCAAACTGTCAGTTTCTGATAAATTAATCATGGCCAACTCACAATAATCATTGGTAAACATTGGCAATCATTGATATAAAATATCTACCAAATTAATACTTTGATGGAAAAATAAAAATATCTAGAAAACTAATAACTTTAGGTATAGGGAGTACTTCATAAAATTTGAAGTACAGTATTAGTACTTTTCGATAGTGATATAAAATACAGGGTGTTCTATTCAAAATTACCAAGAAAACAATGTACTTGCATTTTGACTTATTCTGTATTTGATTTAACGAATATTATGAAAACGAATATGTTTTATAATATTTAACAATTATTAAAAAAATATGGTTGTAATAGATCAATGTTTTCATACCCCTTTTTAATTATACAGGGAGTTTAACTTGATACGATTTTCAGGTAATATTGGTTATAACTTTTTAAATACCCGGCATAATATAATAAAACTTTACATTGTTGTGATTTGAAAGTGAAGCAGATTTTAAATTTAAAATAAAATACAGGGTATTTTATTTAAAAAAACATAAGTTTGGTCTGTCACCATCGTATGGAACACCCTGTAAGATTGCAACTAATTTTAAAATGTGGAGTTTAAAGCTGCCTACAATGTTTGTCAATAACTTTTTTATGTAATTTTTACTATAACAGATCTACTAAGCTTCCTCACACTAGTAAATTACCCTGTATGTTCCAGAGGAGTTGAAGAGATGAATAGTTGCAGAGATCTGTAAATTAAAGCAAAATTAGCAAAAACTTTAGAAGGCAGGTAAGTGAATTTTTATCTAATAAAGCTTTTAAACTTTGTAGAAGTATTATGGTATAATTATGTTTATCAATTAGTCCCATCACTTAATATTGCCTGTAAGGTATCTTGCAATTTATATTAAAATCTTTCTACCGCCCAGTAAAATGTAGCGAACACCTAGCACATTATCAGATATGCTACGTGTTCGTTATGACATCACAATATCCAGGGGCTGCAAATTTTTAAACGTTGATATAAAAATCCATTTATACATGTCAACAGAAAAGAACCAAAACAATGTAAACATCAATAATATAATAAGCTGCAAACACTTTAGTAATCACCCGCTACTGGGGTTATCCTAAATATAACATTTCATTTATTAAATCTTATGCTAATATACCTGTATGCCAATGCATGAGCGGGGGCTTGTGGGGTGAAAGGCGGCTCATGTATACGACTACTTACGTCACTCTCCTCTTCACACCTGGCAGGGGCACGCCGTGATTGACGCGATTAGTTGTTGTCCAGCTACTCTCAGCAGAAAATACCGTAGTATTTTCCAAAGAAAAACAAGGTGGACTAACCCACATGGTGGGAGAAATAATCACTAAAGTTGTGTATAAAGTGATAGGGGGATAAAGATAGCACTGACCTAAGGTACGAAAAAACGGGATACTTGAAGATAGGCTCCTTAATCCAGGCGGTATAAGAAGAAATGAAAACGTTTTGGATGAAATAATCAACAGACACGAAACAGACGTCGTCGTCGTAGCAATACAGGAAACCAAATTGACGAACAACATAAACATAAAGCAACACACCAGAATACTAACACCATAATTAAACACAATAGAAGCAACTAAAATTAAAGTACATATGAGGCAAAAAGAAATCAGAATCACCTCAGTATACATAAGGCCACGAAATCCTATAATAGACGACGACGACGACGCGTTTCTGAATATAGCACAGCCGTCCATAATAATAGGATACCTAAATGCGAGATCCCCAAACTGGAACGATAGAGCTACGAATAGAAACGGAAGATTACTGAACAACTATCTAGCAAACAATGAAGACACAATGATAATAGGGCCCATCGAATCGACATTGTAGTAGTTACAAATCTAGGACTACAGACTGTACAACCCGATACTACTAGAAATAGGAACATGGAAAGGAAACAACATAACAACAAGAAAAAGAAAGAAAACAAAGTTGGCAAATTACAAAACACTTATGAGTATTGGAATCAACAATGTCCCAGTGATAAACAATCCACAAGAAATAGAAGAAAGAGTCCTAGAGTTCGAAAACATCGTACAAGAAGCACTCAGATATAGCACTAGTGAAGAAGAAATAGGGTTTAGAGACACATGGGAAGGAAGAGCTAAACAGGAAAGTGAAAACAGCACTACCAGAACATAGAAGCTGACGGTGGGATCCACGTTCGAGAAATGGAGGAAAAAGGTCCAAACATGCAAAACATATGGTAATTACAAAAAATACTAAGAAATAATAGAAAACCAATACCTCCACTAGACTGTGACGCCTAGTTAATGGGGAGGACTCTCTCTCTCTCTCTCTCTCTCTCTCTCTCTCTCGAGTGTACATTAAATTAGCACCAAGACGAAGATGTAGACTTCATTGAAGAAGTCGAAGAACAACGAGAAATGTCCGAAGAAACCAAAGGATATAATCACACCTACATCCGCCAAGAAATAAACGAACTATTTAAAAATAGCTCACCGAGAAAAGCACCTGGTCTAGATGAAATTTCAAATAGAGCTCTGCCAGTATCTATCTATAAGTATCTACCAGCAAAAGCAAGAGTATTTTTAACCAACATAACGAACGAAATTCTTAGATATAGGTTTTTCCCAAATCGATGGAAGGAAACCCACGTTATCATGATTCCGAAGTCAGGAAAGAATAGCATGTTTCCGCAAAACTACAGGACGGTAAGCTGACTGCTTATGCTAATGCTAGATCGCATATTGGAAGGTTTATAGCAGATGACTTAGCAGTTAAATGATCGAAATTCATATTTCTTTAATCATTTAACAGGTTTAACTGAAAATTGTTTCGATTCTACGACCTAATTATTTGTCATTATGAACAATAAAATCTCCAAATAGACGAGGTCCACATATTTGATCAAATCTGAGATTTCATTATTACTTAGATTTCGAGTAGGTAGAACATAAATCGTCCACCTACTTTAAATATAACTGCTAAATGGATAATAATCTTTTAAGTAGATATCATTGAGCCATATTTTATATATTATACTCGGTTTATTTTTAAACAAATTTAATGATACTAACATACTTAAGTTTACCGAAATAATTTTATTCCTGTTCTTCAAGCTGAGGGAGTAGTAATAATAGTACATTGATTGACAAAGTCTAGATAAATGCTCTTGAGAACGTTGCGGCAAAGAATATAGACGTATATGCATCTATAAGTCATAGACACAAATTTGTTCCTTATTCTATGTCTATATTCTTTGGTTGCGGTGATGGTAGCTACAACGACACCGCTACAAATGATGCATGACAGATCAAGATGTTGGTTTTTGGCGGTGTTAAAATTGACATTAAAAACGAAATATATGCAATAGCAATACGATATACATATAAATATTAAGGACTGACCTATAGATATGACATGAAACCACTGCTAAACTCAAATATTTCGTTTTATGGACGTTCTTGACTTGCGTGTCGGGCAAGCCAAATAGGATTTAAGTTTCAAAAGCATATTTAAATTGAGTTTTACTTTTTCGCTAGTTAGTCTCAACAAAAATTCTTTATCCTGTAGCGCGGTCAGTTGGGAGGTTATAAAAACCACGCTACAAAAGACCGAAGATGAGTGTTGTGTTAAGTAAGGTATTCAAAGGGTAGCGAAACAACTGGTTTAATGAAGAATGCAAACGCGCAACCAAAGAGAAGAATGTCGCGTATCTGAAAATGATCAACAAAACAACTAGGAGCAATGTTCGTAAAGCGAAGAGAAGAAAAACAACAGCACAAACAGAAAAGCGACAAGAAATCAATGAAGGGTTCGAAGAAATGAAAAAGTAAAATAGAGGACACGAACACAGAAAATTTTAAAAACAAGTTAAAACATAAAAGAAAGTTTTCAAGCCACAAGCGAACCAAGTCAAGGCACATAATAGAATTATTTTGAACGACAGAGTAGCACTACTTAAAAGGTGACATCCACACTTTAGTACGCTACTTAAAAGAGAAAGTACAGCTGAAGGTAGAGATGATATAGAGTTAGAACAGGAGGAAACTGAGCTACCAACTTTGGAAGAAATGAATAAAGCAATTCAGTCTCTAGCCAGAAACAAGTCACCCAGAGCAGAAAACATACACGCAAAAATCTTTAAATGTGGCGGTCAAACATTTGTAACACTCTTTAACAAACTATTAATACTAGACGTATGCCAAGAACGCACTTTACCAGAAGATTGGACTACTGGAGTTATATGCCCTATACAAAAAAAAAGAAACGTGTTTAACTGTTCCCACTGTAGAGGGATATACCTTACGTCGCTATAGGTAACTTTGCCCCAGTTATGAAAGTTTTGAGTTAGCCCAAATATACCGATTTCTTTTTGAGTCTCCTTTAACAATGGTTTTTCTTTGGCCTACTCGAATAAATCAAAAAATAGAAATTTTATATCACAAAGAAGAACCTATCAAACATATTTTATAAAATCTAAGACGTTTTTGTGGACAGCATTCTCTGGAAACATTCATCTCAGTTTCTCTATTCCACCTAGCAGTTACTTCTCGTAGTGTATTTCTTCTTTCCGAATTACATATTATAATTAAATGCCTTACACTTCTATGAATGTAGAACAAATTGAACAAATATCTTCTTATAAATACCTTGGAGCATGGATAACAGAAGATACTGATCAGACAAAAAAATAAGATGACGCATTGAAATTGCACGGTCAACTTTTAATAGAATGAGAAAACTCTTTTGTTATCGCGATATGAATATATCGCTCCGGATAAGAATACTTCGATGTTATATTTTTTTTTGTATGGGGTTGAAGCTTGGACACTTAAAAAGTCCAACATTAAAAACCTAGAAGCATTCGAAATGTGGTGGTACTAACGTATTTTGAAAATATTATGTATGTATCGCAAAACAAACGAACAAGTTCTCGAACAACTAGGAAAACAATGCGAAGTTTTAAATTCCATAAAAATCAGAAAATTGGAATACTTTGGGCACATCATGAGAGGTGAAAAATACGAACTACTAAGGAATATAATGCAGGGTAAAATCAAAGCCACAAGAAGCGTAGGAAGACGTAAAATCTCGTGGCTACGCAATGGTTTGGATGCAGATCAATTGAACTATAAAATAAAATAATAATTGCCAGAATGATTTCCAATCTCCGATGGGAGCGGAACTTGAAGAAGACACTCCTATGAAAAACAGCTTTTGGACGGCCTGAGCTTTTGCCGCGAATATCAATACTGGCAGTTTCACCATATTACAGTAGTTGTTACTATAGTCAATTTGTTGGAAATTTACTGCATTTTTTTCCCTTCATGATACTGATAAATAATAATTTTTCCACCTTTTGGATAAGTAGGTTTTTTTCACGTACCATTATTATATTTTACTAGTAATAAAACTGACGGTTGTTCATTATTGGCACTAAAATGACGCGGGACAATTATTGTTGACAACGCACTACCTACACGTATGTTTAATTTCAAAATCAAAGCCTTCTTTGCGTTAGGATGATAAAATTTAAGAAACGCGAGAAAAAACAAAAAATTTTTAGTTGTGAGCAGTTTTCGATTATCAAACAATTAATTAAATAGAAATTAATATAAAATATACAATTAAGCTGCAAAAATAATTCCATACATCATAAAATTTTTATATTCACAATTAAAAAAAAGAAATAAAAGAGTCTCGGTAAATTGGCATTATATTCGCAAAATAACTGCTTGTTTCAACATATAATTGTTAGGGAATGTACAAACAATGATATATGATGATGATATCGTGATTATTGAGAGAACCAGAAATAAAACAATTGAAACTTTCACAAGTATCAAAAATGCCACAGAAAACATCGGACCTCTGATTAACATGCAGGAAACTAAATATATGCCATCTACATCAAGAATGTAAAAAAGTAACTTAGAGGTCCAACACGAAACTATAGAAACGGTGGGAGAGTTCTGCTACTTTGGGTCACTGGTTGACTGCAAAAACAACACTTCTTCTTCTTCTTATGCCTTAAGTAATCCAATTGTGGACATAGTTTTTTTAATTCTATTTTGCGCCACTTGCTTCCAGTTGTATCCTCCGATCTTCTTAATGTCATCGGCCCATCTCATTTGTGGTCTTCCTCTGCTTCTCTTTCCTAACCATGGTCTCCATGGTTGTATCTCATGGTTCCATTTTTTATCCTTTAGCCGGGCATTGTGTCCTGCGAAGCCCCATTCTAATTTGGCAGCATATTCTCCTGCGTCTTTTACTTTGGTGTTGTTTCTAATCCATTTGTTTGTTTTTTTGTCTATAAGTCTCACCCGAGCATGATCTTTTCTTCGCTCTTTGTGATTTTACTATTTTATCCATATTAGACTTGGTGAGTGTCCATGTCTATGGACACAGCCACCTTTACGTATAGGGAGGATACACTGATCGTAAATTCTGGTTTCAAATATTGTTCTGTTTTAGTACCTTTTAAGATCCAACTCAGTTTTCCAAATCCTGCCCATGCTAACCTTATTCTTCTGATAATTTCGGCAGTTTGATTTGCTTTGTTAACTTTTATTATCTGTCAACGTTATTTCTATAATGTTCGGTGTATTTGTCATTTTTTTTTTTTCAAGTTCAAATTTAAGACCTACTGTTCCGAAGCTTAAAATAGTTGCGTCATCATGGTCTGTAATTCTTCGAAACTTGTAGCGAATATTACAATGCCATAAGCGTATCTCAAATGACTCAGTTTTCTCCCATTAACATTTATTTCTTTATCTACCCAGTTAATATCTTTGAACACGTCTTCCAGTCTGTGTAAATAGCATAGCATGAGATAATATCTCACTGGCGATGTGAGATATTATCTCATGCTATGCTATTTACACAGACTAGATAATACACATGAGATAATAACTCCTCTGTTGATTGGTATAGCTTTGGTTTTCGCATCTATTTGTATTTTCATTGTAGCTTTTTTGTAAATATTATGTATGAGCATTCTGTATCGGGAATCCATCCTGCAATTGTTCATAGCCCATAGTTGTTCTCTATCGCCCAAAGTTCTATGGAGTCGCATGCCTTTTCAAAATCAACGAAGCCAATGTAAAAGTTCAAGTGATATTCATTGGCTTTCTCTATTAGCTTTTTGACTGTAAGAAGATGATCCGTTGTACTGTAACCCTTTCGGAATCCTGTTTGCTCTACCGGCTGATAGCTATCGAACTTCGACGTTAACGTGTTAGTTATTACTCTCATAAACAGTTTGTACATTTGGGACAGCAGGGAGATTGGCCTATAGTTCTTCAGATCTCCCCTGTCTCCCTTTTTTGAAGAGAAGTATTGTCAAACTTTCATTCCATTCATCTGGGACTTCTCATCTGTGAAAATATTCGTTGAAAAACTCTTTGAGAATAATTTTACTCCCCTCCTTCAACATTTCTACAAGTATCAAAGTATTCCATCTGGGCCCGGAGCCTTATTGTTCTTTAGTTGTGCCATAGCATGTTTTATTTCGAAGGATTCTATGTTAGGGAGTACTCTTAAGATCTTCCTTTATAGTGTTATTTGGGATCTTGTTTTGGAATATACGAGTAAATCACGGTAAAATATTTGAGTAACTTTTAGGATTTCGTTCTTTTCTTTTATTCCTTTTTCATCTTTATCCTTCAATGATTTATTATTATAGGCTTTCCTAAGTTTGATCTTAAGCATTTCAGGCCTCGGTTTTTTTCTATTATTTTTCTACCTTGTTTTCATTATAAATCCTTAAATCTTCCTTTACTCCCTTCTTTATTTGTTTATTCAATTCTTTGAAACCATTGGTGTTTCGCTTTCCATCGCTTAGAAATGTGCGTCTCTTTTCCATCAAACGATTTGTTCCATCACCTATTCTGTCTTCTTTATTTTTCGTTTTCTTTGCAACAGTCAGTCCTGCTTTCAAGAGCTTTCGTTGCATTTCTTTATTAATTGTGCTCATGTCGGAGTATTCTTGTTGATAATGTTCTACAAATTCTTTTCTTAAGACTTCTCTGTACTCATCTCCCTCCTGTCGTATTTTAGTTTGATCTATCTGATTATAATAATTATATGGCCTATTTTTACTGATTTCCGTCTGTTTAATATGAATCCTTGCTCTTAAAAGGCGATGATCGCTGCCAGTTTTGAATCGATTGAGAGTAGTTATCAAAACAACACATCCAAAGAAATAAGAAAAAAATATGCGTGGCTAAGACACGAAGAGGCAGAAATATGTCAAGAGCAACAAAGTGCAAACTTTATAAAACAATACTACGCCCAGTGCTCACTTAAGTATCGGAAACATGGGCAATGACTATTCGAGATGAAGAGCGAATTGACTTTTCTTTCAAAGAGCAGAGTTGACGAGCAGGGATTGTGGAAAAGGCGATATCATTTCGAACTCTATATACTTTTTGGTGATGCAAAATAAACCGCCCAAGATGAGTGGGCTACGTTATGCGGATGAATGAAACTAATCCTGCTAAAATATCTATGCTAAATAGGTCTATCGGAAGAAGAAAAAGGGGCGATCCAAACTCAGATATCTAGACAATGTGCAGTACGATTTCAGGAAGATTGGGGTGAGAGATGGAAAAAGACAGATATTCGACAGAGAAGGATGCAAAAATGTATTGAGGCAGACCATTGTTCACGAATTTCTGTAGTTTCAACTAATGATGATGATAATCTTGGAATTTTTAGGACCAGATAGAAGAAGCAAGGGAAGACATATATCCAATAATGTTGATATGATGGAGGCTTTGTCAAGTTCTGTCATGAAAGTATATTATATAAACTACATAAAACGTAGTTAATGTATTCATATGATCGATGTTGATGTACATTTAAGCAATAAAGCGCAAAATATTTAAAAATAGCCATATTTCAACATATTAAAGTTTCCATCGCAGTTATTTACCATATTTCGAATAATACTCCAGTTATTCGTCACGAGATCATCATAAGTTAAACCTGGCACTTTTAGGACAATCTTCTCTATTTATCTATACATCAATTTCAGTCTTGGCACCCACAAACAATTTTGTACGTTTTCTATTGACCAAAATTTCGACCAATATCCATTGCTTTATGTACGTCACGTATTTAAAAATAAGTAACGACGCTGAACGACGCTTGGCGTCTTTACTAGGGTCAGTCAGTTATAATTTTGGCGGCGCGGATGCAAAAAGTGTTTAACTTTTTGCATTTTTCTCAGTCGACCAAAGTTTTTCTTGTTCGTTTATATCTTTTTAAAGAAATCGGAACGTTTGGATAATATTCCGGTACAAACAGTTCGGTTAACTTACTCAGGAATCAACAGGTGGGATTTCGTTGAGGTAAGTTTACATAACATCTGGAATTATTTATATTCGAAGAATGTTAAATATGTTAATCTTTTTTTTTCAATTTAATTTATCTTTTTACTCATTCATATTTAAAAATATTTTGAACTTTTTTTGAATGCCCGCTATATGCCTTTTTACTTTTTACTCATTCAACATCAGTGCATGATAAAAATTTATCTGGATTTTCATCACCTAACCTTTACTGGATGCCAAATTTTTTGAACTTGGAAGGTCATATTGAATTTTTTTATCTGTGCAATTTGATTACAGTATTTTAAACGATGCAAGGCTACAATTTTTTTTTTCGGTAAAATACTGTCAAGATTTCCGATATCGTGTTTATATTAACATTCTTAACGCATAGGTCAGTTTCATATTATCATTGTATTATCATATTTTCACACCACTTTGTTTACAGTGGCCCTACTATACATGTGTTGTCAGTCATGATCATCAATAGCTTTTCCATTCACCGTCGGATATAAGCCTCCTTTAGGTATGCCATTCATTTCTGTTTGTTGTTTTTTGCAACCATTCGTGATCAGCCATTCACTTGATGCCATCAGTCCATCTGGTTTGAGATCTGCCTCTTTTGTTTGTTCATGCTAGCCATTCAATAATCCGCTTCGGCCAATGGTTGTCTTCCATTCTTCCTATGTGTTCTGCCCTTCTCTTAACATGCCATACACCAAAGTGCGTAGGCGACTATCTCATTACTAGAATTCTGTTCTTGGCGGCGTGACACAGCTCACCTGTATTGTGTATTCCTGTCCATTCTTTAATATTCCTTAACCAGGATAATTGTTTGCGGCCGGCTTCTCTCCTACCTTCGATCTTCCCTTGTAGGATTAACTGTGGTATTTCATATTTTGCTCCTCTCAATATGTGCCCAAGGTAACCAATCTTGCGTTTTTTAATTAATTCAAAGAGTTCTCTTTCCACGCCGGCTCTATTAAGGACGTCATCGTTTCGAACTCTATCCACCCAAGGTATGCGCATCATTCTTCTCAATGCCAATCACCATTTTAATATGCCAATCTTTTGGATTACATCTGTAATTTTTGTTCATCTTCTTATTTCTTCATTGGACTTGCGATCGTTGAGCTTAATGTTGAGCATTCAACGTTTCATAGCTCTCTGAGTCACTTTCAGTTTGTGGACTCATCATCATCATCATCACACAGCCAAATTTGTCCACTGTCGAACATAGGCCTCCTCAAGATGTCTCCACTCTTCTCTGTCCTGTGCAGCTGCGATCCAGTTTGTCACTATTATTTTAATGTCGTCCGTCCATCTGGTAGGTGGTCTTCCACGATTTCGCTTGTCTGCCCTTGGCCGCCATTCTAAAATCTTCTTTGTCCATCTGTTGTCTCTCTGTCTTGCGACGTGTCCTGACCATTTCCACTTCAACTTCGTAATCCGTTTTATGACGTCTTCCACTCGGATGAATGATGAGATACGGCGAAGAACTGGAGTGGAAGAGTGGAAGTTTGTGGACTATGTTGTTGTTAAAAGTCTATGTTTCAGTTCCATATGTCAGTACATGCAGCACATACCGATTGAAAGTTTTTGCCAATAAAGTATTTTATTATTAATTATTGATTAAAGTATTTGATGAGTTTGATTTAGATACTGTTTGTAATCTTCCAAATATTACCCATGCTAAGAAACATCTTCTATTTAAGTCAGTCTTTATGTTATGCTTTGTTAATTCGATTTTTTGACATAAGTGTACATATATATTTCTTAACCTTTTCTATAGTATTATTGTCCAGAGTTATATCCTCAGTTATATCTAGAGATTTATTTAATCATCCACGTTAGTTTCATCATTAGTGTTTATATTAGATTCTTCATCATCTTTTAAATTAATAATTAATTAATTTTTTTATACTCTTCTTCTGTTGCTATTACTTTTTTAATTTAATTAGACCTTTCTAGTTTGGTTGCTCAATGATTTCAAATTGTTCTTTAATTCATTTTACAACATTCGAGAAAACTTTCGGTGAAAATTTATGTTTCAATTGAACCCATAACAGTTCAATTAGATTTAGCACACAATGATATTGAGGTAGTCTTAAAACTGTGTGTCCATTATTCATTGCAAAGTTATCAATAACATACTCTTTTTCGTAAACACGGGTGTGAAGAACTTCTAGTCTAGTAATTATTAAAACTACAAGGAAAAAGTGGTAATAACTGTTTCAAAAATTCTTACAAAATTGTGTTCATCTGTGACTGGACTATTTGTTTATGACCGCTCAAAACTTAAAGACCCCACTTAAATACAAAAATGACTTTGTAATAATAATTTGTTGGCAACTATCAGTAAGTACTACTTACTACCCTATTAGAAGCTATTGACCGGTGCTTTTCTTGAATGACCTACATGAAGCATTTGTAGGCGGTTTGGAGATACATGGTTTGATTATAAGACTTTATGTAGATAATTTGGTTTTGATGGCAATCAATCCAAAGGTATTACAGCAAATGATTCATGAACTGCAAAAATACCGCAGGATATGGAATCTGATAATAAATTTAGATAAATCCAAAATTCTTGTATTCAGAAAAGGAGGTGGTGTGATCAGAGAATCTTGGAAACTGAATGGTCGAGTATTAGAGATAGTGGATAACTATAATTATTTGGGAATGATAGTTACACCCAAGTTGTCGATTAAAACTCATCTAAAAAAGCGCCAGAGTTTGATAATAGTGGCGATTCACACGGATTAGAGTACTTTAGTGTCTAAGGCTGATATACCCTTTTTGGGAGACTTATGGGTCTCAGGTATGGGGTATTTTTGAGTACGATGAGGTGGAAATAATCAGAAATTTTATTTAAAAAAAAATGTTTTCTTGTTAAACGTATTGTCCTAACTTTATGTTAGATTTGGGGGCAGATATTGTTAGAGTCAGCCTATATACAATAAATTTACATAAAAAATATATTGAAAAAATTCTAGGATATTCGAATGATTGGTTGCCAAAATTTCTTTTGGAAGAAATAATGAGAGTAAGGTGTGGCTGGTGGAAAGATTGGATGAGCATGGGAGAAAAAGTTGGTATTTAGGTAAGGTGTGAATGGGAATGGAGAGATAGCTGTCTAGAATGAATGAGAGAATGATAGAAAAACGGAAGGAAGAGATACAGTGTCAAGCTAAAAATAAACAAAATTCAAGAAGAAGTAAACATGCATTATCTATTGGAACTGGAAAATTTTGTGGACATTCAATGGCTATTCAAATTAAGATGTGAAGAATATTTGAATGATTGACCTGTCAGAAATGATAAAAGAAGGTTTTGCTCAATGTGTAACACCAAAGAAAGGGAAGATGTGATACATTTTTTGGAAAAATGTTTGGTGTTGAGACAGATTAAATTAAAGTGGTTATGTAGAAATGAACTTAGTAGAGCGGAAGTAGTTACTATGATGAAACAGGGATAAGCTAGCAGGTTATAAGAGGGAGGCATGACCGATAGGTATGACTTAGTGAGCCTATTTAATTACTACATCGATTAGTATAGTGTTAGTTCAATAGGATGAAAATATTAAAATTAGCATTAGTAATTTAATTGCGTGTTACTATTATCTTTTTATCTGCCTTGTCTATCTTGACTATCTTGTTATTATTATTGTTATCCAGATTTAGCCATACGGCTCACACTCCCTCTAAGAGGAAAATTTACTTATCCCAGATACCTACGGTATAAAAAGGATTGAGCTCTGGTGGGACTCTTTTCATGTTATCGAGTCCTAGGTGACTTGGTGCAATAGTACAGTTTTCTGCATATCTTATAAAGATGTTCATTTAGACCCAGTTTTTTTATGTTTTCTATTAGGTTCTTCGGAATGACTCCAGTGGTAGAAAGAATAATAGGTATCGTCTAAACACTTTCCATTCTCCATTGTCTCCTTATTTGTATTTCCATATCTCTGTACTTGGCGATCTAGTTTATTAATTAGCACGAGATCTGGTCTATTATGTGCTACAATTTGGTTTGTGAGCACAGTGTGATCCCAGTATAGCTTGTAGTTTTCAATCTCAAGCACACTCTCAGTAACGTATTGATAATATGGGAGATGGCTTGTTTGTAGAAGTCCCCGTTTAAATGCTATCACTTAATGGAGGATCTTCCCTACTGAGTTATGCCGTTACTTATATTCAGTTGCAACAAATGTCTGGCTGCCTCCTGTAAGATGTTGAATGGGTTCTTCGATTATTATTTCCTTATAGTCAATTTTCCGCGCTTGCTTTACTCCTAGGTATTTATACATTTTTCATATCGAATTCTCCGGGCTAAACCTTTCCCTTTATCCTAGTACACGGCACTTGTCTAACTCAAAGTACAAACACATCATTTGAAAAAGTTTATACAGTTTTTAGCATTTGATCTAAGTGATTTCGAGTGTAAGCCATTAGTTTCAAATCATCCATATACAACAGATGATTAAGCTTCGCCACTACAGTGTTGTTGTTTTTAATGCTAAAGCCTGAGTCAGTGTAGTTCAATGGCTGGGATAGTTGATTCATCGCTAGACAAAACCACAAAGGACTCAACGAGTCTCCTTGGAATAAGCCGCGGTTAATTGCGATATTTTCCGTTTCAATATTGTTTTCACCAGCTATTTTGAGGTGAATTTTAGTCTTCCAATCTGTCATTATATGTCTTAAGAAGGTCACTATATTATCATAGATATATTTTTAATATATCTACCAGCCATTCATGCGGCATTGATTCAAAGGCTTTCTCATAGTCAATAAAGGCAGTGAAGAGGTTCCTTTTTTTGGTGTATACCTGATTAGAAATGACTGAGTCGATAATAAGTTGTTCTTTCGTTTTTATCGTGATTAATTTCGTACTCATCATCTTCAAGTTTCTGCCAAATTGCCAATAGTTTGGCTTGTTCTTTTTCGCAATTCATTCTAGAGAAAAAAGTTTATATGTACAACAAATAACGCCACGAATTAAAATTGTCTTAGTTACCTTGCGAATTAAAATTGTGTCTTCGTCACCCAGGTGGGGTCTAATCGGATTGTAGAACACTATACTCACTTTGACGATCAACTTACAACTGAAATTGGTTCAGAATACCCAACGGCAACATGTTTTAGGAAGCTATAGACAAATAATAAAACATGCGTCTATTAACCATAGAATTATGCTAGTTCTAAGTGTGTTCCATACAACTCTTACATCTCTCTTATATTGAGAATTAGCAAAAACGAAGAAAAGTACAAAGAAGAAATAAAAAAATGCATCCCAAATACAACCGACTTAATAAATAAAAGAAACAAACGAAATAAATTAAATACTAACAACTACATTGCTACAGGCCGGGGAAAGAATTGCAAAATCGACGACAAAAAAGGACAATTATATCTCAGAGGAAGTAGAAAACCTGATGAAGACAAGAAGAAGCCTACTTGAACAGGGCAAAAGAAACACAGTAAAATCAATAAAACAATTGAAATAAAGTAAAGTTGACACAAGAATACTATACGCACCTATACAGAACAAGACATAAACCACAGCAAGAAATTCTTAAACAATTAAACACAAAAATAAAGAATATAAACTCTGACCTACAACCAGAAATAAGTAAAACAGAAATCAAGAAAGCAATTCAAGAATTAAAAAACCATAAGTCACCTGGAAAAGATGGAATAACTGCAGAGATGCTGAAGAGAGGAGGGAAAACAACTAGAGAAGTCCTACATATCCTCATGAACAAAATATTGACCACAAAAGAAATACCCGATAGCTGGAACGATGCGGAGACACTATTAATGTTCAAAAAAGGTGACCGAAAGAACTTAGAAAACTACAGACCTATAACATTACTAAGTGTTGTATTTAAACTACTAACGAAGATCATGACAAATAGACTAACAACTAAGCTTGACCAATACCAAGCAAGAGAACAAGCGTGATTCAGAAAGGGTTTTAGTACTAGCGACCATCTGCTAACAGTTAAAATACTGATTCAAAAGTCGAACGCGTATCAAATCCCATTATACATGGCATTCATAGACTTCCGAAAGGCGTTTGACAGCATAAAACATTGGGCCATCAAAAACTCACTACAGAACGGCAGAATTGATTACAGGTACACGGACCTAATAACAAACATATACAAAAATGCGAGTACCACAATAAAATTGACGAACGAACACGCTACAGAACCAATAAAATTCGAAAGAGAAATCAGGCAGGGAGACACAATATCAAAAAAATTGTTCAATCAGGCTATGGAAGACATATTTAAAAAAATAGAATGGAATACATACGAAATAAGAATAAATGGAGAGCTCTTGAACCACTTGAGATATGCAGACGATATAGTCCTGATAACAGATAAGAAGGAAGAGTTACAGAAGATGGTTGAGGAACTAGCTAGAAAAGCGACAGAGATATGTCTAGAGATAAACTATAGTAAAATCAAGACTATGACAAACCAAGAAGACCAATTAGAAATAGTAGTCAAACAGAATAAATTAGAGCAGGTGGCAGAATACATATACCTAGGACAGATAATAAAGCTGAACAGGGACAATCAAACAGAAGAAATAAAAAGAAGAACTAGACTAGCATGGGCCTCATTTGGTAAATTATCATATGTTCTAAAAAATAAAAAGTTCCCTCAATATATGCGAACGAAAGTATTCAATCAGTGCATTTTACAGTTATCACATATGGCTCACAAACATGGACTTTCACAAAGGAGAACATCGACAGGATATCCAAAACACAAAGAGCAATGGACAGACAGATGCTGGGTATCGGTCTTAAAGACAGGAAAAGAAACTCATGGATCATAGAAAAAACAAAGGTGAACGATGTATCAAGACAGGTTGCAAAACTTAAATGGAACTTCGCCGGTCACACTCTCCGGCAAAAAGATGAAAGATGGAATAAGCGAATTCTACACTGGAGACCATGGGAAAAGAAAAGAAAAAGAGGAAGACTACAGATGAGATGGCCTGACGACCTTAAGACCTTAAGATAACGGCAGGAAAGGACTGGATGCAGATCGCCCAAAATAGAGACCAATGGAGATTAACAGGGGAGGCCTAATGCCCAAGAGTGGATATTTAAGGCTGATTAGATAGATAGATGAATAGATAGATATTGGGAATTATTTTAATTAAGCTATTGATTTTACTTTTCTCAGTTCTATATAAAGTTTCCCGTAACGTATGTTATTTCTGCATGTGTGCTTTTTACTGTCAGTTTCAAAAGTTTTGTGGGCGACGGGCCATTTGATTTTTTTTCTGGAAATTTTCATTAAATTTAGTACAAACCATATACAATTTGATATTTTTTTCATTGGTTTACTTTAATAATAAAATAAAATATCATTGTATACCACGACACGACACTGTTTTTAATTTTCACAAATATAGTCAACGTGACAGATTGCAAGTCAATATTATTTTGCTTTAACATTGAACGTACATTTTCATCAGTTCCAAATATCGTTTAGTTTAGTGCCAATTTGAAATATAATTAATCCATCAACTATAAAAATAAAAAAAAATCTACGGTGACCTTTAGAACCGGTGTAGCAACTAAAATTTGCTGATTCATTCTTAAATCTGTTTGCAATTAGACCACAATTACAGGACTATTTTTAATAGTATGAGTAAGACAACGGATTAGTCCTATTCAGAACATAAACAATATTGTTAAGGTGATTTGAAACAATTAGAAAATATTGGTGAGCTGCTCTTTATAATTATACCGAATTTGAGGTACCAAATTTGGGTGAAAGATTGCGAGAATTGAGAGATTCGATTAAATGATTAATGTAACAGTTTTTCCACCTATAGAGCGATTGTCGCACTTTTGGGTTATTTTATTTATTTATTTTTTTTAGGGTAGCGGGTAGAGACTCGTCTATAAACCCAATAGGTGATAGTCCTACTTCAGGTATGCGACCCTGCCCACGCGAGCCTTGGTATATCTACTAAGTTCAAACAGTAGATACCACTGTCCTTTCCTACTAATCCTGTTTAAACAAATTTCCTTATTAGCACTCCCAACCAAAGGGGAAGGCAACGGGAAACCACCCCTTTATTTTCACCAACGAAAGTTCATGATATGAGCAATAGCTGCGAGGCCTCGGATGATGAACTTCGCGATCCGGATGGCACCCGGCGCATCTTATCGTCCGGGGAGGAATGTGTGAAATCAGTTACCGGGCATGTAGACGTGACTCATCAGGCTTTACATGCGAAATGTGCTACTGGTGAAAAACAAAAACTTAATAACCGCAAACCATACAACATAGCTACATGGAATGTCCGTGGTCTTTTACAACCGGGCAAACAAACTATTCTGGAGAAGGAACTGGAACGAACCAATATCTCTGTGGCCGGGCTCTCTGAACTTCACTTCCGCAACGAGGGGCACTACATAACTAATTTGGGACATTTCATGTGCTTTTCCGGCAACACTAACAAAAGTATCAATGGTGTTGGCTTCTGGGTTTCAAAATCTCTCCTTATATACTGGGATATCAAGCTATCAGTGATCGTATAATTTCCTTAAAACTAAATGGATCTCCCTCTATTGTACATTTGATTCAGGTCTATGCGCCTACCTCAACTGCTGATGATGATACAACTGAATCTTTTTTCAACGAGCTGGAATCATATCTGCAAAATATCCCAAATAAAGAAGTCGCTATCATCATGGGTGATTTAAACTCAAAAATCGGCGTTACTATGGCTGACGAACATATACGAAATATTGTGGGTAGATATGGAATAGGTGAACGCAATTCAAGGGGAGACCGCCTTATCTAGTTCTGCGTTGACAATGACTTGACAATAATAAACTCTATGTATAGGCACCACCCCAGAGATTGTACACTTGGATCTCACCTAACGGACGACACCGAAATCAGATCGATTACATAATGATTAAACATCGCTGGAAAACATCTATTAGCCAATGTAAAACACGACCTAGCGCTGACTGCGGCTCTGACCACCAACTTCTTGTTGCAACGCTAAAGCAAAAATTCAAGGCATGTGCTAGGATCCCAAACAAGAGGATATCAAAAATAAAAGATACACAACAATTTAAAATCCAATGTAATGAAAGATTCGAAAATATTTTACCAACTATCGTCACTCATGATTCCGAAAAGATTTGGTGATCTTTTAAAAATACCTTGATACAGACCTTGACTGACTGCGAGGCACAGTCTAATGCCGTCTCAACCGGACCAAAAAAAAGTGTGGATGTCTGCAGATACTTTTGACCTCGTTGAAGAACGTAGAAAACTTAAAATTGCTGGAATAGAGAACCCTCTCAGGAATTCCCAGTACCGACAGCTATCTAGAGCTATTCAGGCTGCTTGTAGACGAGACAAAAACAAGCATATAGAGAAAATCTGCAGAGAAATTCAACTACACGCCGACACAAATAACACCAAAGAACTCTTTGATAAAATCAGACCACTCACACGTAAATTCAAGCAGAAATCTTGGTCTATCAAAGATGATGAAGGTAATGTACAGACGGATTTGGACAAGGTTATTGATGTTTGGAGGGCGTATTGTAAGTCTTTATACGCCAATACGGACCAGATGCCAGCGGACACCCCGTTTGTACCTGACTGCCAGACCTCCACTTTCCACTCTCCTTCAACAGGGACACACCACACTAGTTTTGAGTCTGAACCTGACATACTTTTTTCCGAGGTGGAATTCGTTTTAAAAAGACTTAAGTTAAACAAAGCAGCAGGATATGATCTCATTACTGCAGACGTCTTGAAGCATCTTCCGGAATGTGGAGTGAAAATATTACATCGATTGTACAATGAAATATGGCACACAGGCGTCTGGCCTGAGGATTGGAGAAAGACCATAATCATACCTCTCCATAAAGCAGGCCATTCACGTTCCGACTTGTGGTACGACTAGTGGTCCAACTTCTGTAGTTGGATCTGAAATCGGACCGTGAGTGGGCTAGTTGGATTAGTTGGACAACTAGTGGTACGACTAGTGGGACGACTTGAAGATCCGACTTCCGACTGGCGACAAAGTCGGAGCGTGAATGGTAAAGTTGGAAGTCGGATCACAGGTTGGATCGAAAATTTCCTCAGTCAGTTGACGTTCGGCACCTGTTACGTATGAGATTTTTATGAAATACTTTACGCAAAGATCTCTAGTTCGCGAATATTTAATAGAAAATAAACTTTCAATTGCACGAAAATTACCTTTTTGTTAGGGCAAATAATTTTTCTTTCTGTAGATCTATTTCGGACATTCCCATACAGGTAAATTTCCGATACTCCGGATTGGTTACGGAAGAATTATCAACAAACAATGAAAGTTAAATTATAGTTGTAGCAAAAGATCCCTAGTTCGCAAAAAAATAATAGAAAATAACTTTCTATTGCACGAAAAATTATTCCTATTAAAAATATACGACACACACACAACAAAATAAATCCCAGCTCCAGTTTAAAACAAATAAAATATAGATTTTATACCTACACAAATCTTTAAAAACTATAATTTTTTCCTACATCTTAAAAAGTCACAAAATTCAAGAGTTGAAAAAATTAATTAGTTCAGCCCTAGACAAATAACTAGAGAAACGAAACCTAATTTTTAAACATACATATCATAATATATATTATATTTTGCGTAGTGTTTATTCGATACATTTTACTAGAACTGAAGTTGGAAGGCTAGTTGGATAGAAAGTCGGAGCGTGAGTGGAGACGAACATCCAACTAGTAGTCCTACTAAGTAGTACCACAAGTCAGAACGTGAATGGCCTGTCTAAGAAAGGTTCAACAAATAATTGTAACAACTACAGGCTATTAGCTCTAATATCACACGCCAGTAAGGTGATCCTCTACATACTGCAACGACGTCTAGAAAACTTCATAAGTTGGCAAATAGCACCTGAGCAGGCTGCATTTGTAAAGGGCAGAGGTACTAGAGAACAAATCCTTAATGTACGAAACATAGAAAAAGCCAGAGAATACCAGATCCCGATATTTATATGTTTCGTCGATTATACAAAGGCCTTTGATAATGTTAGATGGGACAAACTATGGAACATATTGACGACAATGGGTGTACCTAAACACTTGACTCACCTTATTAGCAAACTGTATCACGATAACCTGGCATATATTCGAATGGACGGATATCTGTCTGACAAATGCACTTTGGAGAAGGGAGTACGCCAAGGATGCGTTTTATCTCCCTTATTATTTAACATCTATTCGGAGTTCATAATGCGCAGAGTTTTGGATGGTTGGGAGGGAGGAGTAAACCTAGGTGGTGTTAAGATATCTAACTTGCGTTTCGCAGACGACACTACACTTCTAGCCTCTACTCCAGAAGAAATTATTAAATTATTAAAAAAACTCGAGGTAGAAAGTGCTAAATTTGGACTCATGGTTAACTACAACAAAACCAAAATCATGGTTATTGATCGCCAACAACAGTTTCCTGAAACCCAAACTATTGCGGGATGCGAGGTAGTCTCATCTATGATATATCTTGGAGCTCTAGTTAACAACACAGGCAGTTGTGAATCCGAAATTAGAAGACGCATTCAACTAGCAAGAGCAGCAATGAGTGAACTAAACGGGGTCTGGCGTGATCGTCACATTACTATGACAAACAAAAAGAGACTCGTTTCAACTCTGGTCTTTTCCATATTTTACTATGCATGCGAGACATGGACAGTCAAAGAATCAGATCGACGACGTATAGACGCCTTTGAAATGTGGACATGGAGACGCCTGCTTCGAATTCCATGGACGGCTCGCCGTACAAATATCTGGGTTCTGGATGAAATTAAACCGGATCAGCGTCTCTCCAGTACCGTTTACTCTAGAATTTTAAAGTTCTTTGGCCATATCCATCGAAGTGATCACAAAATGGAGCGGTTGGTGGTCCAAGGAAGGCCTCAGACTCAACGCCAACGCGGAAGATCTCCACAGCGATGGGCGGACATTACTAAAAAGCTTCTCAATAAACAGTATACTGAGGCAATACATATAACTGATGACCGCGACCAGTGGAGAAATATTATCAATCAAACTGTCCGAGCTGCTGAAGCCCAATTATGAACCACAACACATCTACTCAGATGTTAATGACTGTGATGATGATTTATTTATTTATTGATCGTAGGGAATCAATCTGCAGTGATCTATATTAGTTGTACAGTTGGTTATGTGACTTGACTTTAAAATCTTTCTGCATTTTTCCTTCGAGATTCGGATTTCAAATTTTCCGCACGTAATTTTTCTGGTAATTTCACTTTAGTTTGTAATTATCTTATTAGTAGTTCTGGGAGAAGAAAAGAGTAAGCTATAATACTAAGGTTAAAATTATAAAACATATCAAACCTACTACACCGAACTGTACAAGATAAAACAAGATCCGTCAAAGAAAACACAAAAACAACTTAACAAAGGTGATAATTATGTAAATAATAAAATTATGTAAATAAAAAAATAAATAAATATTATGTAAAAATAACTCTTTCTAACGCCATCTATAAATTCTTCTTCTTGACTGACTTTACAACTCGGGGCGAATCTTCGCCGGATCTCACTATAGCCCTCCATCTTTTACAATCTTGCGCTTTCATTTCCCATTGTTGTACCCCAATCTTAGATAAATCAGCTTCAACATCAACCTTTTATCTTTTTCTGGGACGGCCTACTGATCTTCTACAATCTGATTTCTCAAAAAACACTGTCTTTAGCACTCTGTCTTCTTCTTCTAGCTAGTGCCTATCCTCTATGGATTTTGACTAACACAATGGCCCATTGTATTTTATTAGCAGCTGTTCGAAATAGATCTGTGGTGGTCATACCTGTCCACTGTCTCAAATTCTTAAGCCAGGATATTCGGCGGCGTCCTGGTCCTCTATTTCGTTCTATTTTCGCTTCTAATATCAATAGTAGGATACTGTACTTATTTTCATTTCTCACTATATAATGTACATATGATATTCTGAGCATGCGACTACAGCACCACATCTCGAAAGACTGCAACCGTCTATAAGACGCATCAGTGAGTGTCCATGCCTCTGCTCCATACATAAGAACAGAAAACACATAACAATTAAGGATTTTGAGTCGGAGATGTAAGTTCACGGTTAAATTACAAAGAACTTTCTTCATCTGTTGGTGAATTGTCAATATAAATGAGTCAGATAAAATTAAATTGTTGGAAAAATTTTTTACTAAGTAACAAAAAAAACAACATTTTTTTAATTTACTAATGTTTGTATTTTGAGAACGATTTCCGAAGTGGAAATTGAAACATTAATAAACGTATTTTAACCTTTAATTGTGGCTTATTCCTATTTAAATAATAATTACTTTAAAATGCCACAAGAAAATAGCTTCAGAACAATCTAATAGATGTTTAAAGTGAGGTATATCAGTGCAATCAGACATAATCGACTATATAGAGGAGAAGAGACTATCCTGGTACGGCTACGTCAGAAGAGCGGACAGAGGACGCTGGATAAACAAAATCACAGAATGGAGCCCGATCGGAAGAAGAAAGAGAGGAAGACCCCGAAGGTCATTCAGAGACGAAATCGACGAGGCTATGGAGAAAAGAACCCTGCGAGATGGAGACTGGAATGACAGGGAAAATTGGAGAAAACGGTTGAGTGAAGGAAGACAGTGAAAACTGTGGAAATCCTTAGTAGTAGTAGTATATAAATATAAGTTGGTAGCACTTTTTTAACTGTCGACCATTTTGACAGCTGTCAAGTGATTTATGTTAAGTTTAGTTTGGCATTTCAGCATGAATAGACTTGACGCGTGAACAACGCTCGTAAATTGTTCAAATTTATTCAATAGTTCAAAATTGTGGTTCTGTTCGAAATACGTATCGCCTACTACGTCCATTTTATGGTCAACTTAATAGTCCATCACAGCTAGTAATTCGATTAACCATGAAACGTTTTTTCACCATATTTACTATATATGATAATATGCATCCACAGACACGTCGTACAGTGCTTAGAAAAGAAGCTGTTGCTGCTATAGAGCGTAGCATATATAAAGACCCAAATCAGTCTATCTGCCATCGTGCACAGCGGGCGGATATGTGTCTATCCACTTTATTTTGCGTAAACATCTTGCTTTGCTTGCTTAAAAAATCCAATCCATGTAAGAATTGAAGGTACATCACATCCTAGCAAGGCGTAGATTCGGTGAGTGGGCTAAAACGAGATTGCCGTTGATTCCGATTTTCATAAGCGAATTTTGTTTAGTGATGAAGCTCACTTTTGGTTGAATAGCTTCGTCAACAAACAACACCTCTGTTTGAAGTTAAGATAATCCTCAAATGTACGTTAAGAAACCATTAAATCCAGAAAAACTGACTGTTTGGTGTGCTTTACGGTCTGGTGGAATCATTGGACCAACTTCTTCAAAAACGATGCTGGCCAGAACGTTACAGTCAATGGTGACCGCTATAGAGCCATGATTATTGACTTTTTCATTCGCAAATTGGACAACCATGATATGCAGGAGCTATTAGTTCAATAAGATGGCTCAACATGTCACACAGCTCATGCCACAATTGATTTATTAAAGGAAACGTTTGGTAACCGCCTAATTACACGTTTCGGACCGTGAATTGGCCTCCAAAATCGTGCGATTTAACACTGCTATACTATTTTATGTGGGGATATGTGAAGGTGCTAGTCTACGCCGAACAGCATGAATCGATTGACTACTTGAGGGGCAACATTCGCCGCGTTATTGCCGATATACAGTAACAAATATTGGAAAAAGTGATTGAAATTAGACTTCCTGATTAGACTACGTCAGAGCCAACCATGACAATCATATACCAGAAACCATTTAAATTATAATGCCAAAGATAATCTTTTGGATGTTATGTCAAATTATAAATATCATGTTTGTTTTATTCCATTTCAAAGTTCTATATTTCGAAAAAAAACACCCTTTATTATCATTCACTGCCTTATAAATACCATGGGTTATTGACAATATAAAAATAACAACAAAAAACATCAAATGTTGTGCTTTGGCAGAGCATGTAATTGACGAAGATCATATGGATTTTGATAACATTAAAATTTTGTTCAATAAATGCAAAAGGACCCTTTTTAGAGATTCTGTGTATTAGCAAAAGCGACAATAATTTAACAAAAGATTAGAAATTCAAAACCTCATTTATAAGATATAATATAAAACATTTATAACTAAATTATTTTTTTATAATTTATTTATAAAACCACCAAAACATCACATTGGTATTTTTATTTTCCATGTTACATGTTTTCGGTTCTCTGTGAATAACAAATAAATCTTCTTTTTTCTTATTAAACCTTTTTAAAAATTTTCATGCTGGAAATATAATTGTCAAAAATAAATTAAACTACAAACTAATACTCTCTCGAAGTTGGCATTCATGACATTAACTGTTATTTGTAGGTATTTTCTATTGACTGCTTTTCTTAATTGTATGTATATAATTTATCAAAATTCAAATTTTTTTTTAAATAATTTTTCAAATAATCTTTTAAAAATTCAAAAAGAAGAACATTTATCAGATCCAAAGGTTTCCTAATACTATTTTTTAAATCAATTTTGCAGCAAATTCATTAACAAACCCAATTTTATTTGGTGAGTTACAATACATTTTCACAATTGTTCGTTTCACTTTATCAGATGATTTGTATTTTTAGTTTAGCTGTTGAAAATAATTGTAACCACAATTGAAAGCTCGAGTAATTAAAAAATAGTTATCTAACAGTCCCCTTTATTGACTCCAGCCACCCAAACTAAGTTTTGTTTCTTGACTTGTACTTGAGTCAACAAGTACTTCTTTTTTCTTACAGATTTTTCCCAATGACTTGGAAACCTTTGGTTTTAGGATAATTAAATCAACTAGGATAAGCCAACTTTGGATAAAGTTTCGTATTGTCGGGATCGAATTTTCCTTATTTCATATATAGATCTATCTAAATAATTAAGAAAATTCCAGACTAGTATTTCTTCTCTTCTAATAATTGCCATATTTTTTCACAATTATTAAAACGAATTTATTATTTTTTTCAGATACCCCTGTTCCCCCTTTGTCACATTCTGACTAAAGTTGGATTCCAACAAAAAAGTCCGTTTTTCTGTGTTAGTGTCGTCCCCCGATATGGATCACGATGATGACGAGGGAGTCGGTTTCATCAGGCCCAGCCACTACCTCAAGAGTCCTACCATAGCTGAACAACAGGCGATGGCTTTGCTCCAGATTCCTAAGAAAACTGACAGAGAAGGAAGCATTTCTTCCAATGTTAGTGATATGGATATTCCCATCTATTCCACCGAACAATTGACAACTTCGTTGAAGAGGGAACCCCATGGGGTAAGCAATTTAAAATATAATATATAGTTGAATTAGTGGGAGTTTTTTATTACGTGATCAGCAATATTACTTACATTTGCTTGACAAGAGAGAGAGAGAGAGAGAGAGAGAGAGAGAGAGAGAGAGAGAGAGAGAGAGAGAGAGAGAGAGAGAATCAACTCTCTCCTGTTGCTGACCAGAATGTAGCTTCGACTTTTTAAAATAATTTTAAACTATTTGTACTTGTTTAGTGTAGTGTTATGTTCAATTTTAAATTTAATTTTAAGTGTATGACATTATGCGATTGTTGGATAACCCAAAATTGACGAAATACCTCTGAAGATGCTCTATGAGGCGAAAGTACTTGGGCAAGATTTAATTAATAAAACTGTGCTCGATATTTGCCTTTCATTTTATCAAAGTTCATTACCAGAGTGTTTAATTTGAAGGATGTTGTATTGTCTCCCGCTCAGGCATGTTCGATAGCGCTGTTTTGAAAAGTCATCTCTCTATATAAGTAAATTAGCTTGTCAAGAAGTCAGCATCAGTAAACACGTGTTTGTTGCAGTGCGCTATTTCTGAGCCTTGAAATCTAGAAATAATATTCGTAAGATTTATTGCTTTGGGCAGTGCCAATTTTATGATGCCAGAAATATCGTAAATTGTCACTGTTTTACCTAGATTGTTCGTCATCCAATCATCAACTGAAGCAAAATAAAATTTTTTAAAAGGTCCGTAGACTGATTTGTCAAGAATTTGCTGGCGATCAGAAGTGTGTGGTGGAGTGACAACATGACGATACCATTTTCTTTACAAAAATTAAGCACTTCAATAGAAGGATGTGACTCATGGTTGTGCAAAACTAACAAACAAGGATGGTCTTTTGCAGATCTCACATGGTCTTAAAAGTATTTAATAAACTTCAAAAATGATTAGGATGTAATCCATCCTGATGGGTAGGAAGATCCGATGTAGCTTGGTGGTCCGTAGTTGATAAAATCGTTTTTGAAAATTACTCGTGAAACCAAATTTCCTATAGTGCTCATAGCCAAGACCATAGTAACCGTTTGCCCTCTCTTCGCTGACGTAGCTTTCCCTACTTGACGTACTCCTTTTTCTGCTACAATTTTATTTGGCATTTGTACTGTTTGCGCCCGGTTTTATCAACATTCCGCATATCCTTGTTTTCAAATTTGTACTTTTCCAAACCGCACTTCAAATTATCAAAAAATAGGGCAACATTGGTTTTATTCAAGCTGGTTGCACGTCTAGGGTTCATATAAACCAGTTTTTTGTAGCAATTTTATGGTTAACTCATGAATCAGGTACAGCAATGAAATTCTTATTATCCAAAGCAAGTTCACAAGAATTTTTTTATATATTCTTTCGTAAGCTTGTTTAAAATATATAAAGCTTACAAAAAGATATGCTAGATATGATATGAGATATTAATATGTGTTTTTATGTCAAAATCTGCTCCGTAACGGATTGTTTCCGAAAATCTGCACGGTTTATAGGAAGCTGTAGTTTTTGCAACTCACTTCTTCTCATTCCTTGGGTACTTGCCAGGGCGTGGTAATAATAACTTTAAATAAATAAGCTTGCAGCTTGCAGCTTGTTGCTCCCTTGGCTGCGTTCCTGTGCTGGATGGACGGCTTCCATCATTTTGCCACCAAAGTTTCCATTTCCTTTGGTCTGCCCATCTTGCTTAAGATCTTTCTCTTGGTTTTTGATCTTCTAACTTTTCTTCTACTACCAATAGTAACCTAGTCCCGTTCTTCTGGCTGTGGCCGAACGGATTTAAGTATGCTCTGTTCACTTTTTTTAATGCCTGTTTTTTTATATCCAGAATTGACACATCCAGGACAAGGGCAGAATTCCTCTGTAGATTCACATTTCGAAAGCTTTGAACTTACTTCTATAAGTTTTTTTTAAAAGTTCATGTTTTAGCTGCGTATGTAGCAATGAGAAAAATAAGGGCGTTGACCAACCTGAGGTCAAGGTCGACAAGGTCTTCCTAGTTTTCGATTGTTTGGTCGTTCCAATTCAAATAGCAGTACTTTTTAGATTATATTAAAATCATATTTAGTTGTCCTAAATATTATATTTTGCTATTATCTTCTATTTTTTTAATTAAACAATTTAATTTTATATATAAAAAAAAATTTAAATATTTTGACCCAAAAAGTGAGGAATATATACAAATGGTCAAGTAAAGCTGCTCTAGTCAGAAGATTTATTTGATTAATCGTGTTATTAAAGGACAAAATTAGTTAAAATAGATCTTTTTATTTTTAATAAATAAACTTCCGTCAAATTGCCAAGGTATACTTATTTTGCTTTTTAGGTGTCATTTTATTTACCAACTATATTTTTTTAACTATAGTTCTATTCATTGATCGTTTTTATGTTGACGAATAAAACCCAATAAAATGAAACCATTCAAGTACCAATAAACTACACCTACTGTTCTGAAAGTAAAAGCTGTGATTGAGGAATTTTCAAGGGTATATTGTAATGGATATTTTTTATAAGGGATTGATTATTTCGATCTAAAAATAAAGCCGCTGAACCATATGACTTTATTCATGTATATTTGTGGAGAATTTTGTATTGGTGGTTGCCAAAAAATATCAATTTTAAAACTGTTTCTTTATAGCATTCTAGTTTTTGAAATTTTTATCTGAAACTACTTTATTTATGGCCATGTGGAATGATTTTGATATGTGACTAAACGATTAGGTGCTATATTTGTATTTAAAAATGTTTATAAATTATTAGTACTTATTACATAAAGTGACAAAATGGAGTTTTCCATGTAGGAACAAGGAAGAGTTTCAGAACAATATTAAGATTTCCTTAATTCTATAATAAATATGCCAACTTTGTCTGTGTTTAACTTTTTTAGATTTACGCATTTGTTTGGTTTTGCGTCAACATGTAAAATTTGACTGACGTTAATATTTTCAAATCGTAAAAATTAACATGTGACAGTCGACAATGTGTACTCGACGTCTGTCTACAAGATAGCATTTTTGTAATAATTGTCGTATTTTCTTAAGAAGAATCTTATCAGGAATGTATTATGTTTTATGAAATGCAGGTGATTTTATTTTTATATTTTGTAAACGAAAATATGACGAAATGTTTTGATTTGTTGTATAACATAAGACAAAATAAAAATACGTACAGTGGTCCACAAAATTACTGGTACAGTTTTTTAGAGACTATACAAACTATACAAACTTTTTGAAGAAATATGCTACGCAAATAATTTCAAGTAATTTTAATAGAGATCAATTTAAGCTAAACAAATTCATAAAAAATAACTCTTTTAAGACGATTTTTTTGGACGGGCTTAAAAACATGTTTTTGTGGTTTTTCATTTTTATACTTATAAATATATCCTGTTTTATCAAAAAATTCTAATACAAATGTTTGGAAAGGAAAGTTCTGGAATAAGAATTATAGATGAACACCATATTTATTATTCTGGGGATGACACAACAAGAAACAGATGGCGTGCGATAATAGTAAAAAGGGAAATAGCTAAAGCCGTAATAGGATTTACGCCCATATCAGACAGAGTTGTGCTATTAAAAATTAACTCAAGTCCCTCTAATATAAACATCATTCAGGCCTGCGCACCAAGATCAGAATCCACTGAAGAAGAAATAGAAAATTTCTATCAGACTCTAGAAGACTCTCTAAAACTGAACAAAAAACATGAACTTATCGTGGGCGATTTCAATGTCAAAATAGGACATGGTACAGTCGAGAATGTCGTGGGGTCATATTGTCTTGGCATAAGTAACGAAAGAGGAGAAAGACTAATCCAATTCTGCCAAGAGACGGATATGGTTGTAACGAATACACTCTTTAAACTACATCCAAGAAGACTTTATACATGGAAAGCGTCTGGTGATACACCAGGGAAAATCATAAGAAACCAAATTGATTTTATCAACATAAACAAAAGGTTTAGAAATTTTATCACCTCAACAAAAACATATCCAGGCACAGATGTCTTCTCAGATCATAGTCTGTTGGTTGCAAATATCAACATACGACTCAAAATAATTCATAAGAAAATGAGGCCCAGAAAAAAGGACAAACAGATTAATAAGAATTTTCCGAAAATAGTTGAAGACACTACTAGAGGCATAGAAGAACAGTGGAACGTAATGAAGACATCCATTACCACAATTTCGCATGAATATCTAAACTCAAAAAAAGAATAGAAGCAAGAATGGATGGCAGATAAAATATTACAGATGATGGAAGAGCGAAGAAAATTAAAAAGTAGAAATAAAAACGAATGCAAAAAGTTGATAAGACTAAAGTAGACAAAAGGAGCAAAAGAAGCATGGCCGACGGAGAAATGTACGGAAGTTGAAACACTACAATGCAAACATGTCGATTTCCATATGCACAAAAGAGGTACAGAATACCAGAAAACAACGCGATACAGGCATAGTTGTAGACATTGAAGGGCAGATTTTGATCAACATTGAAGAGAAATTACAAAGGTGGAAGGAATATATGCAAGAATTATGGGAAGAAGCAGCACGAAGTCCGGCTGTACAATCCCTACGGCCCAGAAATAGCACACGAAGAAGCAACTATGGCCACTAAGTGGATTAAAGATGGGAAATCACCAGGACCTGATGAGGTGCACAGTGAAATTTTAAAGCTATTAGAGACACACCAAATCACAGCTCTTACGAAGCTATTCAACAACATCTACCAGACTGGTTACTTACCAAAAGACTGGCTACTATCAATATTCATTCCACTTTCTAAAAAAGCCAATGCTAGAAAATGTGAAGAACATAGATGAATTAGTTTGATGAGCCATGTACTTAAAGTACTCCTTACTATCATTCACTCACGCATATAAACCAAATTAGAAGAACACCTGAGTGAAGTTCAATTTGGATTCAGAGCAGGACTCGAAACGAGGGAAGCACTTTTTAGTTTGCAAGTTCTAATACAAATAGCCAGGGAAGTCAACTGCGATTTGTATGCATGTTTCATTGATTTCGAGAAGGCATTTGATAAAGTCCCATATGGGAAACTAATCGATATCCTAAAAACGTCAGGACTCGATGGTAAATATATAAAACGGATCTCAAACTTATATCTCCAACAAAAAGGGACAGTACGAATGGAAAATGAATTGTCCGCGATTTCACAGTCGACAAAAGAGTTAGACAGGGTTGCATATTGTTACCGGCAATATTTAACACATACTCTAAAAACATCTTTAGAGAGGCCTTGGACGCATCAGAAGATGGGATTGCTGTAAATATCAAACTTATAAATAATATTAGATATGTAGATAATACAGTGTTGCTGACAGATAGTGCGCAGCGGCTCCAAAGGATGATGGATAATGTTGTAGAAGCATGTAACAAATATGGCCTAAAACTAAATTGCAAGAAGACAAAAATAATGATGATTAGTAAGAACAGCAACATAAACGCCCAAATTAAAATAGTCTTAGGTTAAAATTGGTTATATTATAAACCGATGTCTTTTGTCTTTGTACTTGACGTTCAATTATTTATTATCTTAACATTTCATTGTAAACAACCTTTATAGCCTTGAACAACAATGCAGCAAAGAAAGAAACAAAAAATTCATTTAATATTGAAATAATAATCAAAAATTACATAATGCAAAATTTATTACAATTTTTTAAAAATAATTTATTCAAATACACCAACTTCCGACATAATCCAATAAAAAATATTTGCGGTGAGTTTTTGATCTTTTTATAATTTATATTATCCTATTTTCAGTTTTTCCAAAAATTACCTAATTCTAAAAAACTAGATTTTTGATTTATACTCATACATATATTTAAAATGTTGGAACTATCTGGACAGTTGGGACCGTGGATTTAATACGTGCGTCATCATTTATAATATGGGAAATAAGCCGGGATATAATATCGTCCGTTTTGGAAATTACCGGCAACATGAATAATAATTTATATAAAATAAGATATAGTTCAAAATATATCTATATATCTATTACTTCGATCGTATTGTAAGGTTTTAATCTTTAAATGCCCAGCTTCCAATAGTACAATAGTTTCAAATTTGTATTCCCTGTGTGCAAGTACTTGGAGGGGATACGAGAAACGATCGTGCGCGTGCAGCGGTGAAATCTTGCAACTTTGTTAACATATTTCATAAGTAGTTATTCATAGATAAATAATATAATAGTAGAAAATTATAAATAATTCAATAGTAGTTATTAAAGAAAAGGAGATTTCGCAAATGTTGTGTTATAAATTGTAAAAATACAACAAAAAATAATAAATTCAAGTTCTATCGGTTTCCAACTCCTAAACACATTTTTTTTATTGAGTTAATGCCTCGACAACTATGATCATTAGCATGGTACAGTCAGGTACCTAGTGTAGTGGTATCCGAACGTCTGCAGTCCCTCTGGTGAGTACTGATCGCACAAGGATAGAAATTATTTTCATTCATTAATTTTTAATAAACGAAAATTTCTCCACCCAGATGAGATTCGAACTCACGACCTTTAGGTTTAAAGGTACTCGCTCTTACCACTGAGCCACAGAGGGGGTTAAGCACAAATTAATGCAACGAGAAAAGTGGATTTATTATATATCATAATAAAGCAGAAGTAAGTAACATAACCCAAATTCTGAATTCTTACGCCCAATTTCGTAGTGGTAAGTTTGACGTGAGTACGTAGTAAGTAAGAACGTAGTAAGTTTGTTTACAATTTAATTTTTTTTTTCAAATTAAAAAAAATACTAAATATTTCTTCAAGTTCGGATTACTTCTCCCAAAAGTTGATATGAAAAGAATTAATTATTTAAAGCAATGTGATGTATCACCAAAAGATACAGTTATGCAATTTAGTCTAAAATGAACATTAGGTACAGTGTACTTTAGGTACATTAAACATTAAAAATATCCACCATTAATCGTGTGGAGGCCTTTGAAATGTGGCTGCACAGACGTATACTAAAAATTCCATGGACGGCTATGCTGACAAATGTGGCAGTTCTTGAGAGAGCAAATGCTGCTCGCGAGCTGCTTGATAACATCAAATGTAGAAAGATGGCCTATTTTGGACACGTAGTAAGGGGAGACCGATATAATATTTTTCAACTTATTATGATGGGTAAAATCGAAGGACGCAGAGGAATTGGTAGAAAGCAGGCCTCTTGGTTGAAGAATATCAGAGAGTGGACAGGAATAAAGAAAGCTGAGCAACTATTTAGAATAGCTCGAGACAGAGACAGTTTCGCCATGTTAATCGCCAACGTCAAGGGGACTTGATAGGGCACGTTAAGAAGAAGAAGTACTTTAGGCTGTCATTATGAAATCGGGCGTTAATGTCGCTGCAAAATACAGATATGGTATGCAATTATTATTTAATTTTACAGTAGATATGATAGTTGGTTAAAAAGGTATTTTATGATTTATTTTCTGGAATCCAATTATTATTGCATTCATATTAAGAGTAATACTAGAATTTAATAATTAATTTTATTTACTGAATACATTGTTTATCTTTTATAACTTCAATCTTAAATGTCTTAAATTTTTCAAGTTAATTATTGATATAAGATATTACAATAATTATTGTATTAAAAAACAAGTTTAAGTAACTTAATTTGCAGCTAATATAAGACTAGAATATTAATAGTGCTAACACCTTTGCTGATTTATGTCACTAGGAACTTTCACATAGCGAATAATCAAAGTTAAAGGAATAAACAATAAGAAATAAAGCTAAGATCAAACAATATAATATTTAAATTACACTAATACATGTATATATATATATATATATATATATATATTATATATATATATATATATATATATATATATATATATATATATAACAAGCGAGTCTTCTACAGCTGGCGCCGCTTCTCGCATCCTAATTTCCAGCGTTTTCTGTCGAAGCAATCTTCAGTTGTTAGATCTCTGGCGGTCATTGCATTGTCGACATCGTCTCTCCAGGATCGTCTTGGTCTACCTCGTTTTCTTCTAGTTGGCGGAGTCCATTCTTCTATTTTTTTTGGCCATCTATTTTCTCTCATTCTCTGAAGGTGTCCATACCAGTTAAGTCTTTTGGCTTCGATTGTGTCTATTATGTCAAGATCGATTTCCATTTCTCTCCGAATATCTTCGTTTCTCACCCTATCTAGTCTAGTGAGCTGGCAACATCGTCTCCAGTAGTTCATTTCCATGGCCTTAATTTTTGATTTGTTTCTTTGGTTTATTTCCCAGAGTTCGGCGCCATACAGTCCAATACTTTCTATTATTGTTTTATAAATTCTTCTTTTATTTTCTTTTGTTATTTTTTTATTCCATAATAGTCCGTGTAGCTGTCTGGTGGCTGATCTTGCTTGGCCAATCCTGGAATGTATTTCTTCGCTACTTCCTGCTTTTGATGTTATTTGGACTCCCAAGTACTTAAAATTGTCTGTTGGTTTTATAGTTCCCATTTCTATTTGTAGGCTTTCTGGTTGTTCTCCTACAACTAAGTACTCAGTTTTTTGTATACTAATTGTGAGGCCCCATTTGGTGTAATCTTCCAGTTTTCTAAGCATGTAGCTTATATCACTCTCGTCTTCAGCTAGAATGGCTTGGTCATCAGCGAAATGTATCGTGTACAATCTATCATCTCCGATTGGGATGCCCATATTGCAGCACTTTCTTCTCCACAGTGAGAGTGCCTCATTTAGATATATTTTGAAGAGTGTAGGTGCTACGCAGCAGCCTTGCTCTAGGCCCTTACTAATAGGAATTTCTCTAGTTAATCTATTTCCAGTTTTAATGTTTGCCGTCATATTTTTGTAGAGCTGTTGTACTGCTTGTATATTTTTTTTGCTTATTCCTTGTTTTTCCATTGCTACCCAAAGCATTGAAAGTGGTACACTATCGTATGCCTTTGTCAGATCTATAAAGACTATATGAGTTGAAAGGTTGTGGGCTAATCTTTTTTCGATAACTTGCTTTAGAGAGAATATACTGTGAGAGAATATTACATGTGTAACTTAAACATATTTACACTTTAAAATCAAGTTGTTATGGCAAATGATATATTAAATGCTGTTTTTAAAGGCGTTGACTATCGTTGCAGTTATGCTGTTTCGATCCAAATTATATCAGATATTTATTATCCTGTTAGACACGAAGCTCACTCTTAATATTCCAGTCACTTGGGCTATTTACCAGCCAATTTTGCCGAACTGAACCAATTTATTTGAAATTTGGTGAGTTGATGTAAAAGTGCTCAAATAACAACAGTTACATGGCGCCTATTGTGCTTGCGCCCAGGGTTTCTTGCCATCTCCTCTCGGGGTGGAAATTCTTGTGCTCGAAATAATCACGGGAATCAATAGAGGACTAAATTATAACCAACTTTTTTTCTATAGTTTTTTTTTAGGAAGTCAATTGGAAAACAGCGAATTTTCATTGAAAAAGTCACGTTTTTTAACGGTTTTTATGAATAACTCAAAACATATGCCTTTGATGGAAAAAGTACGTAAAACAAAAATGAAGCCTATTAAAGACGCTCGATAAAGAAGATATTCTAAATATTATCTTTACTTATATCCGCCAGAATCAAAGTTAATCATTTTCGTTCAACATTAAATTTTATTTTAGTGTTGTTCATTAGATCCAGGAGATTGACTGGTTAAAATACATTATTTTTGAAAAAAGACTATTTTTTTTATTGAGTTAATGCCTCGACAACTATGATCATTGGCATGGTACAGTCAGGTATCTAGTGTTTAAAAGTTTAAACAGACAAGGTAAGGCTCACAAATTGTTATAAAATAGTCTCTTCGATTGTAATAAATTAATAAATGAGCAACTAAATAAATAAAATAAACATTACTTACATGCCGGTACTCTATTAATTGATGGATGGTAGAACATGGTTGAAACTACTATATATTGTTGAATGGAGAACTCAATTCTATTATTGCAGTTGTTTGACAGTAAACGGGAACGGGAAACGGGTTTCCCGTTTACTGTCAAACAACGGGTTTACCGTTCCACGGTTAGTCTTATAGGCTGCTTCTAATGTAGATTTATCTAATGCATTTTTGTAACTTTCACATAGCGAGCAGAGGTCTTTTTTGGTGTTAAACAAGCATATATTAAATTCCGTGTTAAATATTTTATTTATTTTTATTATATAACAAATAAGGGCTGAGGGGCGAGCTCCTATTATGCCCAAAAAGCAAAAATAAACAAAAATAAAATATATCCTTATAAAACTAATACTAATTATACAGTTAAGTACAGTTAAACAATTAGCAAAATTGAATTGTGACACAATAAATAAATAAATAATGCTGTCCGAGAAAAATATCCTATCCTATATAAAAAAAATAAAGCGCTATCAAGTTTATTTTTAAAGATGTTAACACTAGCTGCCGATATGGTGTCTTGATCCAAATTGTTCCAGATATTAAAAATTCTGTTTGGCAAGAAGTTCACCCTGGACCTTGCAGTAGTTTGTTCGCTCTTTAATTTGTATCGATGGCCTCTTAATCTTTCGTCTTGATTCAAAGTGAATATGGTGTTTAGGTTCCCAAAATTATGTTTTAAAATACGGAAGGACATAATTAGGTCACCTCAAAGACGTCGCTGCTCGAATGTCATAAGATGAGTCATGAATAGTCTATCTTCATAGTTAGGTCTTACACGGCCGTATGCCAGTCTTGTGACTTTACGCTGAACGTTTTCAACTAGGATTTTATCGCGACTGAGATCTGGATTTCACACTGGTCCGGCAAACTCAAGAATAGGTCTAACGTATATTGAGTAAAGTTTACTAACAGAGGTTAGAGATATGCGTGCAAAATATTTACGGATCAAAAACAGTTTCGAGTTAGCACGTTTACATAACGACACTATGTGATCGGACCAATTTAAGTCACTATTAATTATCACTCCGAGATCGTTGTGTGAGGTTACAGAGTTTAAAGGATGTCCATTAATAAAGTACGGTAGTGATGGGTTATTTTTGCCAATATGTAAAACAACGCATTTTTCAATGTTAAGCGGAAGTAACCATTCTGAGGACCATTTGAATATTGCGTCAAAATCTTGTTGAAGAATATGTTGGTTAATAGCTGGATTCACATATAACTTAGTGTCATCAGCGTAAATGGAAACCTTACTGGATACAATGAGCGGAAGATCACTAGTGTAGACACAAAAAAGTAGCTGTCCAAGTACTGATCCTTGTGGAACTCCACTCTTGACTAGCTTATCTAGTGAGTGGTCTTCCCCCACACGAACCCTGAAGTATCTGTCGGATAGAAAATCTTGTATCCAAATGTTTAACTTTCCGCGGATACCATAGTATCCAAACGTAGAGTAATTTCCGAACACCAATTCTTTTTCTTCTCAAAGTGTTATATAATTTTATTTAATATTATATAATAATTGTTTCAAATAGCTGATGTGAGCACTTTGGTCCCATTCTTTATTTTATTAAATAAAAATTGAAATATGGTTGTTTGGAATAATTCCTTTAGCATAATAATTATTCTTATTGTTATATATTATATTGGTATTTACGTTAAGGGCTTTAACTTTTGAATTGAAAATATGGCGAAAATATAATATTTATTATGTTATTTTTATTGTTATTTTTACATTTATTATGATTTTTTTTAATCTAGTTAAATTCTAGTAATTTTTGTCAGTGCAATGTAGACACTTTTATAAATGTGACCTGACAATATTATGGTACTTTTAAGTACAGTCTGTCGACAAAGGGTTAATCCAACATCATTTATTACACGAAACATAACCTACAAGATTGTAGAAAATTCAATCTTCTATGGTTCATGGTTCTTGAATTGCTACTTACTGTTAACTAAATTAAACACAATTGCTTACTCAGAATTGCTTATTCAGATAGATTTGAATTTTTGTTCCTATTGTAGAACGATAGAGCAACAACTGCAGATAATGCCTGATGGTATAAAAATACGAATCGATTTTTTACTAAAGCCATAAGGACGTATTTTTCTTGTGCCGAATTTAAAATTCGTTCTAGATGCTGCTATATGGCATTAAAAAATAGATTTTTTTTCTATTAGAGTGCATTCTTGTTGTTCTTTGATATTCCGATGATTGACGAAAGGAGCTAGCTGTGAAGTAGTAGGCATTCTCTAGAAAACAGGGAACAACAGATCCATTTTGAAATTTAAACTACGTTTAAATTTTTGTTTTAGTTGCTTGCCTGGATATTCGAACCATGAAAACCTAAGGAGTGCGCTCGTTGGCCCAGGATCTCCTTCATAAAAAAAGAATTATGCATTCTGAACTTGACAGATGGATTTACATGTAATGACATGCCTGGAAGGGCTTAGTTCTACTCGAACTGCGCACTCTAGTATTAACACGTCTTAATCATTTACTTTCAATGGCCGAATAACCCTTTGAGGAATTTGATCTTGTTCAGTAGGTCTCCATTTCTTTCCGTCTTGTGATGCTGTTTCGAGATATATATTAACATTTTTTTGCCGTAAGATATCATACTTCCATCATCATTACTTTTTAGTACATGTCCTATCCAGTCTAATCTACGAGCCCTGGCAATAGTTGTTGGCAAAAGCTGTCCAGTGAGTGTTCATATTTCTTGGTTACTGTAAATTCTCCAGTTGCCCTATTGGTCGTTGATACTCAGATCATATGGATCTGACAATTGAAAAGTAAAATTCCTAGCCTTTAAGCTACAAGACGTCGTTGATCTTTTAGAGACTTAGAATCATGCACCACGTTTTACATCCATATAGCACCATTGGTCTTATGATGGTTGTCGTATATATTAAGTTTTAGCTCTCTGAACAAGGACCGGTATTATCCTCGATTACCACTCAGTATTCTAGTCGCTATCTCTTGACTAATCTCATTAGTATCGTTGATCGTGCTACCCAGGTATTTAAACTCTTTAATATTTTCGAAAATCTCATTATGAATTGTTATTGGATTCGCGCATCGACTATTAATCTTGTTTGTTCGTGAAACTTCAGAAACTTAGTCTTTTGAACATTTGTACTTAGTACAATCTGTCTAGCCGCTGCGCTGACTTGAGTTCTTTGTACTTTGCGTCTATTTCTCCTATATATTCGTTAGCGTACCCCAAAACCGAATACTGTTTCCTCCTAATTTCTCCTACTTTCTTATTGATGGTTGGTAATGTGTTTCTTTCCCTATTTTTGCGTTAGCATTGCATACTAACATTTTTATTTCACGTTTTGGCGTACAATCGATGAGTGGTTCCAGCTCTGAATAGAATAAGTCTTTGAGGTCCTGGTCTGCCTCCTCTGTGGGAGCTGTTGACTACGGTTATATTAAAGGAAGTAACTTTTATTCTTAACGCACACATTCTTTCGTTTACTCTACGCATCTACATTGATCTACACATCTACGAAAGTAATAATAATAATATACGCTTTTCTAAACGTGTTAATACATTTTTTAACGTTAATTTAATTAATAAAATCTTTGCATAATTTAACATAAAAATTTCACAATTTCAAGATAAAAATATCATTCGGTGGAACAGACTGTGGGTGTAGTCACTTGCCAAAACTTATTGTTTGATATTTATACAACTAATTCTAAAGCTATTGTAATTCTTATCTTAATGAAAATTATTTTATGCCTAGTTAAAGATTAGAAAGTGTTTCGTAATGGAAAATGCCTATTGTTTAAGTTAATTATCGTTTATTACCTTTAATATGCCTACATATAATCTTATATATTGTTAAAAAGAGACAAAGTTCATTCAAGGTCTTAAAAATAAATAATTGTAAAAAACAAACTTATAGTTAAGGAGCCGATATTTAATATGAATCAAGAACAATTATTAAGCGAGAAATGACAAAGAATATTTTATTTTGCACTGGAGTATGGTAAAAATATGTATTCCAGATTAATAAGATTGTATTCCAATAGTTTGCTATTGTTGGTATATTCTTATTGCTGACTTCTTCTTTTAGTATTGGCAACCAAAGACTGCTGCATTCTGCTTATGGGTTTGCTACACATTTTTCTTCGTTAATTAGGATGAGGGCTGCTTCTTTGGCTTTTCTCTTTTTCATGTCTCTTTCTTTCATGATTATTGATGCATCTTTCCATTATGATCTGTACTCGTTGTCCCAGGCATGTTCATATATCTGGGACCTATCGACGTCTCTGTTCTTGATGTATGTTTAAGGCTCGTTTATCCTGACACCTAGTTGTTTTGTATTTCTCCCACGTAGAAATGGTTGAATTCACAGGGTAGATGCAGTTTTTAGATCTTTCGTATATATCTTCCATATCCATGGAGAATACTAGAAGCCCCGTTAGCCAAGAAAATTCATTAAACATTTTGAATGATAACAAAAATACAAATATAGTAGGGGAAAAGATAAATGTAGTCTCAGATAAACATGCAATTGAAATTTGCAAATCAAAACCGCATCCTTATTCTCACATTAATTTTGTTAAAGAAAATATTGCAACGCCTACTGTAAATCTGGACCCTATGACCCCACCGAAGGTTAAATTAACCATGAACACGGACCCTTCCAACAATCGATATCTTCTAGCAAGATTAAGAGAACCAGAGATATTAAAAGCCATCAAACTGCATCTTGCCTTTCTGTACGACCAACCTGCTTCGGTTTGTTATGGGGGTTTTACGAAAACAAGCATCAAACTATTCTTGGCTTCTGAGGGACTTTCCATGACTACAGAAGATCTGCGAAAAATTTATTTGAAATTTCATGATGCCTATGGAATTGGTCCAGCTGAGGTAGACGAAGATCTAGCTGCGTTTAGGTCCTTTATCGCTGCTGAAAGAATTATCCATCTGCAAAGATCAAGGGAAAGTCATAGAAATTACTTTTCCACTGCTTCTCCAAGACGAAATTTTTAAATGTTTCGACGTGTTCTGAGGGTCTAGAATCCTCAAATTTAACTGCTAGCAACTTTGGCATGGTTCTTATTAATATTCGATCGATTAGAAATAGGACAGACAGATTATTTTTGTTTCTGGAAGAATTAGGGTTTCCCCAGTTAGTTGCAGTGACGGAACACTGGCTTGAAGTTAATGAGCCAATTTTCATTCAAGAATATACCAAAATTGCTAGGTATGATCGTCCAAGTTCAGCTCATGGTGGATTCTTTCAAATAACAATGATTTTTCTTCAGTTTCGAAATATGACTATTTGCTGGGTGAAAACTACTTCGAATTTTCTTTGATTTTTAATAAGAAATTTAATCTATACATTATTTGCATTTATAGATCACCTAGCTCTGATACTGAACTATTTTTTCAGAGCCTGCTAAATTTGTTAGATATTCTTCCCATTAAAAGCAGAAAAAATTTTATGTGGTGATTTTAATATTGACTACGCTGCTGTTTGTGCGACCCAACTGTCTTTGGTAACTATTTTTGAATCATATGGTCTCACAATGCACGTTAATTCTCCAACAAGAATCTCAAAAACATCATCCTCGACAATTGATTATGTGGTTTCCGATTTTCCACCCGCTGACGTCCATTCTACAGTTATTAGTGGGGGGCTTTCTGATCATGAAACGGTATATACCAAGTTTAGCAGTTTACAAACACCTCACTCAAAAACCCGACGATTTTTTCCACTCAAAACTTTCGTAAATTCTATAATTCATGCTTGACTTCTGACTGGAGTTTTTCTTCTGGAGACATTGACTGTAATGTTAGTAATTTTCTAAATAGACTTGTATCTATTTTTAATAAAGCATTTCCTCTATTAAACATCAGGGCAAAACATAATAAACCTTGGATTACCAAAGGCATTCGCATATCTGCGAAAAATATGCGTTCTCTGCTATATATTAAAAAATTTAATGACAGTATCCCCATCTCTGATTATATCAACAAGTACAGAAAATGCTATATAAAACTACTCAAAGTAGCCAAAAAATCCTACTTTCATAATCGCTTAACAAGCTACAAAAATATTTCAAAAGAAACTTGGTCAATAATAAACGATTTTCGACTTTAAACCAGTACAGCGGATCAAACCTTTTCTTTTCCTAACCCCGAAAATCTAAATGATTACTTTGTTATTGTGAGTAAAAATATAACCTCAACTATTTCGCCACATCAAGATCCAGTTTCCTATCTCTCTAATTCAAAAAACATTGCTGATACCTTCTTTTTAAGACCAGTTGATAAGACGGAACTCATTTCAACAATTCGTAGTATAAAAAGCACATCGTCCTGTAGTACAGATGGATTATCTATTAAAATTTTCTCAAATCTACCGCATAATGTTTTGGACGTCATGGTCTCGCTAGTAAATGATTCCCTTGAAAAAGGTACATTCCCTAACTGCCTAAAGACTGCCATCGTCATTCCTTTTCATAAAGGTGGAGAAAAATCTGATGCCTGCAACTATAGACCTATTACCTTGTTACCAGCACTATCAAAATTATTGAAAGACTTATAAAAGTTCGACTTATGCCCTTTCTCCTTAAATATAATATTTTATCGCAAAATCAGTTCGGCTTTTTGTCTAATAAATGCACTAGTGATGCCATATTTTCTGTGTTACATGATGTATATCTATCACTAAACAGTAACCTCTCCTCTGCCACCGTTTTCTGCGACTATTCCAAAGCCTTTGACTGCGTAAATCACGACATTCTATTAAAAAAATTAACTTTCTATGGAATTCGGGGTGTGTCTTTGAACTGGTTCAAAACTTACTTGGTAGGTAGGAATTAATTGGTTAGAATAAATGACACCGACTCTAGTTGTAAAGATATTGAGTGTGGAGTACCGCAAGGTTCAGTATTAGGTCCCATTCTTTTTTTACTTTTCATTAATGACATCACTTACTTGAAAATTAAGGGAAAATATTTCTATTTGCTGATGATACCAGTAATACTTGGAGCAGCTCTGATATTTCAACGCTTCATTCAATTATAACCGATGATTTACTTATAATCAAGGCTTGGTCAGACTCCAACTTACTTAGCTTTAACGTGGATAAGACTGTAGCATTATCTTATAAAGGAGTCATGCAACCCTTGCTTTTAAATGAGAGCCAAATCAATATCGTAAATTCCGTGATATTTCTAGGTATTCTCATTGACAGTGATCTCAAATGGTCCTTGCATACTGACTCCTTAAGGAAGAAACTAGCCTCAGCTTGCTTTGCAATAAGATCTGTTTCGAAAGAACTAAATTTATCAACTGCCAAAATGGCATATTTCTCATTGTTCGATTCCCATCTTCGATATGGGCTTCCATTTTGGGGTTCTAGTACAGCGGCCCAATTTGATACTATTTTTAAGTTGCAAAAAAGAGCAATCCGTTATCTATTTGGTCTCAAACAAACAACCCATTGCAAGACCTACTTCAAAAATCACGGAATTTTGACGCTTCCTTCTTTATTTATTTTGGAAACGGTTTGTTTGATTCGAAAGCATCTAAACATTTTTCCCGATAGACCTGACCATGGCTACTCCATTAGAAATTCGGATTGTAACGTTTATTTGCCGATCCGTCCACTCAGCTAGTAAAGAATTCTATTCTATATCGTGCAAAGAAACTTTATAATCACCTTCCAAGAGAAATTAAATCCGCAACATCCTTCATTAAGTTTCGTAAGGTGACAAAAATCTATCTCTCAGAAAGACCATATTATTCAGTTGACGAGTTTCTTAATGTATAACAAAGAAACAAAATTAGTATTGTTTATAATTACATTTGGGTGTCTCAAGCAGTGGCTACAATTTGTCTCATTTGTTGTTATCTGTACAAATTATGTAGGTTATACAATAATTTTACTAATTTAAAATTGTGTTATTCTGTTTTTTACTATATTGTTTTTGTTTTATACTTTTTGTATTATTTGACTGATTTATTTTTTAGCTTTGTCCATAAAATTGTTCAATAATTTTCAGTGACAATAAAGCATATTTCTATTCTATTCTATTCTATTCTTATGTATGTATGTTGTTGAGTTTAGTTTTGGACATAATGGACCTCAGTGTGTTGGTTGTTTTGAAAGTTGTGATTTTGTACTTGCTTCCTATCCTTCTCAGTTTTTCTAATAAGCAATTTACATATGCTATCGTTTTTATCTTTAAGTCCCTTCTTGTGAGTTTTATTGGATTGTGTGTAGTGTTGCGTTGTTTTCTTTCTTCCATCTTGTGGAATTCCTTTTTTATAAATGACAATGGTTAGTCATTTTTAGTCAAAACATTTGTTACACATTTGTTAATTCAAAATGTAATTTTCATTACAACCAAAACTTGTGGCTAAATTCCATACAAACAAAGTAGAAATAAAGGATATAGTTAAAAATAAGTTATATAATTATTGCTTTATGACCTTTATTATATCTTTAATATTTCATGTAATTATAATGATTTAATAATAGCCCTAAAATATGTGCAGATGAATTTACATACACCTGAGACGATCCAGCCTGTCGCCTAAATTGTCTCACCTTATTTTTATCTCCTTCAGACTGAAGGCATGTTTATTAAAACAATTTAATTGGCCAGTGGAAGAGGCACGTCACGATGCAGGTGTAAGCATATTTGTGCTTATAATGCGGTTCCCGTGATTGTGACGTAAGCTGATTCAGCAAATCGGTGGCATACTTTTTGAAATCATGTTGTGGGTACCTATTAACAGCTATTTATTATTATCATATGACATACTTTTAATTACATGTGTTTTGGTTACCGGTATTCAAATAATACTACATGTTCGATCGAAAATGTAATTCAGTAATTGTAGGACAATCAACTCTATGCGTATTTTATTTCTTTAAAATTTTGGACCGCTAAACGGCTTTTGCAACTATTTGCATAGTATATCGTTTAGAGTTGAAATTATTTTGTACGGAAGCAAAATAGTTCAAATATGTAAACAAGCGTTTTAAGCTTTTAGTTAATTTCTGACAAAAGGGTAGAAATATTGAAAGGAATAATTACTATTTGTAGTTAGGTCCTAAGTATTTGTCGTGCACCTCCAATGTAGTCCTACGTATCTTAAAGGACAGCAAAGTTAAGAGATCACATCAAATGTTTTCGTTTGAAGGTTTGCATGAAAAGAACTTGCCTATCTGGATGCTAAACTGTATACAACAAAGATGTGTACTACCCAGTTTTAGAAAAATGTAAAAATTCATTTATGATTTGAAAATTAAGGAGCATTTTAATTATCGACTTTGCATATCTAATAGGTATATCAAATAGATAATTGATGCTAATTTGAGGACTTAAATACCTTGTGTAATTTCTTGTTTATAAGAGAAGAAGTGATGCCCCAGAAAGCTGGTTAAGTCTGAGGGATTATAGCCTTGACGCGGCTTAGCGTACTGTTGTGCAGCGTTTTGTCTTATCTTGCTGTACCAAACTAGATATGGAGAAAAAAATGGCCTAGATGAGGATTCAGAAGTAAGTGAATCATTTAAATCTGCAAATAAAAACATGAAGGCAACAAAAAAAGAGAAAAAAAAAATCAACACTAATCACTATTTCCGATGAAACCACAACCACACTATAAGTGGCATATCATGATATTTGTACTACTGCGGGAGGCGGGACAAAATTGTGCTCAGGTATTGTATGACACAAAGTGGAAAGTGTTTAGCCTCAGTCTAAGCTATCCCCAGAGAGCTGGAGAACTCTAGAGTATTATTGTCTTGACTCGTTATAAGCGCACTGTTGTGCTTGGCAGCATTTTGTCTCAACTCGTGGTACCAAACTAGTTATAAAGCAAAAAGAAATGGACCAGAAGAGGACTCGGAAATAAGTGAATCTTCTAAGTCTACAAATGCAAATAGATGAAAAAAACTCCAAAAAATCGCTGTCTCCGAGGAAACTGCGAAAAAAGAGCAGAAGGTCTATTTCAACGTTTCCGAGCACCAATTTTTAAGTATTGAGGGGATTGAAAAAGGGAAAAATAATTGGTTCCGACTTTCTGTGGGATTGAAGAGAGAAAACCTTGCGCTTACTTTAAGATGAAAAAACTAACTTTAGGTTATGTCTATTCAAAACGAGCCATCAATAGAGACACGAAAAGACTTACAGAAACTTGTTCTAGTTTCTGTAAGCCGGTTCCAAGTCCAATCGAATGTTGGCAGTCATTAGGGCTATTTATAATTTATCCACCGATTTTTTGAATAATGATGACTGCTGGTTCTATATGACTGCCGTAAGTTCTTCATTAAACAATTCTGCGCGACCTGAACCGCTTCTAACTTCAATCTTACTTTGTATAAATAAGATACTGCAGTGAGCTTATAAACACGATAAATCCGTGACTGACAATTTATCCTAAAGTATGTGGTTAAATTAAATTTTTTTTACTCCAGTCGCCAGAGACGCCGAACCTCTAAAAATCTCCCGAACAGGCTGAATTTTGCTAAGAATGTGAGTTTTGGGACCCCAAAAAAATGCAAAAAGTTTAACACATTTACCCCCCGGCCTCGGCTTTGCCCTAAAACGTCCCCACCCAGGGGAGGAGAACAGAAATTTAAATAAAAAATATAGCTGAAACAAAATGTTTATTAATACTTTTTGTGTAGAATTAACCGATCTCTCAGAAACAATGCTTGAAGCGGCGATTTATTTTGAATGTCAGTTACCCGCGCGAAATCAATTTTAAATAAAACCAGAGGCAAACCTAGAGTGAGATGGAGACAAGTGGAAGAAAACTTAAGGAGTAGAAATTAGAAATATAGAAATGATAATCAAAGAGAGCGAAGAATGAAGAAAAGCAGTGGAAAAAGTCACACCAGATACTTTAAAGCAGAATCCCGAATAGGATGATCCCACACACACAAAAAGAATCTTCAATAAAAACAGCTTTAACTTCTTCAGGAGCGTATAGCTTGTAGAATATTGTTACGGTTTTAGTTTTACCACAGTTCGCCGTTAATCATATTTTTATTGATTCGGTATTTAAATCGTCAATCATTTATTCCAATTCTTCTGTTTTACTCTATATACATATAATGTTCTCAGCATACCGAGCGTGGTTTTGGTGTTTTCTTTTCGTATTCCTATTTTGTTTCATTACTTTCTCAATTTTTTCATCTTAATATTGTTCTGAAGCTATTTTCTTGTGGCATTGTAAATTAATTACTATTTATAACTGGGAATAAGCCACAATTAAAGATAAAAATACGTTTATTGACGTTTCAATTTCCAATTCGGAAATCGTTCTCAAAATACAAACAGTAAATTAAACAAATTTTGTTTAATTTACTGTTTGTATTTTGAGAACGATTTCCGAATTGGAAATTGAAACGTCAATAAACGTATTTTTATCTTTAATTGTGGCTTATTCCCAGTTATAAATAGTAATTAATTTTTCATCTTGTGTCACAATTTATTTTCTTTGATATTTGTGTGTCTTTATTTCCTCTATGCTCTGCGATTTGTCTTTTACCTTATTTTAGGAAAAATTTTGTTTTAATATTTTTATTGGGAGCTACCACAATTTTAGTTTAAAATACGCTTATTTTGACGTTTCGATATATGAAATGGAAAAAATGCAAATTTAATTGTTCGAAAAAACTTTTAATTTGTATTTTGAGAACGATTTCCGAAGTGCAAATCAAAAGGTCAAAATAAATGTATTTTAAAATAAAATTGTGGTTAATCTGCAATAAAAATAGGAAATTCTTTTAAAATACTACTAGAAAATAGCTTCAGAACGAGACTATCTTTTACTTAATATATTTTTTTGTTTCTTGAGATATGTAGATATTTTTGATTTTTCTTTCCATGTTCACTAATGTATCATGAGTAAAATACTGAGACAAAATTAATGACAATAGTACTGTACATACACCTGTAGAATAAAAAGTGACAACCTATATCCAAAAATGTATTGGAAAAGTTCCGATAGAATCGAAAAAGCCTAATATGAAAGATATATAAATATACAACTCTCCAAAATTAACGCACCACCTCAAATGGGCCATGATTTTGATACTATATTTCTTTTGAACCCTTAATTGGATTTCGATGATCTATTATCAAAAAAGAAAAGTACATTCAAATCATTTCCTGATTTTCTACTCTCCAAAATTAAGGCACCACTTCAACTGTTTCTTCGCATTGCAGATCTATTTCTAAGTAATTACTGTATTAATGTTTCCTGGGAAATGTCAACGATTTACCCATACATGGGGTGTAAAAATATAGTTTTTTTTATCTTATTTTATAATTAAAAAAGTACGTTCAAAGCACAACGTGATTTTATTGAATTGTAATACTCATTAATGGAAGCAGTTAGTTCTATAAAAAAATCAAACAACTTGACAGGACAGTTTTAGACTGTCAATACTGTTTAGAGTTCAATAAATTGTTTTGCTGTATTGCGTATGTTAGTTAGTTGACATGGACTGTATTTCAAGAAATCTGAGCTGAGATGAATGTGTTCAGTCAATTACTTTATCTCATATAGGGTTAAGTTATCGTGAAACAGGTTTCAGGTTAAGATCTCATACTAAAATATCACGAGTCATTAAACGTTTTCGAGAAACAAACGACCATACGGGACGGCATGGATAAGGAAGAGGAAGAATCACAACACCACGCTAAGATCAGTTTATCACACGCTTCGATAGAAGAGAACATTTTGTCACAATTTACAAATACAAGTGGCAGATGTTCATAATATTCAAATTAGTAGAAACACTATACAAAGGCGTCTCGCCGAACCAGATCTGCATGTAAGGATACCATCTAGAGCACCAGCTTTAAACGCAAATCATCATAGAATTAGATAACAGTTTGCCAGAGAGCACCTTGACTGGAATTTTGATGACTGGCAGCACGTATTGTTCACTGATGAATCGAGGTATTGTTTAAATAGCTAAGATAGACGTGTGAGAGTTATTCGACGGTTAAGAAAATGCTACGTACAGTGCAACATACAATCTGTTACTTTATTCAAAGGCGAATCTGTAATGGTTTGAAAAGAAAACGGACCTTGTTGATTTACAAAGAGGTTCCTTAACAAGTGAAACGTATATTACAGACATTTTGTCTAACCAGGTCTAACCTGCTCTTTATATAGGAAATAATTTTCTTTTATTGCATGATAACGTTCGACCACATGTTGCACATGTGGTCCGTGATTATTTGGACGAAGTTGGAATATAAACCATAAACGGGGCACCCTGCAGCTCTAATCTAAATCCCATGGAGAATTTTGGTATATTATTGATCGCTAACTCAGAAGCGATAGATCGACAACCACCACCTGTCTTTATTGACGGCATAGAAGTTATGGTGAGAGAAGTTTGGGATGCAATTGATCAAGACCAAATACGCCGCTTGATTTTAAATATGCCTCGTCGCTGTGAAGAAGTAATTAGATGTAGAAGTGGAAATAGTCGTAATTAAGTGTTTTTGAAAGAGGGAATTGTTATAGTTTATTTTTATGAACGAGAGAGTAATTAGCATAATTTTAACTGGTACCTTCGACCACTCCATGGGCGTGCTCAAGATTAATTGAAAAATTACTTTGAATAATTGTAAAAAATAAATGAATTATTTCAGTGTTATAAAGTGTTATGTGTATGTAAACAAAAGTGACCTCTTTTATCACACACTATATTAGAACTGACTGGCCTACATTAAAAAGGATTTTAAAAAATTCACATTTTTTTTAATTTTTAAAAATTACAAAAGAGAAAAAGAGTTTTTAAAACCGTCCAAGGTATGTTAAATAGATGAATAAAAATATTAATATAAAATTTACAGCTACTTGTTACAAATCCAAATCAGATTCAGAAGATGAACTTTCAGAACCAAGATTTATAATAACTGGCTCGATCATTTTATCAGTAATATTGTCCAGCTTCCACATTTTTTCCTCTTCTTTAATAGTGTGATTTACTGCCTTTTCCCAGTTTTCAGGTTTTACATTATTTACGGCCTTCAAAAACAACTGTTTAACATCATGAATTTTAAAAGTGGTATTTTTTCTTGAAACTTCACTCTTTATCTGTGCCCATACCAGTTCAATCGGGTTTAATTCACAATGATATGGTGGGGATCTAAGTACTGTCATTCCACGATTTTTGGCAATTTCATAAATTTCGTATTTTTTAAATTTTTCTTTATGAAGGGCACACAACGAATAAAGTTCCTTTCTTATAGATCCGGGATGGTACGTAATATTTTTTGAACTCAGCCAATTCTGCAAGTCTTTTTTTAACCACTTGGTTGTGGGCAGTCCTTCTATAAGTCTGAAGTGATAACTTGCATTATCCATTACTATTACACAGTTCTTAGGAAGAAGATCTATCATTTGTTCGAACCATTCTTGAAAGACATCAGCGTTCATGTCTTCATGGTAGTCACCGGTACGAGTTGATTCAAAAGTTAATAAACCACTTCAACAAAACCGTCTGAACTGCCAATGTGTACTATTATCAGCCTGCGTCCCTTTCCTGATGGTGGGTTTAAACCAGTAGATAAGTTATTTACAAAAGCGTGCCTTTAACTTGTAACAGTTTCATCCTGCCAAAATTTATTTGGTGTATGACCCTCGTTGATCCATGTTTCATCAAGATAAAATATTTTTCTTTTTTGGTTTCTCATTTCCTTTATGGTTCTTAGAAAATGTCTTCTCCATATGACAATATCGCTTCTTTCTAATAAAATAGACTTTCTGGGATTCTTTTTCCAGCGGAAGCCTATTTCTTTTAAAAGTTTCCATAACGTACTTCGACTCATTTCTGGGTAATCCTTATTATCTCGAACTGAGACAAGAACTTTATCCAATGTTGGAAATTCTTGTCTAAAGAAGAATTCAGGCACTTTCCGTCGAAGCCCTTCTTTAAAATGATATTCTATTTGAAATTTTGGTTTCCCTGGAGCATTACGTGGCATTTGAAAACTACCACATTTCTCTTCTTTAATAACTCTGTAAATCGTAGATTTCCCAACACCAAGTGTACTGCTAACTAACTCAACGGTCTCATCAACACTTTCACATAAACGTTTGTCTGTAAATGATTTAAAACAATTAGATATTAATGTTTTTTCATTAACTGTTAAAGGACCAATTTTTCGGCGTTTACACGGCACTTCCAAATTTTCCATAACACTAGTATACACAATAAACTGCACCTTGCAACTGAAGTACCTACTTTTAGTGAACTGTTAAGAATTTTGAATACGCCACTTGGACCTTCCTACAAAATGGAAAAACCCACTATCACATTTTCTGTGGAATAAGTTTAGAAGGTAATTATCTAGTCAATTACTGTCGTAGATTCCTGGAATTAAAGAATTAAATGTTTGATTGTTGAAACCCTTACTTCGTGGAATGCACTCATTTCAGATAAAATAAAACGTTTTATTTTATCTAAAGAATTAAACTTTATTTTGCAAATAGGTAGGTACTTATTAAACTTTCATTGGTTATATACAACCAATAAAATAAACATCTTACATTTCTTGCAAATTCATTAGTACCTGTTAACCTCCATCACTCCGACACTGGAAACCTTATTTAGGGATTAGTAACCCTCACAACTATTGTATTCTATTCTGCTCCAACCTTTATACCTGGTGGTCATACTCAATTTAAAATTGTTTTCCTATATACTTCTGTAAACTTGTTGACAAATATCTGTTTTTCATTGAGTCACCCGTATCAACAGTTTAGGGATTTGCATACATAATTTATTGTTTCATTACTCTCTCATACATAAAAATACACTATAAAAATTATTTAGGTTATAATTTTTTTAGACTTTTGTTGTGTTAAATGTCAATAAAGTAGTGTTTTTTTGCTTTAAATGCTATTAATAAAAGCTTGTTACATTTCATGTTACAAAACAAGTTCTGTATAATCTTTGATACTAGAAATATCGAGAAAATCTTTTACGAAAATCTTGAGAAAGGATGAGACTCTAAATATTAATAAGATGTAGCGTTTCTTTCTAATAAATTTCACAGGGTGTTGCAAAATACGATGAAAAAACAACTTTATTTTTACACACTCCGTATACGGATATGACGTTGATATTTTTTAGAAAACAATAAAACCGTGATTTAGTAGAAATATCATCAAAATCCAATTATCTGTTCAGAAGAAAAATGGCTTCAAATTTATGGTGCATTTTTGGACAGAACTGTATTACAGTAGCTGCAGCTGCATAATATAGATATCTTTAGAGTATATCTATATCTACTAAATCTGTACCCTCATATAAGTTATATCACACTTAAAAATAGTTTTTATTCGTAAGTGTTTTTCGAAAGTCCAAAAATTCAAGGTACAAAAAATAAACAAGTGATTAAATTTGTTTCCGAGAACTATTGCCGCATATTCTATAAATGTATATAATATTTAATCAGCGCTATAGTGTTTTATTTAATCCTATTATAATTATTGTCAATAAGTGTGACGAAATAATTACTTATGTTTTCAATTTCATTTGGATTAGACACACCTCTTTGTACCTACAAATAGAACAGTTCGTAGGTCGTTATTTGTAGATTGCAACATTTCTTATCAGCAAAAAATATGTTTTGAAATTTTACAAACATCCTACCGACTGAAGTTTAGACACGTGAATGTATAATATAGGCCATACCAACTAAAAATTAAACTAAAAACATTTGAACAACAAATATCTAATTTATTTTTTTTTAATTCTGGGGTTCTGGGGGGGGGGGGGGAGGGCACATTCCTCCCATAGCACCCTTCTGGATCTGGATCTGCTCTTGGCTAGAGCCTACTAGTGAACGTGTGCTTAAAATATTAGACAGCGGACGGCTAGGAAACATCAGGCCACAATTGTTAAAATTAATTATTACTTCACTTACCATTTATTATATTAAAAAAAATACCGATAGATAAACAGACATGTTTTTTTCAAAAAACATTATTTTTTATAATATGTGTATTTTAAAATATATTGACAAAAACATGTGATAATCATAACCCAATAGTCTGACTTTTGTTTATGCTAAATATACTAAACTAAGTAAAGAATAACAATAAACAAAATACAAAAAATATAGTCAAAAATAAAGCTTTTTAAATACAGTACGCATTTTTTGAAGCGGAAAATTAACATTATTGAAAATTAAACAAGATATAGGCAACAATTCATTTAAATTATATTTTTTAAAGAACAGCTGAATAAAACGACTTAAAATTTAATTGTTGGATCTTCTATTCGATATCTTGCAAAACTCACTCTGATTCTTAATACTGCCCGTACTCTTTTTGGAATGCTCACAACTACTGAACGTATGAATAATCGTTGATACAAATCTTGCTACAGCCACAGAAATTTCTTTAAATGTGTCTGGTAGGAAATAACGAAGATCAAGCTGTCATTTGAGATGATCTCAGGCTTGTTATCTGATTACAATCTATGCTCTTCTAAACCTAAAACTCAAATGAAAGTCTAATGCGCTTTATCTTTGACTATTCTTGATTGCATGCCAAGAAAAATCAACTCCAATCGACTTCAAGCCCTAGATAGCAGATCTAGACTCATATGTGAACAAACAGTTAGGCCACTCAATTGCAATACACTGCTAATATTAGCCTAAATACTACTGCCGTTATTAATTGGAGATGTCTATCACGTCTTTTTTTTCCATCAAATATATGATACCAGTGAAATTCCATCGGACTGGTTAAAATCGATCTTTATTCCTCTACCTAAGAAACCAAACGTTAAGAAATGTAGCTATTGTAGACTCATTAGTTTAATGAGCCATGCCGTTAAACTACTGTTGCATATTCTTCTAAGCCGAATTAACAAGTGCGAAGAAATAATTAGTCTAGAGCAGTTGGTGTTCCGGATATGCCTTGGAACTAGAGAAGCACTATTTTCTATGCAAACACTCCTTCAACGATGTTGGGAGGTAAGAAAACCTGTATATATGTGCTTCATTGATTTTGAAAAGGCATTTGATCGCGTTTAACATAGCAGACTAATTACCGCCTTGCAGAGCATCCAACTAGATGAGAACGACATCAAACTTATTGCCAAACTTTACTGAAACCAAACAGCCATTATTAATACCAACAACAGAGAATCAAAGCCAATCAGTATTGAACGAGGCGTAAGACAAGGCTGTATACTATCTCCCAGCCTCTTTAACGTGTATTCTAGGAATATATTTAGGGAAGCTTTAAAAGATCAAAAAGGAATTATCATAGGAGAAATAATTAACAATATACGGTACGCCGATGATACTGTGATTCTAGCTGAAAACATCGACGATCTGCAGGAGCTAATCAATAGAGTTGACATGGAATGCACAAATTGGGGACTGTCGATAAATATCGATAAAACTAAATACATGGTGACCAGTAAAGTGGATATCGGCGTAACCCAACTAATATTAAACCAACAACCGCTGCAGAGAGTTTAGAGATTCAAATACCTTGGATGTTGGATTACCCAAAATCTAGATCCATCCTTCGAAATTCGATGTAGAATTGAACAGGCAAGAAACTCATTTCAAAAATTCAAGCCTCTATTATCGAATAACTCATTAAATTTGGAAATCCGTGAAGCGTTTACAAGATGTTACGTGTGGTCTGTACTTTTGTATGGGTGTGAAACTTGGACTTTAAACGCCGATATCATGAATAAAATCAAGGCGTTTGAGATGTGGCTGTATCGAAGGATACTAAAAATTCCATGGACTAGCAGAACCAGAAACGAAGAAGTTCTTCGAAGAATGGAACATCAACGAACTCTATTAAATATTACTAAGAGGCGTAAACTAGAATATCTTGGACATATAATCAGAGGACCAAGATCTGAGTTCCTTCGGCTAATTCTCAACGGTAAAATCGAAGGAAAGAAATGGATACGATGGAAGAAACTCTCTTGGTTGAAGAATTTGCGGCAGTGGAGAGGTTTGACAGCGGAACAATTGCTACACGTAGCGCAAGACCGAGATCAGTATAACAATATTATAAGCATGGTAGTCGCCGACGTTCCGTAGGGATATGGCACTCTAAGAAGAAGATCACTTCTTTTGGGAAAGACCACTTTCTTACGTGCAATCTTTTGTAAGATATTTTTTAATCGTTGCAAGTAGATAAACATTCTTGGATTTTCAGTCGTATCAATAAAATGATAGCTATCGTAGCTTATTCCCAACCACTTTTGTGCCGTATATTTGCTCAGCCAGTTTCTTGGAAACGAATCCAAGCCCGACTAATCATACTCTGAGAAACACCTTTTGTTGAGTGCGATTCTGTTCAGTAGTTAACCTGTTACAGTTATTAAGCTATCACGAATTGATGAGTTGATGTTTTCTATGTCCACGCATTTTTCTTTACATGCTGCAATTCTTTTGTCAATGAAACACAAATGGTTCCTAGAATGCAGTCCGTGTATTTTGTGTGAGATCTGTCTCTAGCTGTTTTACTTTCGATCTTACCCAGTACGATAAACTTCTCGAGACTATTAATTCAAAAAACGTACCAGAATTAGTCTGTTATTTCTTCTGGTAATTGCGTTATTAGTTCTTGATTTTTAATTGTCTTGATATTGAATCATTGGTCCTTTAGACACCTAGTGGATTCTAGTTTGGCGTGACTACTATGCTGCGAACATGCCACTTTGGCGTCTAAGTCCAGTATAATGCATTTCAAAGAGCCTTTGTAGTCACATAATACAGCAGTACCTACACACTAGAACTAGATAATATCACAGTGATTCTTTGTCGCTTGTTATAACTGAATAAAATAGTATAAAATTTATACTTCGTCGACAGAGTTTTTTTTATAACTACAGGGTTTAATACTTATTTACAAATATATTCTAAGTGGTTGATTATAAAGATTCTGATTAAATCTTAGTCGAAGAAGGTATCAATTTGAATTTAAAGTAATTGTAGATTGTGAGTTTAAATAATTTTATTTAAACGAGAAAGTTCATTGTCAGACTTCTGCTAGAGAGTGTCGAAAAATTGTCCTAAATGAGAACGCAAGAAATTTACGCAGAGATCGCGTGATATTGTCGTCCCAACTTTTACCGGCAAAGAAGCGGCGATTTATAGGCAAATGTAGTAATAGTCTTTATGAATCTTTTGAATGGTACTTTTAAAGATCTTTTTTTAAGTCTGTACATTTAAACAATAAAACATTTTAACGTTGACTATTAGGGAACCTTTTAGTAAAAATAGAACGATGGAAAATACAGGTGTGTGATTTGTGGCTTACAGTTACGGGGGTAAAGATATTTTACGACCGGCTATTAAAAGCTTTTAACGGGAAATATAAATCTGCAGGTGCTGGATCAGATTACCTCTTCGGGTATTGGGTAACTAGAAAAGGTGGTCTGCAACTGTAGATTGAAAACAATTTGAGACTTATGAGACATTTAAGGAACTCTTGATCCCATTTTGTGGCAAAAATACATTTAAAAAGAAATATATTGCAACGAAATATGGTAGAGAGACCTACTCTGTATTGATAATAAAGAAATATATTAGGGCCGTTACAAAGTCTGTAGCAGTATCTTTTCATGTATCTTTTCTCGATACATTCCTTGTAGCAAACTTCAATGTACTCAATACACAGTCAACACTTTGTTTTAATTTTTTTTATAACAATATTCTCGTTTAGCGAATGAGCGGGCTTCACCGGGAGTTGTAACTCCAAATAACCGAACATCTATGCCTGTTGTAAATATATATGAGTTTAAAGGTCTTTATTATGGAGTATTCCTCTGAGGTTAGATTTATGACCAGAGTTATAAAAAGTTTACGGAAATATATGCTATATTTGTCATTGGGTTTATTGATATATAAATAATAAATAAGTTAATACCTGCAATATGTTTTAATAAAAAAAAATTATCAAGTCAAAAAAAATCGTCAAATATTAGTCTTTATGCTACTGGTATAAATTTATCCTAAAGGAGTAAACCTGAAAGGAGTTTTAAACTGAGTAGGACGGGGTGGAGTGTTCTCATCCTCGATATTGCGCGTCCCAATAGCTAATAGCAAACATCCAATGGATACATATAAACAATAGAAATCATAGGCGAGGTGTCAATAATGTATAACTCTGTGGATCAACTAAAAATGTGACAAAGAGCTACAGCTGCAGCTAAAATATTAACTGTAGATTAAACATGACACACACACCCACACATATCCGCACACACAGACAGAAAATACCCTTACACACATGTACACCTACACTATACAAAATCGACCAATCAAAACACAGCCGTACCACACTTGCGTATCATATTGTGTGATTTGTTCTGCCATAATTGCTCCCCCCAATACCGAGGTATAACACATACGACCACGGATTCTTAGGCATAGAAAGCAAATTTGTCACAACTTACTGTTGTTATAATAAGATTCGATTTTGCGAAATCTTGGTTATACCAAAACATACTTCTTATTTGATCCTGGTTATACCAGGATCAAATAAGAAGTCTATCGGGTGTTAGCAGATTTGCTGAAGACAGAATATTTTAATCAAATGCATGATATTCCACGAAAATTTATTAAATCATATGTGGTGTCTTTATCCATAAACCCACCATCCCATCTACAAAATGCCACTGATTTAGAAATAACAACATTGTGCTTACGAAGCTTAATTAGTATCGAACTATTATTTAACAATCAAGATGTTTCCCAAAAGAGAGGGTTTCCTACTTGCCCTTCAGAATTAGGTTATTTCTACCAAACATTACATGAAATATATGTAATATCCTTAGGTGCAAAACGATAAATGCCAATATGGTTGTCAAGTTCAAGAAATTGTTTAACATTTTCATCAACATAAAGATGTGTTATATATTTATATAGTTCGAATTTATATGTCTTTATTCTAATTTATTGTCTATAATCTAATTTATTAAAACTCACGATAGCTAATTACTAATTTATTAAATAACTTTACAAATGTATTTATTTCACGTTTCGTACAAGTAAACCGCGTTTACCGATCTTCTTATGACTGACTCTTCAATAAAATTCTTCCGTTATTTATATAATTCCAAGCCTGTAAACAGAAAGGTGTAGAAAATACCATGCTGTTCTCGATGTAGACACAGCGGCGCCTGGTCTCAAAACTGGTATGTTTTTTTATCGGCTTGTCGTCCCCAGAACATTCGATTGTTGTTTGTTTAGCGAAGGGGACCCAAATGATGTCAGGTATATTTTTGACCTAGAAATTACGAGAATCAATACAAAAGAATTAGTCATAAAATATTTACAGTTCTATACGCCATAACATTTAAAATCGTAACATTGCCCCCCTCTTAAAAGATGGTTCCTCCTGGAACCTTGTCGGGACATGCTGATATCGGCAACTGGACCCTCTTTTACAACTTCCAGTTGTATAGAAATGACAAGGGACGGTTTTCTCTCCGCACCAGTAACTATGCGGATTGCAACAGACTAACACCTGGACTTCGGTGTCTTTAAACATCTCCTCCACCATATTTCGGATAACCCTCCAATCTAATTGGCGGCACTCCAACTTTGGCATGGCTAACTTTTGCACGTCGGACTCTAGTACGTGCTCTCTCAACTGAAGTAAGGCTTCCCATACATCTCGATAGGTAGGTTGGTCACGGGCAGTGTCTTTTGTTACCAGGTAGAAAAGGTAACGTGGTGCATCTTGAAGTTTCAAGGTTTTACCAGGAGCTGGCACTTGGCATTGAAGTTCTGCAACTCGACCAAACTTCCTTCGAAAGACGGATGCCAACCCTGGTGCATCTTTGATACTGGCCGGGATGGTAAGGGCCAGTGAGTAGTCATCGGGAAGCGCGAGTAGATCTTGCCTTTCTTCAGTGGTAACACCATGTCTTGCTTTACCGGTACCTCCATAGGCACCCATGAATTCCTCAAACGTGAGGTCAGACACATCTTGGACTTGGTTTATTTCCACTTCTTCATCTACGTCGTGGTCGCCTTCGAAAGACGCCAGCCGGTTATGGTGTACTATCATCGGCTTTCCCCTCGGAATCTTGCTTATTTGATAAATGACATCATTGATCTTTTCCATAATGAGTATGGACCTTCCCAAAACTGCTGCAACTTGGGGGAACAACCTTTTCGCTTTTTGGGATTATAAAGCCAGACTTTGTCGTTCTTCTTAAAACACCCCTTTTCGGCTTGCGTATCGTACCGTTTCTTCATTCGGTCACTAGCGATCTGGAGATGGAAACGGACCAACTCGTGTACATCGTCCATTCTTCTTCGTAATTCGATCACATAATCTTCACCTGCTACATCTTCTCCAGGTCGACACCCAAACTCTAGATCACAAGGTAGTCGCATCTCGCGTCCGAATAGGACTTTGGCTGGTGTCTGGCCTGTTGATTCATTAACAGCAGATCTGTAGGCCATTGTGAAGAACGGGAGATATTGGTCCCAGTCTCGCTGATGATCGGACACCATCTTTGTCAAATACTTGCCAACTGTTCTATTCATTCGTTCTACCATACCATCCGATTGCGGATGATAAGCCGTAGTTCTTGTTTTCTTCATACCTAGTCTATCACATATTCCTTGGAATAAATCGCTTTCGAAGTTCCTGCCTTGGTCACTATGGATCTCCAAAGGCACTCCAAATCGGCTGATATATTCTTGGATCAACTTATCTGCAACGGTGGCGGCCTTCTGGTCTGGAAGTGCGTAAATCTCGACCCACTTAGTGAAGTAATCCATTACTACCAACATGTACTTGCCTCCATTATCACTTTCTGGAAATGGCCCAGCAATGTCCAAAGCTATTCTTTCAAACGGGCTTCCAACATTATATTGTCTCATAGGAGCTCTCCTTTTTCGATAAGGCCCGTTACTCGTAGCACAAATAGTACATTTCTTACACCAGTCTTTTACATCGTCGGAACTGTTCATCCAATAAAACCGTTCCCGAATTCGCTGAAGGGTCTTTTTCACACCAAAATGCCCTCCTGATGGACTGTCGTGTAACTGACGAAGTACTTCGGCTATTCTGCTCTTTGGAATCACCAACTGTCTTCTCTTCTCTGAACCGTCATCATTTTCCAGGACTCGTTTGAGCAAGCCATCTTCCATGATAAATGAGTCCCACTGGGCCCAATACGTCTTAACTATTGAGCCTAGGTTTGATATTTCTTGCCAAGGTGGTCGACGGTTTTCCTCTTTCCATTTTCGGATTTTCTGTATAACTGGATCTCTCTCTTGTTCTTCCCTGATCTTGGTAGGCGTCCAGTCGTCGTGGACCACCGTCGTTCTTAGCACTGCTGCTTCCTTGGATTCCGTTTTGTTGCAGTGAGAACACTCTGCTGGGCATGGCCTTCTGGAAAGAGAATCGGCGTTTCGGTGGCTAACTCCGGCCCGGTGCTCAATCTTAAAATCATATTCTTGGAGTCGTTCGATCCACCTGGCTATCTGACCCTCTGGATTCTTAAACTGCATCAACCACTTAAGGGCGGCATGGTCGGTTCGGATTAAAAACTTCCTTCCATAGAGGTATTGATAGAAGTGCTCTACTGATTTCACTACTGCCAGAAGTTCTCTTCTCGTGACGCAATAATTTCGCTCAGGTTTTGAGAGAACTTTACTAAAATATCCAAGGACTCTTTCCTGTCCTCCTTGAATCTGAGACAGCACTCCTCCAATTCCCACATTACTTGCATCTGTATCTAAGATGAACTCTCCTTTGGCAGTGGATACCCTAAAATTGGTGCTGTGATTAAATGCTTTTTTAAGGTCTCAAAGGCATTTTGGCAGTCTACATCCCAGCGGTATTCTCTTGCTTCCTCTGTAAGTCGCGTTAATGGTTTAGCGATATCTGCAAACTTTTTAATAAACCTCCGGTAATAAGTACATAGTCCAAGAAAACTTCTCACTTGATGTTTGTCAGTTGGTTTTGGCCATTCCTTAATGGAATCGATTTTTCCCTTATCCACGGCCACTCCTTCTTTACTGACTATATGACCCAGATAATTGACTTTACCTTGAAATAGCTGGCACTTCTTGGGGTTTAACATCAATTGGGCAGCTTTAAGTCGATTAAAAACGTTTTCTAAATTCTTCAGATGGTCCTCAAATGTCTCCCCAAGACGATTATGTCGTCTAGATAAACTAGGCATGTTTTCCAAGATAACCCTCTCAACACATTTTCCATAAGCCTCTCAAATGTCGCAGGAGCGTTACAAAGTCCAAATGGCATAACGTTGAATTGCCATAATCCAGATCCTGTGGTGAAGGCTGTCTTTTCTTTATCTACCGGGTCCATTTCTACCTGCCAGTATCCAGACTTCAAATCCAAAGTAGAAAATAATTTACTTCCAGCCAATGTGTCTAATGTGTCATCGATCCGAGGCAGAGGATAACTATCTTTCTTGGTAACGTTGTTCAGCAAACGGTAATCCACACAGAACCTCGTTGTTCCGTCTTTCTTCTTAACCAGGACCACCGGAGAGACCCATGGGCTCGTAGAAGGTTCTATTACCCCGTCTTTCTTCATTTCCTGAACAATCGTTTCAGCTTCCTCTCTTTTCGCCTGTGGTAATCGTCGCGCTGTTTGACGAATTGGCTTAGCATTACCAGTATCAATTCTATGCTTAACAACGGTAGTTCTTCCCGTCTTTCCTCCTTTTGGTACGAAAATATCACGATACTGCCGAAGAAATTCCCTTAATTTCCTTTTCTCAATCTGATTCAGAGACTGTCCAGCAACTGCAACCATTTGATCAAATTTGTCGTTGGAATTATCAGACGTTGTCGTCTGACGGATTATGGATGTAACAGGTACACAAGTTCCTACTTTTGTCTCTTTCTTGATGGTCACTGGGTAGTCATTGACATTAATAAGTCTCACAGGAATTTCTTTAGCCGAAGTCACCAATTCCTTTCCAATTATGATTCCACGGCCAACTTCGTCGTCATGATTCCAAGGCTCCAGCATAACAGGTGTTCCTTCGTCCACAATTCCCTGTAGCCGCGCTACTATTATCGTTTCACTTCTAGCAGGCACGACTGTATCTTCTTTAACGGCTGCTTGCATAGTGTTGTCATCATGTGGATGGAGAAATACCTCCTCGTTACCAACTTTGATTACCTTATTCTTAAAATCCAATTGGAATCCATGCGTATTCATTACGTCCATTCCTAATATAACATCCTCTTCGATGTCAGCAACTATAACAGTATGGACGAACTTTTCTGCTCCAATTCCTAATTGTATCTGGATTTCTCCGTGAATGTTGGCATTTTCACCTGTAGCGGTACGAAGTCGCAACCTCGTTGGTAACAGTTTCTTACGGCTGTTTATAACTGTCGGGCGAATAATGGTTCTTGTCGCTCCGGTATCCACCAACAACGTATGCTTTTTACCATTTATTTCTCCATCTACATATACACTATCTTCACGACATTTCAAAGAAGCTATCAGTATGAGAGGGTCTTTGGAAAAGTTCTGGGTCGAAGCTGCCCCCCTAAGGCCGACCCGTTCTAGTTTTCCTGATGGTGAGTTTCTTGATTTGCGTCGTACCTAGGATGCTTACAAGAACTTCGTACGTGTCCTATTTCGCCACAATTCCAGCATCTTATGGTCTTCGGTTTCTTGTATGTCATGCTTTTTATCATATTAACGAGCTGGTCAAGTTTATCTTCATCTCCTTCCTCTTTTACAGTCCTAACTTTACTGTACCCGCCAGAGGCCTGCGTGGCTGACTCGTATTCAAGAGCGGCGGATAAGACATCAACCAGCGTCTTGTGACGAGCTAATCGTAGTGTTCTTTGCATCTCATGATCACGAAGACCATCAATAAACGTTTGAACGGCCAACTTTTCCATCATGTCTTCGGGAGCTGTTGGATAAGCATATCGCACTAATCTGGCGATATCTACTTCATATTCTTGAAGAGCCTCATCTTTCTTTTGTCTTCGATTTTTGAGCTGCGACTGATATACATGATCTAAGTGTTCGTGGCCATATCGCATATTTAACCTCTTCTTCAGTTGTTCGAAATCATCCGTCTCCTCTACGGCTATGGTCTGGAGCACATCTAAGGCATCTCCTCGAAGAGCGATAGTCAGGTTTACAGCCTTTTCTTTTTCGGACCATCCATTCGCTCTTGCAGCTGATTCGAACTGTTTCATGTAGTTGTTCCATGACGATTTTCCGTCGAAAGTTGGAACTTTGACATGAACATAACCCCCGCTTCCTTCAAATTTCGGCCGTATTTCCAACTTACATTTCGTCTCCTCTTCTTTTGTCTCTGCTATAATTGGATTGTTTTCTCTCTCTGCTGTCCCTGTTTCCTCCATCTTCCTTTCCATCTCTTTTATCTTCTCTTCGAAGGCCAACATATCGGCAGCAACTTGGTTCTTTAATGAAGACATTTTATCGTCGAGGGCAGACATCTCAGAGGTGACTTTAGAGATGTTAGCAGAAACCTTGCTTTCCAGAGAAGAAATCTCGTTAGAAACTTTGCTTTCTAAAGAAGCGATATCACAGGAAACCTTGTTCTCTAATTTCGAAATCGACGAGATGACAACAGCAACCTGCTTGTCTTCAAATATATGAGTTTCCGGATCCAAACCTTCTTCTTTTAAAGCGTTCTTTAGTCGTTGGACTAACTCAGCCTTTTTTTCCGGTAGAAGCTAATTCTCTGTCTTCAAGATGTCTTCTTAAATCCGTAACTGTGAGCTCATTAATTGTAGCCATATTTCACTTCTTTTTATTTCAAATTCAAATTAGATTTATTTAAAATCCCGCTTTTTTATTTGAATATTCCACTTCTGACTCCACTGTTATATATTTATATAGTTCGAATTTATATGTCTTTATTCTAATTTATTGTCTATAATCTAATTTATTAAAACTCACGATAGCTAATTACTAATTTATTAAATAACTTTACAAATGTATTTATTTCACGTTTCGTACAAGTAAACCGCGTTTACCGATCTTCTTATGACTGACTCTTCAATAAAATTCTTCCGTTATTTATATAATTCCAAGCCTGTAAACAGAAAGGTGTAGAAAATACCATGCTGTTCTCGATGTAGACACAGCGGCGCCTGGTCTCAAAACTGGTATGTTTTTTTATCGCTTGTCGTCCCCAGAACATTCGATTGTTGTTTGTTTAGCGAAGGGGACCCAAATGATGTCAGGTATATTTTTGACCTAGAAATTACGAGAATCAATACAAAAGAATTAGTCATAAAATATTTACAGTTCTATACGCCATAACATTTAAAATCGTAACAGATGCTTCATTAAGAGATAGCTAAAAAACTGTAACATACCCAAATCAACCACCTTTTTTATTAGCTCAAGAATGACAACTACAAGCTATACTGGTGAAAAAGTACTGTGCTTACTCATCAACAAATGGAACATGATATACCAGATCTTAGTTTAGTTAATAAACTAACTAGACATACAACACCTATTGATGTGGCGATATCTAACAACAGTAATCTCCGTGTTAAATACAACGAAAAGATCACCAGACCTTGAGATATAAATGGGGAGACAATGGTGAATGGAAAGTACTCAGACAATAACTATTATTACCTCTAATACTAGTAAGATAACTGTAAGAAAAATAAAAATTGTGAGTAGTAGAACAAAAATAGAATATTTAAACTGTTAATTTGAATATGGAGTTATTAAAAATGAGATGTTAAGAACTTTGGATGAGATGGATGTACTAGAATGATAACCATGAGCATCATAGAAGATTTAATGTAAATGGAAGGAAGTTAGTGTTATGTTGGAGGACAATTTTTACAATGAAATAGAAAATTAAAAATAAATTCACGAGGTAGACTCTTCTTTACGATCTTTTTCTTTCGGTGTCGGTGCCATATTAAAATTATATCCGAATAGATATTAAATAACAGCCGGTATATAATCCATCCCTATCTGACGCCTCATTGAATGTAACATTCGTTGGTTATTCTTACATCAACTAGTACGACTGCTTCCAATATAAGTTTTGTATGATACGCAGATCTCTACCATCAATGTCTTTGGTTCCTAATATTTTCACAAGCGTTCCAGGCTTTACTCTATCGAAGGCCTTTTCGTAATTGATGAAAGCCACATAAATCTTTACGCTGGTTGCGGAATTTTTAGAGAAGTACATTAAATCCACAAAGTGACTCACAAGTACACTGCGTATTTCTAAATTCAAACTGAGTTTCATCTAGGTTTAGTTCGTAATGAATAATGCGAAAAAAATGTTCAATCTTTGGTTCATCAGAATAATAATTAATCCGTATTCGTCGCATCTTTTTGCCCCCTGTTTCTTTGAAATTGCTATAAAAACTGACTTTAGGCATTATTCAGGCATTTCACCACTAAATATTATCCTACTGGTGGCCTGCTACTAGTGCCCAAAATCCTCATCTCAAAAGGACTCTCAAATTTTACGAACTCTAAAAATGAGGTTGATCAATTGGTTAATATTTCCAATATTGACATACGGATGTAAATCTTGGACCTTACAGTAAGCGGAAAAAAAGAAAGACAAACACGCCACTGAAATATTTTATTGGAGAAGAATGTTGCGAATTTCGAGGACCGACCACAGGACAAATAATTCAAATTTAATTGAACTAAAGGTCAGCAAACGAATCTCCAGCAAAGCTCATCTCCTATAATTAAAATATATTGGGCATGTTATGAGAGCAGACACAGAAAACACGGAAAGATTTATTATCCAAGGAAAGATAGAAGGCCGAAGATCACGAGGTAGATTTCTAAAAAGATGGATGAACGAAATTACAGGAATATGCAAAAGACCTGCATGGGTTAAAAGAAATGACTAGAGACAGAGATCTTTGGAGATGTACAATAAACGACTTCACGATGACCACTACACTCCCTCCGGTGGTCTAGGACTAGAGAGAAAACAGAATAAAAAAAAACAAATAAATCGAACAAATACCAAAAAGAAACATTACATAGTGTGATTTAGCAGCGATATCTATTGATTCTTAAGATGTTAAATGTACCTATGGCGATTTAAAAGATAAATTATTTTATCACCTAAAAAAGGCTTCTGGTCAAGTTCCTGGAGAAACAAGCTGATAAATATTAGATAATGGATCTGTTGCAAACAAAAAATGTATCTCGGTTATTTAGCTATCAATATATTTATTATTGTTTACAAACATTACATCCTTGGTAATCAAGGTCTTCCAAATAATTATTATTGTACAGCTGTCCTGGTTCTTATAATAGCACAAGATTATCAATAAATTTAAATAAACACTATAACTCAGTATTATTATTTTATACATGCATTATCTTCAGTCATATTCAGTTTGAATACATATTTGTATATAACTGTTTTGTAATAATGGGTGATTTTAATGAGACTACATCTTTGCTGGATAATCCTCAAAGACGGAATTTGATTGAAAGAGATGTTTATCCTAAGGTAAGAGTAATTTTTAATGAACCCATCGGCTAAAATTAAAAGAGAAAGGAAGTGTTGAAATATGTATTTTGAAAACAGTTGTGTGCCGTGTATTTCTACGTCACATTCGCATGTTCATGATTTGTTTAAGTTTACAAATAACTTTTAACATTCAATCATCTTTTTCTAGAAGAGAGAAAATTAGAGCAGATAAAGGAAAGGAAAGTAAAAAATCTAAAAGCACTATTGAATGTTGTTTTACAGAATTTTCTTGTGGGTTGTCGATCCTGAAGTGCACATTAGAAGCAGGCGTTTTTTGACGCAAACGAATATGTAAATTGCAAGTCATTTGCTTTTAGAATGTAGGTAACTAAAATTCCATTCTTAAAATAACCAGTAAATACACAAACAATTAAGGCTTATGATTATATTCAAAAATATTCTTGCCAAAACATGTTCCGAGTATCTATTTATCTACATACATCGTCATTAACAGTGTTGTCGTTTTAGGGCTATTTATCTGGGATTACACTAAAATATTACATATTATTTATTGAGAGTTTTGGATTATGATTATGATATCGAAGGAAAAAATCGGAATTGCGCGTCATAATGATACCTGGCATTATAGTATGATGAAAATCTAACCATCTATCAAAGATAGTCTTTTCACCCTTTTTGTCCGATTTAATATTGAAAACCACTGAAGTAAGATGAAACTGTCAGTCCAATTACCAGTGGGGGCTAAATTAAAATTTGATCAAATGAAAAAGCAGATATCGAGCACAGTTTATTAATTAAATAATTGATATAAGGTTGAATGCTCGAATAAATGAACTTTGAAAAATTAACGGCAAATATCGAGCACAAATTTTATAATCAAATCTTGCCCAAGTACTTTGCCCCTGATGATGCTGTAGAAAGCGAAAGTACTTGGGCAAGATTTGATTATTAAATTCATTGCATTTGAATGATAAATACTTACAAACCAGTGGCGGCTCGTGAGTACAATTATCGGCTGGGCACTATTATTAATAATGGCAAATTCGAAACAACCAAAAAATGTTAGTAAAAAATAAATATTGCTAGTTACATTTTCACAGTAAACCTACCCATACACAATACTTCCCAGCACATCACCATTCCAATATAAAAAATTGTCTTATACCCTAAACAGTTGCTAATTAGCACTATTGTATTTTAGACGCAGGATTTACTTATTTTATTTTCATTTACAAGGAAACTAAATTTCTGTAGTTGGCTGTATACCATATATCACACAATTTTATTTAAAAAATTCCTTTTTAAACGGTATAATAATAAAAACCTTATTTTGTACCCTTTTGTACAGCCATCATAATTTAGGTACACCACAATGCCCAGATTTACTTCACATTTTGTCATACAGCCATTACTTACCGAGAATTTGTTACTTTTGTGGTGCTTTATTACATCTCTTACTTCCTGTATAAAAGAGAAGTTTCTAAGGAAGCTTCATGCTCTTTGAAGTAGTGAATTTTTTTCTGCTTTTTCGGAGATTAAAAAAGACCGTATACAGTATTCTACCCATACATTTAGTATTTGTGTACTTGTGCTAACTATATGTCTATTCTTGTCTTTACAAATTTTAAATATTGCAAATAATAATGCGACTCTTAAAAAACATTTAATAACGGCATTTAGTTTCAGTGAAAAGTTATCGTGGATTGCTCGTAATGTATCCATCGTGTGCAAATTTTCACCTTATTTTTATATAATAAATACTATTATATACCAGGACAAGGTGAAAAGTTCTCGGATCAATAGTGAAAAAATCAGTTTTTAATTCTAATAAAACAAATATTTCCCAATATAGGGGAGACCGGGGACAGTTGTAACATGGTACAATTGTAACAGTAACCATATTCATTGTTAGTATGATTCGATTTAATCCTGCACAGATACATTAAAAAAATTAAAAGCGGCATTAAGAACCCTATCGTTGGATACAATTCACTTAAAAAAGTTTTAAAAATTAAAGGTGAATTAATATTGTGCGAATATATACGAAATTCGACAGACCTATATTATGGGGTTACACCAACTGAAGTTCGTTCTTTGTACTAAGAATTTTGCATGAATAAAAACTTGAAGGTTCCAGAACAGTGACACATAACTACAATCCACATCTTATCAATAAGAGTACCAGAAGCGACAAGTCACGCAAGGGCTGTAAATTTTAACAGGGTAAATGTTGATACATTTTTTAACAAATTTTGCCAGAGCGACGGAGAGTTACAGATTTAGGAGTAACAGGTTTAGGAGAGTTACAGATTTAGGAGTTTAGGTTTCGCAGAGGTAACGGTTAGGAGCCGTTACCTCTGCGAAAAAAAGTACATTAGTAACTCTTTTCCTGGCTGTAAACATAATAGGGAATATGGTTCAAGGAAGCGGTTCAAACCATACTTTATAACTCGAGCTCCTGTAGGTTCAATCTGAGAAGCTAATGGATGGACACTGACACTTTTTTTATCTTCATAAAACATTTTGCAAGATATACTAAACCACCCCCTAAAAATAAGGTACTACTTGTACTGGACAATCATAGATTGCACCTAGGTCTTTAAACTATTGACTTCTGTCGACAAACTAGTATTGTTCTTCAGTCCTTAGACCGCAGTGTCTGCAGACCACTAAAATCTTATGGATGTTTGGATGAAGAATAATCCCGGTCAAAATATGACCATTTATGACTAACCTGGACTTGTCACTAAAGCACTACCCAAAGCTACTTCTCCAGCCAATATAGTAAGTGGTTTTAAAGTGACTGGGATATTCCCTTTTAATAAGAATATATTTGAACAGCACGAGTTTACACCATATTTACCAACTGACCAGTCATATGATCCTACACTTGTTGAATCTGCCACAAGAGAACCTGTGCAATCACTGTCATCCACTTCTAAAGAACCACTTCTATATCCGATGAAACTAGCGAGAACGGAACAGCAATCCGAGATGGTTGCAAAAACATCTAGAGAAACCGACAAGTTACATACTTCTAAGGACCTATTGCAAAGTATTCGCCCCTTTCTAAATGTTTCCACAACTACTAAGAATAATACCACAAATAGAAGAAGGAGGAAAACAGCTATATTAACAGAAACACCAGAGAAGAAGAGACAGCTAAAGTAAGGAAAAATATTGCCAATATGACGAAAAGAACGATTTCGAAGAAAAAGAAGGAGACAGAGTTGAGCTCGTCGAATGATGATGATGCTTAGTGCTTATATTGTTTCCAGCCATACTCCAATGACAAGCATGCGCAAGCAAGCAAGCTCTGCAAAGGTTAGGCTCATTCCCATTGAGGAGATGATGACGATGATTTATTATTTTACTGCATTCCTTGCGCAGAAGATTAAATACTTCATTTTTACACATTTTTAAAAATACTAGTTTTCATTCAATATTATATACCCACCTAGTTGTTTTGAACAAATAAATATTATTTTGTGCCTACTAGTTTTTTAATTTTTGTGATATATATCAAGCTGTTACAATTGTATCAACGTTTGCTAAATTTGTCTCCAGGGGAGACACAATTGTAACAATTGACATCTCTATATACATTATGTTTTTATTTGTTAAATTAATGAGCCATACTTTTCTATCTCAGCTAAAAAATAGCTAAAACTTAATATTACAGTTTCCCAAAATTGCGAAGTGTGCAATTACAGAACTGTCCCCAGTCTCCCCTAATATATTCTGTGTTTACCGTTTACCCATACGATTTTTAATTCTTAATCAATAAGAATTGTATGACGAAACAATATATTTTGCGAAAAACTACAACACGCTAGATTTTTTCTTCTTAACCTCGTATATTTTTCCCTTGAGGCTATATTGAATCAGATATTGCTACATGTTAGATTTAAGTAGATTAATAGTTGTAGATTATTTTGATTTCTAAGAATGTAGGTAAAACGAGCCCCTTTTTCTGCACACCTACCTGTAAAAGTACAAGCTCCATCCAGTCACACCTCGCTGATTTCATAAGAGAAATCGCAGAAGTCAAGGATAACTAAAACCGGTTTGGGTTATTTTAAGATCGATCATTATATTAAGCATGTGACTTGCTGTTCTGTGATTGGTTGGTAAAACGGGTGTGTGGCGACAGACGATAAACGTTGGCACTCGCTTGCACTTGCGTAAGGTCTTTTATGTTGTCTATTTTAATAGCAAAGTATGACTTTGCCAAAAATTTGAAAATATTTCGCATGGATGTGTGTTTATTGCGTCAGTTGAACGTTCACCGAGGAAAAAAATACACTCGTATATTATACTCGTATTTGCACTTGAAAAGTACTTGTTTGCTTGAAAATACTTTTTACTTTGGGGGATTATTTCAATCTAAGTTTTTTATCATAATTTTTGGTCCGTTTTTCTTTCTTTTTAGTTTCTAGTTTTCTTTCTTTTATACCTTAAATATTAGATTTCAAGAGGGTTGTAAGCCCTAGGGCTAGGGTAAGGTGGGATAATTGGATCACGATTTTACAACAAATCTGCGTTCGGCTCAGATTTTTAGTTAACTAACGATTAAAGTATAAGTAAATTTTAAACTATATGTATAAAAGAATTTACCTTCGTTTAATACTATTTAAATGTCTGAAATAATAAAAAAATAATTAATAAAATTGTACGTACGGTGTCCAGTTACCTTAATTCACAGGGTACCTGGACCAGACAGCCTAAAATCTCATAAGAGCTGGTAGAAATCATTGTGAGCTATCTGGGCCTGATTGCATATCTCTCCAGCGGCTGAAGATGTAGGTCTACTGGCTTCTGATTGCAAAGTGGCTGAGGAAGGGATTGTTACTGAGTGTTAAACAGCCAAAAAAGCAGTAGCTTTTAAGTGTACTGTACTGGGAGATTATTTTTATACCTTATCAAATCATCTTTCTATATATTGATGCAGGAATTGCATCTCTGTTAGGACCCTGTTTTTAGGCATCATAAATTCCTGTGGCTTTCTTCTTCTTCTTCTTCCTTCTAGTATGTAGGCTTTAAAACCTGTTTCTTCTTCAATATTAGCCTCCTAAATTGTTTAAATTGTCGCATCATCTTTTACTTGGTCTGCCAATACTTCTTCGTCCTTTTGGTGACTTGCCTCGTGTTATTCGTACTATTTTATCCTCTGCCATTCTACTGATGTGTTCGTTCCACTCCTGTTTTCGTTTTGTCACCCATATATGTATGTCTTCTATATTGCATGCTCTTCTTATGTTTTTGCTTCTCTCCCTATCCAACAAACTTCTTCCTGATATTCGTCGGAGTATTTTCATCTCTGTTGTTTCTAGCAGTTGTCTCGTTTTAGATGTGCCAGGTGTTGTCTCCGCCGTGTATATTAATATAGGTCTAATTGCTGCTTTATAGATTCTTGTTTTCGTGTCTTGTTTTAGGTGTTTGTTCTTCCAGGTTGTGTCATTAAGAGAACCCGCCGCTTTACTTGCTTTTAAGCTTTGTTGTCGTACTTCTTCTTCGACATCTCCGTAATTAGTTATATCTACAGATATTATTTTAGTCCCAGATATCTAAACCTTGATTCCTGCTTTATTATTTTTCCATCAATTCCGATTTTACACCGTAGTGAGTATTTAGATGTTGTCATATATTTGTTTTTTTTTGTTGATATTATCATATTGTATTTCTTAACTGTTGTATTGAAGATGTGTGTTAATCTTTGGAGCTGGTGTTCTCTCTCGGCGACTAATGCGGCGTCGTCTGCATAACATACTATTTGGATTTCTTTGTTCCCCATTCTGTAGCCATGGCCTTTACGTAATGCTTGTGTTATTTCGTACTTTATTATATTACAGAGAAGTGGGCTTAACGGGTCATCCTGTCTGACTCCGCTTTGTACCGATATACACTGTGTTAGTTTTCCATTTATCTTTGCTATTCTACTATTCGATTGGAAGGTAGATGTTTTCGATGGTTTGTATAATATTGATTGCTATGTTCCGTTTATACAGTAGGTGTAAGACGTCTTCGACTTGGATGTCATCGAAAGCCTTTGTCAGATCTATAAAACATAGATTTGCTGGTTTATTGTACTCGATGGCCTTTTCTGCGATTTGTATTAGTACAAACACGGCGCCTACGATCTTCCGGATCTAAATCCTTGTTGTTCATCTGATAAAGTTGTTAGTTTATTGATTAGGACTTTTGTGGTAAGCTTAAGTGCGGTGTTCAGTAGATTTATATCTATAATTGTTGGGGTCTTCTTTATGTCCTTTCTTGAACATTGGTATCATTATGCTATTTCTCCATGCGTCTGGTATCTTGCAGTGCAATATTAGTTTTTGTATAAGTTTTGTCATCTGTAGGGTTATACTTTCTCCTCCGTATTTTACAAGCTCGTTGGTTATTCTATCTGGTCCTGGTGACTTTCTATTTTTAAGTGAATCTATGGCTATTTCTACTTCCTGAAAACTGATTTCTATTTCGTGTCTTAATTCAGGTACATCATTGTGTTGATTATAATTTTCCTTTGCTTTAAACAGTCCCGTCAAGTATCTTTCCCATTCGTTTGCTGGTATGTTAATGTATTTCTTGAATTCTGCCTGTGGCTTTAAATCCATTAATAATATTAACATTAGGTATGTCACGTGTTAGCTTGGTTATCATTTGTACAAATATTTCTTTAAGGAATTTTTGTGTTGGGATTTTACCTCTGCCACTACTGAGTGTCTTGTCCCAACTATTTTTCAGACCTCTAAAGACTAATCTAGATCTAATGGTTGTAATAAATGTATCGTATGTGGAGGTAACTTCATAATAGTTTCATTTTTTTGTGATAACTTAATCAAATCTGTGACCATTATATATTAATAAAACTGGTGTTTCCTTTGTAATATTAGGTAGAAAAAACATGTCTTAACCAATTAAAAAAAAGTAGGTTCAATTCAACCTCGATACGTTGTAGAAACTGCAGTTTCTGAAGTTGTATTCTCATTAATCCAATTATTCATTACGTATATACCTTCAAATACAGAGAGGAGAGGTACTATTTGACCATCAGCAGAACAACACAACAAAACAGATGTGTTTTCTCGGCCAGACGAGCTGGTCTTCCGAAGGCTTTTATACCAATTGCAAAAACAACCTTTGTTTTACTAGGGTTATGGTAAAATCACGTCTCGTCACATTTAAATATCTGATCTGGTTTCCCATTAAGGCTTAGTTCTTCCACATTTTTTTAAATACTTTAAACAACTTATAGATAACCCAAGGGTTCACCTAATAGCAATATTCAATACTCCTAGGTTTATTTATTGACAGATGGTGCCTAGTTTTAAATAATCTAAACCAGTCAAGGCCTGGTCTCTCTGATCTAATACTTCCTCTCTGGATAGGCCAAATACATTTTCTCCATGATTTTTAAGCAATCTGTAACTTCTTTTTCCCCAAAAGACGACAAATATGACTGAACTCCTCCACCACCGTTACCTTCTTTTGAAGTCGGTCCAGTTCCACGCGTTGCTTTGACGCGGTGTTTTAAGGTAGGTCATGAAATATTGTAAAATAATAATGCACCCAGTAATGACGTACACCGTGGCTGTCCACCAGAAGTCCACATTGGCAATCATTAATTGCTACCGGAGGTCTGAAAATACCGACGGCACATTAGTAAAATATAGGCACCCAAAGAGAGGAGTTCAAAGCCTGACCACAAACTGTCGACTCTGATTTCCAGCCAGAACGTCTATCCCCTCACCACCTTTTCTTCGAACCAACCTGATTTTGAGTTTAAGGTTGAGTCGGAATCAGACTACGATGCATAAACTAGTATTATTAGAATTTTTTATATTATATTTTAAATATTAAGTTATAGAAAGACTTGCACTATTGAGGGAAAAGAGTAATTTAATGACTACCAGGTTATCGTTATTAACTTTATAATTTTATTTTGTTGTTAGAGTTAGCAATATGTTTAATATCAAAATATTAACGAGGTATTTGTAAAGCGCCTTGTGTCTTATTCGTTAAAAATAAATATATTTTCTTTCAGAGACCTCTCATAAAGAAAATATCGTCTGCTCCACCCGCCAATCAAAATCTTACTGTCATACATGTTCGCGCCAACCCCCGTGCCAATCCCCGCGTCAATTCATTCATTTCCTCAGGATTTTTTCAAGCCAGTATTACTAAAGTTATTCAAAAAGAATGAAAAACCAAAAATATCTATAGTAGACGAAATTACACATGGTTTTGAACTTAATGTGTTAATACTGCTCTCTTACTATTGTGAATTCAATCCCATAGGACATATTTGGGGAATATGCAAAACTTACTATGATAACTATATTGGACGTAACGGTTACAATGTTGCAGCAGTTTTGGAAACATAACAAGAAGCATTGAATATTGCTACTCTGTACTAAATGACTGTACAATACACTAACAGTTAAAACCGAAATTTGGCCTGTCTTCGGTAGTACTTCAAATATTAACAGAATTTGGAAATAACTTTATTTTCTTAGCGCAGAGGACCGTTCAAGATAAAGCTTTCATCCCTAATCTAAAACAATCGCAAATTCCTGAAATGTACTATAATTTGTTATGCCTTGCCAATTGCTTAATTGTTAAGTAATTGTATTTAGTTCCAAGTTTTTACGGTCCCAAAGGTATAAAAACCATCTTATTATCCTAGGCGCAACTTGACTGTCGGAGCCTATAATTATTTTGGCCGAACTAAAACTTTTTTAGTGTTTTTGATTCATCAGTCTAATACATAATTTCTGGTACTCTTGTGATTTGATGGATGGAAGCCTAGGTACTCAGAAGGAGAGTTTCAAAATCACTCAAAAGCACTATAATATTTAAAAACTCTCGCCAAAGAATCTCAGACTCTACCCGCCTAACACTGTGGAGAACCTATTTGAGTATTCAATTAATAACGACTCTCAGGTGGAATTACTATCCTTCGGCTTTAATATTTTGCCCAACCTTCTATTAATCTCAACTCCAACCGTCTCAAATTATTTTACCTTTAAAAAAAATAGGTTTTGAGAACGGTTTAGGTTTCTTTAGGCTCTTCATTTGAGGACTTGGTGTACTAATACTAGGGCTCAGAATGCCTTGTTACTCTAGAGGACACATTTTAGTCATATTTTCCAAAGAGAACTTCTATTCCCTCATTAAATTTTGCTAAATACTGTCAGCAACGGACTTGCTCATGAGTTCTTTGATGTTCTTGAGAATACTCTTTATGAGTACTGAATGAATAATTCAGTAAGACGAAGGAGAGACGTACACTGGTTGTATGTGATTATCAATCCTATTGCACGATACTTGATTTATACAATTTTTTGCAAAAAAATTTTCATTTTCTGAAAAGGCGGTGGCCTGTAGAAGAATCTTCCCACACAAGAATCCAACTTCTAATAACCCAAATTAGAAAGAAATAACTTGATTTCCGTCATCGTGGTCTTGTGGTTTGGGCGATTTTGTTTTGAGTTTTCAAACTGAGAGTTCTGAGCCAGGATATTCTTCTGAAATATGGGCCTCTACTGTTTATGATATGATATACAAAGTTTCACAATTATTAGTTTGAATATGTTTTAATCCTTCTAAAATACAAGACTCATGGATATTAAATCTATAAAATCTAACGGAAATATATGCATTCTTTTATTCATACCTTTATTAATGTAAATAATATTTGTAAACATAATTCTTTATATACATTCACTTTTAGATCGTAACAAAAAAGGTACGCGGGTGTGTGTGGCATTGATTCTGTATATTTGGCCCAGTTAAAAATCTGTGGGACGTAATATATATTAAAATAAAAGTCTATTGTTCGAACTATGGTTTCACAACAGTGCTGCCTACGAATACAGGCAGCCAAAAACTACAGGAAGTGGGTGGATCTAAGAACATTCTAGAAACATAAAGAAGTTTGTGTATGTTGTACATAATTCATAATTTTTTTAAAGGAACTGTACTTAGAATAGACTTATCAAATGTATTGCTAGTCAGAAACCACATTTGTATAAAAAAACTCTTTACTTGATCTTTTAACTTTCAGATCGAAAACCTTTTTAAATCTCTAAATCTACTCATAGCTTTATTTTTTATACCTTAGTTTCATGACCTTAGCATGTCATAAATTTTAGTAATCATCATCGTTATTATCATCATAGGCACTTCAACCCGGGTGGTTTTAGACCTTTTTCACAATTCGCCTCAAGTCTCCTCTATGCACTGACTGACCTGCATCGCTCTCAATTCTTCCTCCACGTCTCGCAATCCTTCCTTCCTTGGTCTACCTTTCCTCCTTCTTTGTTTCACTCTATCGTACAAAATTGTTCTCTGGAGTCACATGTCCAAGCCACTAAAATCTTCTCCACTTTATAAACTTTATTATGCCCTCCCCTCCTCTTTTGAAGTCCAATACTTCTTCTAATTCTCCACGAAGTGTCTTTCACCGGTCCGTAGATCCTTCAAAGTATTTTCCTGTCAAAAAACTGATCTGTCTTTATCACGTACCAGGTTTCAGCAACAGAGGTAACAACTCGTCTTATCAACATCAATGTTTTTTAGAAATTAATTTTAATTTTAGTTTATTTGGACAGCAATATATTGTAATGTGCCTATATGTAAGAGAATTTTATTTAAGTCAGTACAAATAGTTTTTAATATTGTTCTGAAGCTATTTTCTTGTGGCATTTTAAAGTTATTACTATTTAAATGTTAATAATCCACAATTAAAGTTTAAAGTGCGTTTATTGACGTTTCAATTTCCACTTCGGAAATCGTTCTCAAAATACAAACATTAGTAAATTAAACAAATTTTGTTTTTTGTTACTTAGTGAAAAATTTTTCTAATAATTTAATTTTATCTGACTCATTTATATTGACAATTCAAACATATATTATACATTTTAAAGTCTATCTATCTAATTATCCGTTTCTTTTAGGACTATATTTGAATCATTCCATTGAACCCTATGTTCATTATCCCATGCGTGTTTACATATTTGAGATCTACGAAATTTTCTATTTTTAATAAAAGATTGATGTTTACTTATTCTAACATTTAATGGCCTTGATGTTTCACCTAAATAAAACTGATCGCATTCACAAGGTATTTTATAAATGCAATTCTTTGTCGATACTTGTTCATTGTTAGGTTTGGTTTTGGACAAAATAGATCTCAACGTGTTTGTTGTTTTGAAGGTTGTTGAAATATTGAATTTATAAATATTTTTTTTTTGCTTTACAATTACTACGGGGTAAATACTGCCCTGAACAATTTCATATGCGTCTAGAGATCATTAATATATCGCTTGCTCATGGAACAACGATTCTCAATACTTATCAATTAAATATATGTACATAAATATATTTTTTGAATATGCCAATATATTTTCTTCGTATATGCCAATATATTTGTCTGGATGGGAAGTGGGGATTAAAAGAAAAATAGGAAATCCAGGTGCAAGTATGTTCACCTTACAAATCGGCACTCAGGTATTTTGAAGGACACTATTTACTTAGACTCATGATACTATGACTAACAAGATAGGATCTTCCCGTAGCACAAAATAGGTCGAGTTCGCGCATGCCGTCATTGGAGAGTAGAATTTGAATTCTTGTTAAAGTTAAATGGGATTTGTATGCATTCTGTGATGAAATTACTAGACGAAAATAAGTTGAGGTTTAATAATTACAATAATCGTACACATAAGGATATCTTCAAACTATTTATTAAAGAGTATTTATTGATACATACAAAAAACTGACATTCCGAACGTCAAACTCTTCAATGCCTTCACGACTTATGCGCAATATCTTATCTTCTTGTCTTAGTCTCATGCTTAGACTTATTTAGAGAAAAAAGTTGGAATTGCAACGCACCAATGGAACTGACAGAATTTGGTACCGAAAAAAAAGGGGGAAAATAAAGGGCGCCACCTAGTCCTTTGTCAAGAGAAGAGTAACACTAGACACTTGACCTATGAGAAGAGTGGTTTAAGAAAGATTAAAAAAATGACAGATAGGCTAAACCTCTAAAAGCAAACACACTTACCTTATATTATGGCTCAACATTCCCGTCAGATTTACCTTCTTATCTGTTACCAGACCAAATTATGAGAAAGTATTAAACGAATAATTGCTACAAATTAACAATTTTTATTTCTCAAAAGTTTAGCAAGGTAAAAGTTATTATAGAATGTCAACACATTCGCAAAGTAGACATAAATTAAACAAAGCAAATAGTAAAAATGAAAGATTTAAATTTAGGCAAATCAGATTTTCGACAAATACTCCTAAAATTAGATGGAATTCTTTTATAAGTGGGTAAAACTGAAAGATGAATTTAATTAGAAAAAAAACTTTGACCTTACCTGATCATTAGTTTATTATATTGCGGAATATAATAAAATTCAAGAACATACCCTATACAGAAAAACGTGGCACCGCACTGCACTAAACACGTATGTAATAAGAGTAAAATAAATGAAATCAGGTATACTTATTTGATTCTCCAGATAGAAAACATTCTGCTATTATAGCTCTTAAACATTTTGACAAGTTTTAAAATTAAATTGAACTTACATTTACTCTAAACTTTTATATTAATCAACCTTTATTACTGCTGCTTTCTGTTCTCGAAATGAGATATATTATTATGTACGTCTATTAGTAGATTACATTTGATGCCCAACCTATTGAAAAATATTGTTCTGAAGCTATTTTCTTGTGGCATTGTAAATTAATTACTATTTATAACTGGGAATAAGCCAATTACTATTTGTATTTTGAGAACGATTTCCGAATTGGAAATTGAAACGTCAATAAATGTATTTTTATCTTTAATGTGGCTTATTCCCAGTTATAAATAGTAATCTATTGAAAAATAGCTTCAAAAACGCTAAATTAACTTTTTCAGCAATTTTAATTGTTCATTTGTATTTTATCCTTGAAGTAAACATTTTACGAGAAAAATAAAAGAATAACTTTCATTATATAATAACCCCTGTTATCCAAAAAAAGTAATTTCGGCAAACGTTTAAACATATTGGCATCATAATCTATCTTGTCATCAAGCTATCATAATCTAGCTTGTGGGTATAAAATTAACCTTTTGTTGATTCCATTTGGTTGTAATAAAGTTACGGATAAGAACTCTTCGGGATCTTATAAAATGGAGCTTTAGGTTTAATTTGACGATTGCTAAACTTAAAAATAGTAATTTAGTTATTGAGCTTTAAAAAATTGTAATTTTTGCCTTTTTTTATACCTTAAGTTGTTTATTATTATTGATTATTAACATGCTCTTAGCCTGAAGGACGATACAAGAATCAAATAGATTATATTCTTGGCACTAAACGATGGAGGAACTTAATAATCAACGTGAAGACAAAACCAGCTGCAGACTGTGGTTGCGACCACAAAATGTTACAAGCATAATTTCAAAGTTACACAATAAAACAATCGCAAACAAAAGACAAAAATTGATTCCAAAACACTCGGAAAAGTTTAGAGAAGCATTAGCAGAAGCTGATATACCAGTGACTACCGGAGACCCTGACAAAACATGGGAATACACAAAGAAATGGATCACTGAAGCCATCATCAACACTAATCGCTAAGACAAAACAGCTAGGAAAAAACATTGGATGACTGAAGAGACTCTTAATCTTGTAGAAGAAAGGCGAAAAATTAACATATTAAAAACATATGTGTACAGCTAGAGGAACATGCTGACCGCCAAGAATCTAGAGACTTTCCTTAAAAGTCAAGTATCTAGTACTTGAAGAGAAACTTCAAACCGCAGACACAGATCATCAAAGATAATAGTACAAATACCATAACAAATCCAGACGGTATCGCGGAGGTGTGGAAACAATATTGCGAAATATTATTCTCCAAGAACGACCCAGACAATAATAGAGAGAAAAGAAGTTACGAAAAAGAACCTCAAATATTGAAATCAGAAATTGAGGCGACAATTGAAAAGCTAAAATTCAGAAAAGCAGAAGGAAAAGATGGAATAACAGCTGGAACACTTAAAGAAATGGGAGAATTAGGGACGGCAGTAATGCTTAGAATTTGCAATGAGATCTGGAATATCGGAAAGTGGCCAAATGATTGGGGTAAACTCACGTTTATTCCCATATTTAAAAAAGGTTCAGCGACAGATTGCAGTAATTAGTGTACAGTAGCATTGATATCACACGGGAGCAAAGTATTTCTAACCATCATCAATGAAAGACTAAAATCAATTCTCTTACTACAAATTCCTCAAGAACCATGCGGATTCGTCCCAGGTAGACGAACAAGAGAACATTCTTAAGGTTCGCCAAATTATCGAAAAATCTCGAGAGTTTAACATAGAAACATATTTATGCTTTGTTGACTATTTCAAGGCTTTCGATGTCGTAAAATGGGATAAATTGTGTTAGAGAAATGGGTACGCCAGAACATCTAATCTATTTATTACAAAAACTGTAGGTAAATAATACTGCTAATGTAAGAGTTAATATTGTGGTCTCTAAAAACTTCAAATTAAAATCTAGAGTTCGACAGGGATGCATAATATCCCCTATCCTATTTAATATATATATATATATATATATATATATATATATATATATATATATATATATATATATATGGAATGAGAATGTTTTTCCTAGGCAGTGCGTCCATACTACCCGGACTATAATGTTATTTATAAGTACATAATCAATCTTTCGAAAAAGGCCTGATAAATATAATTATTATTATCACAACACGATAAAATATTAAAAACTAAGTCACTAATTTTAGAACTCAACTCATAGTTTCTTATCTATCGTGAACATACTCGTCGTTCATTCATTATTTTTTTTTGTTTATATATACTACTGTGGTTTCTTAGCTATACCAAATCTACCATAGATAATTTAATACAAATCTTAATTTGGAGTATATGATGTAATAAATATTGTGGTAAAATAACTGTTAGTACTGGTTACGAATGTTCAGATGTATCTATACAAATACAAATGTTTATGTATGATATAATGACAATTACTCGACTTGCACGTTTGTGTATACTATCCGCAAGTTTTTATTTGACGCTGAATGTATTCTAGTAATTATTTATTATTTCTGTGTATTTTACCCCATTTCTGCTCATTTGCAAGACACCTATGTAATTATGGTCTCTAACTTAAACATACATCCATCGAAAATAATTGACGTAATATGCCTCAACTTAGAAGATGTAGGTACTAAAGATAAGAATCAGAAGGAAACAATAAATATTGAGGAGGAAGAGGTAAAGGAAGCATTAAGGAAATTGAAAAATAACAAATTACCAGGAGAGGACAGAATACCGAACGAACTCCCAAAGTACGGAGGACCAGATCTGACCAAACAAGAAGAATAACTAACCGACCCTATTGAAGCTGACAATGGGATAAGACAGGGAGATTCCCTGAGTCCTCTATTGTTCAACCTGATTATGGACGAAATAATAAAAAACGTAAGAACTAAAACGGGATACAAAATTGGAGAAAAACAAAATAATCTGCTATGAAGACGACGCAATACTACTCTCTCAAAGTGAATATGATTTACAACGTATGCTCCACTAATTTAATATAACCGCCAGAAAATTTAACATGTTAATTTCCCCAAAAAGACAAAATGCATGGTTACAACAGCACATTTACTAAGATGTAAATTGGAGCTGGAAGGTCAGATAATAGAACAAGTGATAAAGTTTAAATATCTAGGCATCTCATTATCTAGCTTAGGAAAGCTCGAAACCGAAGTGGAAGATACAGTGAATAGAGTAAACAAAGCCGCAGGCTGCCTAAATGAAACAATATGGAGAAATAAAAATATCGGGAAAGAAACGAAAGGCAGAATTTACAAAACAGTCATCAGACCAATAATAACATAAAAGGAAAAAATCTGTTGTATCTTGTTGTCTCTTTTTGTGTCTACCTGTCATTTCTTTTACTATGAATATTAAAGGTGTCGTATTTTTCCTGAAGTTGTTCGATTTCTAGGCATTTTGTTGATATCCAGTTTTCTTTCGACTCCCTGCACTTATTTCTAATGATTTTATTGATTCGCTTGTATTATATTGGGCTTGTTTTATGTTTTCGTGTTACGTCCATGAGGTCCATGATCTCTTGCGTTATCCATTCCTGTTTTTTGTTATGTTTATGAACCCGATATCTTCTTCTTGTATCTTTGTTATTTTAGTTTTTAGAGCAGTCCATGTCACTTCACTGTCTGTCTGTAGCAAGTTTTTGATCGGTTTTATTTCTTCCTCAAGCTTGATACTTATTTCTTTTTTCTGTTCAAGTTTCTTCAATTGTAGGATGTCTATTTTTCTTGTCACTGTTTTCTTTTTGACTTTGAGAAATCTTTTTAATCTAAAATCCATTATAACTGGATTATAATCGCTATGTATATCATCTCTAGGATATGTTTTCGTAGATTGTATGTACCTACTTCTTAAAGGTGTTATTGAGCAAAAAGAAGTCAATTTGATCTCTAACAATTCTGTCTTTTCTGTCTGCAGGTGATTTCCATGTGTATAGTCTTCTAGGATTTTGTTTAAATAAGGTATTGGCTATTAACAGATTGTTTTCTACGCAGAATTATACAAATCTATCTCCTCTATTATTACTGGTACCTAGACCGTATGCTCCTATGTGATCTTCTTCAGCACCACTACTAATAGAGATTAGAGCTAGAGTATTCAGATGCTACATATTATCTATTCCGTTGTATGGAGTTGAATACTGGATAATTACTGATCCAACTAAACAAATACTTGGTAACTTTGATATGTGATTTTATCGAAGAATGTGAAAAATATTATGGACACAACAGGTAACAGGAAATATTCAAAACTATGCAAGAAATGAAAATGAGCTACTTTGGTCATATACTGAAAAATGAAAAAAATGAGTTAATGCGATTAGTTACACAAGGGGATTATACAAGGAAAAGTGGAAAGAAAAGAACACCAGTGAGACAGTGAGACAACGTAAGTCCTGGTTCAAAAATTTAAAACAGTGGAGTCGAAAAATAATAATAGAACTTTCCAGAACAGCTGCAGACAGAGTAAAATCGGTCGTACTGGTCGCCCATGTCCTTAATGGATAAGATATACTGAGAGGAAGGAGAAAAAATTATGCTAGATTAAAAGTAGCTCTTGTATTTTGCTAGAAACTAATGAGGCATGTTAAAGATTAGAGACGCAATCTTTACTATAGATAGACAGATACATTTGTAGACTGTATGTATTTTGTGGCATATTATTGTCATCTAAACTTTCTATTAGCATGATTCAAAAAAGTTGCCAAATTTCTCACATTTTTGGCACAGACTTAGCTAACAAGAGATCATTCAACGCTTATATTGATACTTTAATTGCTTTTTGGACCAAAACAAGCCTGCAGTATTTTAAAAATACTGTTACGCAACCAACGAACTAAAACATACCTGTAAGGTGTATGCTCTTTCTTGTCATTTTTTTTAGAAGTAAAATAAATATTTTGTAATATACATGTGCTGAAAAAATGTACTCATGCCAATACTTCATTAGAATAATTGAGGCACAGGTGTTGCTTTTTTATAAATATGCCAAATATACAGGATCAAAGAATACATATATTTAGGGATAAACACATGAACAAGCGATATTTTTAACAAGAATGTAAATGGGATATTTTTATCTCTATCGAAAATAAAATTTTTAATAAACATTGAGTAACTAGCCATTCATTTCCTATTATTTTTCCACAACTTCTCTTTCGCTATTTTCTTTCAAAACTTCTAAAATCATACCCCATCGCCTTTTATGTTTTCTTGACAAAATATTATTTTTCTATTTCCATTTTTTGCCTACAGCAGCCGTTATTGTATTGTCTACTTTCATTTTTTTATTTGTTATTTCATTTATTATAAATTTAATTTAAAATTGGAATGATGTAAAAGGGCAAAACTGACCGACAAGGGCATACACATAAATGGATAAAATCTTATCCACCCGAGGTTTGAAGATGATATTGTGCTAATAGCTGAAAGGATAGATCAGGCCAAATAACTTTTAAATCAGCTCTACTTTCTCTCGCTAGAAGAGGAATTGAAAATAAATACAGTATGTCAATTTTAAAACTTACAATGGGCTATATCTCACGAACAAAAGCTGATATCGAAAAATGCTTGAAACCGTTTCTAGGATAGTTAGTGGGAACGCCATTTTTGATGGAGTTTATTTCCGATTGAGTTATATTCAGTTGCGTGAAATGCCTGGCATTCTCTGGTAAAACGTTGGATGGTCTTTTAAACTTGAAATAAGTATCGTCATCGTACCTGAAAATTGTTCAGGATATTTTTAGTTTATGGGTGGGATTTCGGAAACTTTCGGCTTCGGAAAAAATTTTTATTGATGTCGACATAGTCCTGATTGACTTCATTTAGATGACACACATCATCAGATGTTTAGAGGTTTATCAATCCAAATGCTCATTTTTTGTTATTAGATAAATCATCATCATCATCATCCAGCCTCTATTTATCACGTCCACTGCTGGACATAGGCCTCCCTTAAACTCCTCCATTCCTCACGATTTTGTGCTCTTTGTTGCCAATTTTTAGTGATACGCCTGATGTCGTCGGCCCAACGTGTAGGTGGTCTTCCTCTACTGCGCTTGTCTGCTCTTGGCCTCCAATTGAATCGTGCATTCTCGCTACATGGCCTGCCCAGTTCCATTTTAGTTCCGCTATGCGTTTCACAACATCAGTAATACTCGTCCTTCTTCGCAGATCTTCGTTTCTTATTCGGTCCCTCAACGTCACTCCCAGCATAGACCGTTCCATTCGTCTCTGTGCCACTCTCAGTTTCGAAGCCGTGGTCTTGGTTAAAGTCATAGTTTCCGCCCCATAGGTCATGACCGGTAATACGCATTGGTCAAACACTTTTCTTTTGAGGCTGATTGGTATGTTGGCCCTAAGTGTGTCTCGCAGTTTTCCAAAGGCTGCCCATGTTAAAGTAATTCGTCTTTGGATCTCACATGTTTGGTTATCCCTGCTGATTCTTATTTCATGACCCAAATACGTATATTTCTCCACCAGTTCTACCACTTTGTCTTGAATAGTCAAATGGTTATTGGGGACCAAATTTGTCATAAACTTAGTTTTGGTCAAGTTCATTCTCAGGCCCACCTTCGAGCATGCAAAATCCAATTCGTTTATCATATCCGTAGTTTCTCCTAAATTATCTGTGATAAGGACAATGTCATCTGCGAAACGGAGATGGTTAAGCTTTTCGCCGTCTATCGTTACTCCTCTGTGGTCCCAATTGATCATCTTAAAGGCATATTCTAATGCCGTTATGAATAATTTCGGCGACAATGTATCTCCTTGCCTTATTCCACGATTTATTTTTATTGGTCGGGTTTTATTGTCTATTTTAACAGTCATAGTGGCATTTTTGTAAATATTATAAACAAGCTCACTATACCTATGGTCAATCCTGCTGTCATTCATTGCTTCTATAAGGCTGTCTAATTTGATCGTGTCGAACGCTTTATGAAAATCTATGAAAGTGAGAACAAGAGGTTTGTTATATTCTATAGATTTTTCAAAGAGTGTTTTTACTGTGTGGTGGTGATCATTGGTACCATAATTTGAGCGGAATCCTACCTGCTCTCTCGGTTGGTAGAAATCTAATTTTTTCTCCAATCTTGATGTCACTACCCTAGTGAAGAGCTTGTATATGTGGTTCAACAGGCTAATAGGTCTATAATTTTCTAGGTCCGTTCTATCTCCTTTTTTATGCAAAAGGATGGTTGTAGCATTGTTCCACTCTTTGGGCACCTCTCTTTGCTGCAAACATAGATTGAATAGTTTCCTTAATTTATTTAATAGCATATCTCCTCCATTTACGATAGCTTCTATTACGATTCCATCCTCTCCTGCGGCTTTGTTATTTTTCATTTTTCTTAATGCTTGTCGAATCTCATCTAGCTTTATCTCTGGCATTAGTTCGGAACCTTGATTCTTGATCTATTTGAAGTGGCTGTTTGTATTCCTATTTTATCTTCTCGTCTACTTCTATATAAGTCCTCGTAAAACTCTTCGACGACCTGTATTAACTCGTCTCTACGTGATACTATTTCATTTTCCTTGTTTCTTAATTTATGAATTTCGCATTTCCCATTCGTTAGCTTTCTACGTAGAACTTTTAGGCTGTTATTTTCCTCTATAGTGCGTTTAATATAATCGGTATTAAATTTCCTTAAATCTCTCCTAATTGCTTTCGAAACAGTTTTGTTCATTTTTCTTAAAGTGTTGCTATCTACATTCTTATCGCTTCTCATTTGTCTTCTTTGATCCAAGAGCGTTTCAGTATATGGACTTATTTTACTATCTGATTTTCTTTTAGGACAGTGCACTCGGTGACTTTCTTGTAAGGCGTTTATGATGCAGTTATTCAAGTCGTTAATATCCTTAGCGGAGGTTTCCTGCAATAGAAGCTTATTATTGATATGTGTCTGATATTGGTTGATATCTAATGGGGGTGTCCAGATACCATGAAATTTAGGTTAGGTTAGGATTTTAGATTAGATAAATGGTGGATGCGTATTTCTTGATTCCTAACGTAAAGCGTTGTTATGTCATGTAATGCATAAATTAGCTATTTTAAGTATCCACAAGGAATCTAAGTTTCTGTAGTTGGCTGTATACCATATATCAAACAATTTATTTTTTTAATTATTTTTTTATTTTAACTTTTACAATTTTTAAATAGCGTTGGCTTCTATCTTAAGTAGGCACATAAAGTTACACTAAATTCTTTGTTCCGACTTCCGTTCTAACTTGTCAAGATTGTCATTTCAATCAGTTGCCTTCATTAAGTCCTCGTAGACACACCTGTCTCAGGCCTAGCAACCTCACGTGGAGTCATATGTCGCCATGTTACCAAATCTACTGGTAACTATAACATCATAATAATTAATAACACATAATGTAAACTAAATTTAAACAAACAATTTTTAACGGGTTTTTACCCACATATTTAGTGGCTACATACATGTATACCTAGTAAGTATTAACCACATTTTGCAGCAACCTTGGTCAAAATTTAAATTTCACGCTCTTTTTAATTAAGTGGTTATATACTTTTTAGGACACTGATGATGGAATATAGATTCTGAAAACGTTTTTTGATATAGCCCGAATGGTTTTTTTTTAAATTATATACCTTTTATAAGGGATTTTTGATAATTTTTTTTTAAGTATATGTTTTACCCTCGTTTAATTTTAAAAGGCACACAGCCTCGTCTTCCTCCTCCTCAATCTTTTCTCCTTCGTAAGGAATGCAATGCCGTCTGGGTTTGTTATGGTATCTCCACTATTATCTTTCATGACCTGTGTCTACGGTTTAAATTCTCGACTTTCTTTATTTTTTATTACCAGGTGTCTCGTCAAACCGACAAGACGAATCCCCAAGCTAAGGGCTGAGTCTCAATAGATCGCAGCGTGGAAACTGCTTTACCAGGTACAACACCCTGCCAGGTACGTAAGTCGTCTACAGAAAATTCCGAGTTCCAACATCGAAAAGATTATAATACCAATGTTCCTCCGTCTAAAGATCTGGTCTACTGGCAAGGATCGATCCCACTGTAAACCGATAATCTCAACAGAAATAAGGGCTCGTGAGACAAACGTAGCGAACTACGATTGCATAGTAAAGTCACATTTTTTTGAGCCTTTCGACTCTCGAAACTCTAAGAGATATCGTTGCCACCTTTGACTAGAAAGGATACGATTTTGAGGCGTTCAGGCATAATACCACGGATGGTAGCTTCGCAGCATTACCCGTTCGAGTAAGTACGTCAACCAAATGTCCGAACCTGCGGTTCCTCTTAAATTGAGCAGAATTACTATCGCAACGACGCGTCATCAGTAGGGCAAAACTAACCTATCTCACAACGGTCTAAGCCCAGTAGATTCTTGAATTTTGAGAAAAGTTCTCTAGATTTTTGGCGGTCAGCATGTTTCTCTAGCCGTAGACATGTTTTTAATATAATTATTTTTGTCCCCTCTGCACAAGTGTTTTAGAGTTGTATTTGTGTTACATACCTCTATTTCTTTTTGTTTTGAATTTAATGTGCCGTTTCTAAGTTTTCGTCTTCCTTCGACAAGATTGAGTGTCTCTTCAGTCATTCAATGTTTTTCCTAGCTGTTTTGTCTTTGGGATTAGTATTGTTTATGGCTTCAGTAATCCATTTCTTTGTGTATTCCCATGTTTTGTTAGGAACTCCGCTAGTTATTGGTAGGTCAGCTTCTGCTATTGGTTCTTTAAACTTTTCCGAGTGTTTTGGATTCAATTTTTGTCTTTTATTTGTGATTGTTTTACTATGTAACTTAATGCGAAATTCTGCTTGTAACATTTTGTGGTCGGAACCACAGTCTGCAGCTGGTTTTATCTTCACGGTGATTATTGAGCTCCTCCATCGTTTAGTGATAAGAATATAATCTATTTGATTCTTGTCTCGTCCTCCAGGCGAAGATCATGTTGATAATCTCCGCGGATGATGTTTAAACATTATATTTACTCGACATTGTTTACATAGAATTATGCGTTAAATGTATGTCCAAAAAGCACAGTTTCATGTTTAGAGTATTCTAGTAATGTTCTTATCTACTGATTTAAAAAATTGAAGAATTATCTATTTTTAAAATTCCCCTCAAAACGTGTCCAAATGGCGCAGGCTCATGTTTAGCCGCCAGTCTGTCTAGTAATCGCTTTAATCTTCTAACCAATATTGCGTGCCAATACCGATAACACCCTTGATTTCAGTCTTAATCAGATCAATAGCTCTTTTCAACATTACCTACAATAAAAAAAATGAACTTCTTTGCACACAAATAACGATTTAGCGAATCTCTATCCCCTCCAACGCCTACGTAAGCTCCACACCCCCATTTTTAGTTTACAAACAGGTGGGTAGACTAGGACGCATGTCCTTTGAAATTTCAGAGGGTAACACAAGGGCGATTGGCAGTTTTCCAGGAATTTTCAGTGTATACGACAGTCTTTTCACGTATCTATTTGATTATTCACATATATAGATAAACAGTGATTGTGCAAACGAGGATTTTGATCAGGTAATAATTTTTATATTGCAATTACAAGAACTGATAAGGTTAATATAATGCAAACAGAGGGAAATGTATATCCCCATGATGTTTGATTACGAAACACTACCATGTGGTGCTGTTATAGATTTTCGTCTATTGCTAGAATTTTGTGGTTTAGTTTTGTCGAAATTAGTACATGGAAAACAATCTGCTGCTTGATGAGGTTAGAACTTTTTATCCAATTATGGTAAACGTGTAAATGCTTTAAGGTCAAAGGTCAATGACAGTTTTCCTTCATATAAAAACTCTTTTAATCTTATTGCTCTTTATAATTTTAGAATTGCATTATTTTTTTATTTAAAAATCATTTGACAAATAATATTGTATTCGTTATAAACAGACGTCATTTAAATATGAGTAAAAGACATTGGCTGTAAGTAGTGCAAAATAGTGTGCCAAAAATATTCTCTTCAAAATAACTATGAATATAAAATGAACTAAAAATATTCTAAAGATAACATGTTTTTTCTTCTATAGAGAGAGCTCTGTGTGCTCCATTTGCTCTTTTTCGCACTTATATTCGGATTTAGTTTTGTTTCATTGCATATTTATTCGTTCCCCAGTTTAGTATTAAATAGTTCATCTTCGTAGTCAAAAGTTTATTTCTATTAGCCTTGGTAACGTTTTATACTGGTCATACAAGTCCTCTCGACTTAACCAGAGCTGCTCTATAGATTGAACCAAATTAAAACAGAACATACAATTTAATACATGTCTGTTTGAACTGCATTTGAAATAGTGGACCAATATAAAACTTAAACAAAAATAAATCCATACCTGGGTATAGATATTGTATAAAATATCGTTCAACTATCTGTCTCACAACAATGTTGTTTGCGTAAGACGGGTTTGTCTAAGGAAACGATAATAGTTCAGGAAATGAATCTCGAAAAAAGTTAAAACCTCGCATTTTTTTCGTCCTGCATGTATCCAGTTGAAATTTTAACAGAAGGTAGGTGATAGCCCAAGGATCAAAATCTATATCGAACCGAAGTGCGCTGAAGGGTTTTAGGGGTGAAAACTACCCCTAATTTTCAAAAATTAAAAAATAACATATTAAACCTGAATATGGGTAAGATTTGGTTTGAATTAGTTAAATAATGATTATTTTATACTTTTGAATAGAGTTCCATCATATTTCAACCCTTAAAAAGCAACCCTTGTTAGAGGTTAATGTAAAAAAATTACTAATTCTAAAAAAATGATTTCGCCTTGGATCGATTTTGATAAAAATTTGGATTTAAGCTCAATTCACCCGCTGCTTTATAGTTTATGTCATGTCGACGAACACTGATTGTTCTAAGGGGTGAAAACTACCCGTAATTGTCAAAAATTATAAAATAACATATTAAACCTGAATATGGGTAAAATTTGGTTTGAATTAATTAAATAATGATAGTTTCGTGCTTTTGAATAAAGTTCCATCATATTTCAACCCTTAAAAGCGACCCTTATTAGAGATTAATATAAAAAAATTAGTAATGCGAAGAAAATGATTTCACCTTGGAACGATTTGCATAAAAATTTGGACTTAAGCTCAACTCACCCTCTGCTTTATAGTTTATGTCATGCCGATGAATCCTGATTGTTCTTAAGGATGAAAACTACCCCTAATTTTCAAAAATTGTAAAATAATATTATAAATCTTAAGATGAGTGAAATTTGGTTTGGATTAGTTAAATATTGATTTTTTTTATACTTTTTCAACCCTTAAAAATCAATTGTTATGAGTGCTATAGGTGAAAACAATTTTTTGCCAAAATTTTGCAACTTTTCAACTATTGAAAATCACCCTTTACAACATTGCAGTTTTTATAAACTAATTTATAAGATATAAATTAAAAAAAGTAGAATTAAATACAAAAAAATTTATCAACATAAAAAGGCACCATATATTCTTATACATTTACATAAATAGTAGAAAATATTTACATTTATAGGTAAAACAATTATAATATTAATTTTATTCGTCATCAATTACATCTTCATCGTGATCTATGTCATCCTCATCTTCAATTATTGGTGGACTATTATTGCACCCTTCACCTGAGCACCCAGAACAAGTAGAGTTACAGTATAAACCAACTTTTCTGTACCCACATGAAACACCGCATCCTTTTTTGCATTGCCAAAAAATAATTTTCAAAAGTTCATCGAGTGCAGGTTGTTTGTTCATGCGTACGGGTAATAACAAACCATCTTTGGAATACCATCCCCAATCTGTTGCTCTAATATTTTCATTGCCAAGCCATAGACATATGAGCAGATGTTTAATTCTGTTGTATGGGATTTCAAAATAAGAACGCTTCAAATTTCGAATGTATAACGCCCTACTAGCTAATATACCCTTTTTTTGTAGATTATTATGCTCCGAAATGTACTGTACTATACTAATAGAATTTTCCGGAAAAAAATTCACTGGTTTTTTTAACGTATTTCTTTTAATTTTTAACGATAGAGTGTTTTTTCAAAAACGATTTGTAGAGGTTTTTAAGAGCTACAAGGATCTGTGAATTAAATCTTTTTGGAACCCTTGGTTTTTAAATGGGGTGAGTTTAAAGGGATCGAAAAAGATAGTGCTTGATCGTAAATCGATGCTTTAAACGGCTATATCTCGTTAAATATTCATTGTACAACAAATCTAAATGAAGGATAATTTTAGTCATTAAAAAAGCTACAATTTGGTAATTTGTATTTTTTTCATATATTAAGTATTTTCAGGCATATTTAAAAAAAGAAGGGTAAAAAATATGAAATTGTAAATCGTTTCTCTCTTTAAGCTGTACTTTTTCTAACACAAAGCATTTTAAATGGGTCAAACTTCTTCGACGTATTAACAATACATGTACAAAGGGAATTTCAGAAGGGTAAAGATCGATTTTAATTATGGAGGAGGTTAGGGTGTTGTTTCGATTTTTTCGTAAAAAATGAGGTATTGACCTTATTTTTGTGAGATTTCTTCCAAAAATGCATCATTTTCCCGATATTTGATTTTGAATCTTTCAAATTTGGCATTTGAAGAAAACCGCTGAACATTGATAGGCCGTAGTTCGGTTCCTATTATATCCCAAAACATTTTAAAAAATGAATTGTATTTGTCTTTTTAAAAGCTACAAATTTGTTTTCTACAATTTTTTTGATAAAATGCACCATTTTCGAATTATTCGCGAAAAATCGATTAAAAACGTGGATTTTTTCGTCTAAAAGTTATTACTTTCAATCGCGGATAACTTGAAAAATATCATTTTATAAAAAAAAATGTATGGCACATTTTTTGTTTAGAATCACTTTTTTAATCGAAACCTGTAGTTAAAACGTAAAAAAAATTTCACCCCGGAGATGGGGTGGCAACCACCCCCTAGGCTTTAACGCACTTTGGTTCGATATAGATTTTGATCCTTAGGCTATTACCTACCTTCTGTTAAATTTCAAGTCAATCCAGGGAGCACGAAAAAATTGCGAGCTGACATGCTTCATTTCCTGGACTATAACTGGTTTGACAGCATAAATCGTAGATTTATGTGTAGCTTTCAATTTTTATGAGTTCAGAATCCAGCAGCCCGCTGAAGTATGGGATTTTTATAACATAATTGTTTGACAATCTTTTGTTGGCCAACCACCTACAACAGAATTGAGCCAAAATACATTATATTCCTATGTTCCGAATTTATTTCGTTCAATCTGTATATTTTTTTGTTCCTAGTTGTATATCCAGGGCTTTTAATTAAAGGTAATATCCAACCTTCCAATGGTAACAGTTAGTTTTGCAGAAGCTACGTAACTGTAACAGGCTGATAACTAGGCTAGGTAACTTGTCTGTAACACCTTGATTGGGGTCAGTGGAATGTGGAATCTATTTATCAGAGTCCGCAACGACATCGCCTCTCAGCTCTTTTCCTTTACTTTTTATCTATACAATGTTCTTATTATGGTAAAAGTTTTCTGTTGCGACAGTGGTAATGAGCTTTCCTGAAGATGTCTCCTCTTTACCCATGACCACAGATATTGTCAGTTTTTTCACAAGATGGTGTTTTTAAGATCTTGAATAAACAGTGCAAGGCATCTATGATGGATTTACCTGATAGATAGAAAAATTTTACAGTAATGTAATTTTGATACTAAACACATACATAACACAGTTCTTATGTATGTGTTAGTATATTTTCATATTTTTTAAAAGAAAGGAGGTTAGGTTAATAGATCTATATGACTTTGGTTCCACTAGAAAATGTATGTCTTCTTCTTCTTGTAGTGCCTATCCGTTTCGGATGTTGGCGACCATCATGGCAATCTGAAAAGATTTGTGGTTATTGTGTTGAATCACGTACGTAGATTTTTCAGTCATGAAATTCTGCGCCTTTCTGGTCTTCGTTTTCCTTCTACTGTTCCTTGAAGAATTACTTGTAGCAACCCATGTCTTTCGCAAGTCAGATGTATGTCACTATTCGTAATAAAGCAAGCCACAATACGTCGAGTAATAGTTTAAATTCGAATGAAACTTTTTGCTCGTAGAAGGTATTTTTTTTGGTATTTTGGACACTTTAAGATTTAACGACTCTTTAAGCACTATAAGACATATACTAATTTTATCTGCTTTTTTAAAGTTAGCTTATTTGATTAGCATAATTTTTGTCCTGACTATTTTTGTCCTGAAAAGCCTTTACACTAGTCGTCAAAAAGCTGTAAACTTTACAAAAATTTTAGTTTTTTTAGGATTCCTCTTTTTCACGAGATTTATGTTACTAATAAAAAAAATTATATTTTAAAACAATGGTACGATGGTTATTATCAAGAAAATTAGTATTTGGTGGGACAACCTTTGTTTTTCAGGACAGACTCGATTCTGAGAGGCATGGAGTTCAAGAGACGAGCCAAATCTTCTGGTGTAATACCTCTAAACCAGTTTTGGATAATGGCTTCTATTAATTCTCTCTTGTTTCTTGGGGTTCTGCGTGATACTCAAACTTTTAGCCTTGATCAGAAATTTTCTATTGGATTTAGATCAGGACTATTTCCAGGCCAAATCAGGACAGTAACGTTATGGTTTCTTTACCATTTTATGGAAGTCTAAGCCGTATGACAAGGCACTCCATCCTGCTGGAAGATACATAGTTGGGGATCCCCTTTAAACAAATCTCTAATAGTCAGCAGAAGTTTGGTTTGCAGTATCTTTTCCTGATATTTTTATGCATTATTATTGCCCTCTATTAGTGCTAAACGTTCAACTCCTTTAGTGGTCATCCAAGCTCATACCATGACACTCAAATGACCGCAGTACACTGGGGCAAAAGGTCTTCCTCCATTCTGCGGCGATTAGACTTCACTCCGTCACTCCCCAAGATCGAGATTCTGGTTTGATCACTTAAAATTACCTTACTCCACTATTCTTCTCTCCACTCTCTGTGTGCCAAAGTCCAATCAATGCGTTTTTGTCTCTGTTGATTGTTCAGGAAGGCTTCTTTCTAGGAGTTAGTGCTCGCAATCCATTTTTACACAACTTTCTTCTGGTAGTGCGGTCCGATATTTGTAAGCCAGTTGATTTGACAATACCATTAATTTTTTTTGCGGATCTGTGACGATCTTCTAAAGAAAATCGGCATATTCTACGCTTTTTGTGTTGATTAACTTTAACGTTTACAAACTTTCATTACATATGATTTTGTGGTGCCATCGCCCAAATTGTTTGCTATTTCTTGATATGTGTAGAAGTTTCTTTCTTCTTCTCGAAGGATAAGTGGTTTGGCTCTCTTTCCTGGCGACCAGTTAACACGTTTTGATTGTTTCTTGGTTTTCTTGGTGCCATTTTCATTGAATCGATACTGATGTATTCCTCTCCGACAATTAAACAATATCACCTTAGTAACAACTACGTGAAGTCACTAATAAACACTGGAAGTCAAACGAAACTGTACTAAATGCTTCCAATTGGGTCGTTGACTCTCTAGAAAAATCCTGACGCAATACAGTATTGTCAAATTTACCAATTACAAATCTCGAATTTTCGGTGTTTCGCTTGAATGTGGTTCCATTGTATATAGAGTGAGACATATATAAAATATTAAGCAGAAATACAAAACAATAAAATAAAAATAAAATTGTACTGATAAACTATTTAAATCACGATCATGAGACGAGTGTTGCTGGAAAAAGGATAATTTTTGTGAACCTTCCAGAGTTTCGGTCACTAGTGTAATAATACAATACATTAAAATCGTCTAGGCGCAGAGTAATCAACGAATAATTAAATGGTAATTTGACAGTTTATTTGGAAAGTATTGAAATTCAACAAATTGTGAATAACACAATAACCGGTCGTTATATAAAAAGAGTTTAAAATCTAAAAAAAAAATAATTAAATAAAAATTCTTAACTAAAATTTAAAAATAAAGTCTTAGGCTCTTGTTAGTAGAGTGTATGACCACCTTTGTTATTAATGACAGCTCGACATTGATCTCACATACTTTTTATCAAATTGTCAATATCGTCTTCCTCAATTTGTTGCCATTGCTCTTGCATACAGTTTAGTAGTTCTTCCCTTATTTGGAACACTAATCTTTGCTGTTGTACACGTCTTTTTAGCATATCTCAAATGTACTCGATGCGATTTAAGTCAGAGAATTAAGCAGGCCAGGGCAATACCTGAATATTGTTCTGCTCTAAAAAATTTTCCACGATTCTAGTAACATGCGGACATGCATTGTTGTGCACTAGCACAAAATTTTCTCCGAATTGTGCAGCGTATGGACGAACAATAGGTTCAAGAATGTGATCTCGATATTCATTTGCTGTTAAAAATCTTTCAATATAAACGAGATCAGTTGGAAAACCTATTGAAACTCCAGCCCAAACCATCAAAGTTCCTCCTTAATATCTATAAACTTCTTGAATGGTTTGCAAACTTGATGCGTTACCAGGTGTGCGCCACACCCTCGATCTTCGTGAATCGGGTCGTAAACCATAACGATGTCATCGGTGAAAAGAATGTTTACTCATTCTCGTTCTGGCCAAATTTAATGTTGATCGGTCCACTCTAATCTCCTTGAGAACTGTATGAGACTTATAGCGTGAAGATTACCCTCATACAACCCATTTCTGACAGTTTGCTGTCTTCAGAAGCTCATTTCTTAGCTGGTTAGCAATAACATTGGGGCTCCTTAATGCCTAAAGGTAAACAAACCTGTCACGTAACGATTGTGTTGCTCTTGTTGGACTAGTGTGTATTTCCTTTATATCAACAGTTTCTTGAAAACGCTGCCATAACAATCCTACGCTACTTTTTAATGCATAGTTTCTGCCACGTCGCGGGTGTTCATACTACCTTGTATCATACCAATAGCTCTAGCTGTGTTTCACGATTAAGATGATTTCTTTGACTTTGTATATTATGCAACTTAGTTAAAACCACAATAACAACAGATTCAATTACACTTGCAACAAATATTATACTGAATATATACTTTTAAGTTGAATACATAAACTTAAAAAAATTTACCTTTTACCTTAATATCAACAAAAACACAAACCAATATAGTAAATTGTGATAAGATATGTCCAATCAATAAGAAACTGATTTTATTATAACCGAAAAATATTGTTTTTTGAAAGTAAACGACTTTCATTTCTTGTCCCCTAGACCATTTTGATGTGGTATAAATACCTAATATCGTGTTAGCGTATGTTTTTAATGTATAACTCCATGTTTTTATAATAATTATTGTTTATCGGATCTGTCTGGTACTCATACTTTTAGTTTACATAAAAAACTTTTACTTTCTTATTTAAGTGCCCAATCGTTAGAATAAATACATTTTCCAGTCCATTCACCCCAAAACATTCAGCTGAAGTATCGACCCACAAATATGAATTCTTCGAACAATAATGAATAAAAAAGTACGTGAGTAAATGACAGGCAGTTGTAGTAGACTGTAGAATAGTGTGTGCTATAATAGTAATCAATATAATTATTTCAACAGATTATCATGATAAAGACGCCGCGAAGTTTAGGGACAGTTGAATATAATGATGAAACGTTGCTCAATGTTGCGCTTGGGTGCTTGTGTACGTGTCTATTGGCACAACCTAACGGCGATGCATATTTTTAGTTTTCTGAAGAACTTGATAACCCAACGTTTGAAAACAACACCATAAGGGACTGAAATACCATTATTTACTATGATAGTATAATTGGCGTATAGTAATAATTTGCCTGAAATCGCTTTTAACTGCATATTGTCATTCCAATTTGATAAATATTTAGACATTGGCAGAATTTATACAGGGTGTGAGTAAAAAATAAGTGTGACAAACTTCAATTGATAATTCTACATAAAAAAAACACGACCTAAATATCGTTTGTTATATAAACATATGTCCTCAAATGCTTCGTTTCCAACATACGGGGTGTTGAAAATTTTCTTAAAAACTGATAATTTATTGCCTGTGAAATCGGTTGACGTATACAAATGACATTTGGTGGGCTACTGGTTGTGAGGTAGTTATTACGCATTTTTTCACACAAAATTAAGAATTTTGTATTCATCATTGGTGCCCATACGGGTAATAATCTGATTTTTTGTTTAAAGAAAAATATACGCCACTTATATGTTTCAAATTTAAAATAATCTTTGAATCCCTCGTTCAATTTGTGACAAAAAAATTTCTTGTCTTTTTTTTTGTATGAGGCCGCCGTGAATTAAGTTTCATTAAAGTAAAGAAACAGCTCATTTTAGTATTAATGTGCACATAATCACTTATATACTGTACATCCAAATCGTTGGATAGGTAGGAGCGATACGTTACAGTGGCCAGCTCGATCACCCTATTTCAATCCTCTAAATTTTTGCATTTGGGATTTTCTCAAGTCCTTAGTTCCTTCCATACCCTTTGAAATGTTGACGACTAGAAGAATCGAATTATAGTCGGCTATGAAACAATAAGAAATACCCATTTAATGTTTGTGCCTATACGACAGTCAATGAGACATAGACTTAAATCTTGTGTCACGTCTAAGGGAGGTCATTTTGAACAATTGTAGCTTTGAGATTAGTTAAAATTTTTTTAGTGTTTTATTTCTGTTGTTGTTCTGCATTAATGTTATTGTATTCGATATTTCTTGATAGCGTATTACAGAAATGAAAAATATGCGCTAAGATCTATTCTTTTTTTTGCGTAAGTATCTCAGTAACCTATGTTTTTCTTTTAAAAAATTTAGACTATTACCAGTATGCACGCCAAAAATGAATATAAAATCCTTGTGAATTGTGTGTCAAAAATACACAATAACCACTTTTTAAACCCACCAAATTTCATTTGCATATCGTAACCGGTTTCAGAACAATAAATAAATAATAAAATTCGTTTCCACTGGTTTCGGCGTGAAGGGTGCACTTTTTTATCTTTTGTCTTCTAACTTATTAATTAATTTTGAAAGGTTTTACAATTTAGTGGGCTAATTACAGTTGCAACCCAATTTTACAGTAAAAAACCTTTTGTTGAAGTTTTATTAAGAGTTCTTATGAGCTTTTTTATCTTGACATAACTGTGCTTGACTGTCAAAATATATTCATTTGCATGTTTTTTATTTAAATTGCGTCTAGAGATTTCGTTTGAGAAAAATGTAAAAAACAATTTTACAATTTATTTATTCATTTTCTTGATTTTTACACAGATTATTATGACATCAGCGACGCACCAAATAACTAAAGTCCTTCGACTAAAAGCCAAATAATACAAGAAAGAAATATCAAAACTAGGCTTTCACTTTTATCTGCATAAACACTACGTGTTGAATATCGCGAATGATATGCACTGAATTATGCAATGATTCATTGAAAAAACTGTCTTCGCTGAAAATTACTCAATACCTTTGTACAAGCATCTGACGCTATGTGGGAATTACTTAACCTTTGCACCCGAAAGAGGTGTGTTTTGTTTATTTATAGGAATCCAAAGTTTATTGACCAAACACATATTTATCAACCAATAGCGAATCGAAAATCAAAGGTGTCGTATGCGGTTTTTCCTAAACCGAATTTTGCGTAAATTGAATACCTATTATTTATCGAGTCATTAAAGATGACTATGCAGAATATAATCTGTTTTATATTGATGGGAATTTAAGCATTTGTGGTCCAAAGTAAAATTTCGCGAACTTTGAAACGGTTTATTTTACCAATCACATCCAACTACATACCTCCCGCCATCGTATTGAGAATTTATTCAGATAATGAACTCAAATTGTTTGCGAGCCTCTCACGTCATCAATTTAATATAATTTTTTATGTGATTTATATTCTGTTGTACTGATGATTGTTCTGTTGTAATTTTCCGTCTGGCTTGCTTCGCGAATTGACCGAGTCGACTTTAATCAGTGACGGCACAATAGGGTCAAGGTTGTTATAAGAATTAATTAAAATGGGGCAAAATGCTTAGAAGAAGGGTTTAAATCCGTACACCGTATTTTAAACTTTTAGTCACTTTTAAGTGTTCCTAGTTTAGCCTTACTACAGTTTATACTATAGTTCTACTATATATCGCGTTTTTTTATTTATAAAATGGTCGAACTGAACAGCAAAATTTAAATAACGCCATTACATTATTAATTCACAAAAAAGGAGATAGCAGCTTCAATATTATAAACCATTTTGCCCACTATGTCAGGAATACACATTATTAACAAATATTATTACAAATAGACTGTCCAACAAATTCGGACTTTTCCAATTCGAAGCAAGCACGTTTTAAATCACATACAGTGGTTAAAAATATAATGGAGAAAATGTAAGAGTATGGATCTTATCTTAATGTATGTCTTGTATTTTTAATGTATTTAATTATCTGGAAATCTGGATATTATTTCAATTTCTTCTGCTTCTCCTTCTTCTTTTTTATGTAGATATGACTCTGTCTGTTTTTCAATGTGCCTCCAGTAAGTTGTCGTTCCTTCGTTTTCGTGGTCTTCCTACTAATCGTCTTCTTATTGGTGAACCGTCTCTTGCCATCCTTACTACTCTATTTGTTGTCATTCGGCTTATATGATCGTTGTACGTACTCTAATCTTCTATTTCTTACTCACTTCTTGATGTTCTCCTCCTTGCATCTACCTCGTATATTTGTACTTCTACGTCTGTCCCATAGTGTCTTACCATTTATTTTTCTAAGCGTTTTCATCTCTGCTGTTTCTAACATCCTTTTTGTCCTCTCTATATTAGATCGTGTTTCTGTTGCGTATGTCATTATTGGTCTGATGACTGTTTTGTAAATTCTGCCTTTTATTTCTTTCCCGATATTTTTATTTTTCCATATTGTTTCATTCTGGCAGCCTGCGGCTCTGTTTACTCTATTAACTTCCACTTCAGTTTCAACCTTTCCGTAGCTAGATAATATGATGTCTAGATATTTAATTTCCATCACTTGTTCTATTATCTTACCTTCCAGCTCCAATTTACATCTTAATAAATTTGCTGTTGTAACCATGCATGTTGTCTTTTTTGGGGAAATTAACATATTAAATTTTCTGGCGATTATATTAAGATGTATATACGTTGTAAATCGTCTTCACTTTGAGAGAGTATTGTGTCGTCTGCATAGCAAATTATTTTAAGTTGTTTTTCTTCCATTTGGTATCCTTTTTTAGTTCTTACTTTTTTTGATATTTTATTCATAATCAGATTTAACAATAGAGGACTCAGGGAATCTCCCTGTTTTATACAATTGCCAGTTCAATAGGGTCGGTTAGTTCTTCTTCCACTTTTAATTTTATCGTGTTGTTTTGGTAAATATTTTCGATCGTTTTGAAAATTCTTAGAGGTATCTCTGTTGCGTACAATAAGTGGATAACGTCCTTTAATTTAACCCGATCAAATGCTTTCTTAAGTTCCACGAAACATACATATGCCGGTTTGTTGTATTCTAATAATTTCTCTTGCACTTTCCTCATTATAAATATATCGTCGGTGCATGATCTCCCCGACCTGAAACCTTGTTGTTCTGTCTGCTAGTGCTAGTGTTATAATTTCATTCAGTTTATTTATTACCACTTTAGTTGTTAATTTTAATATTGTGTTTATTAAATTAATTCCTCTGTAATTTCCGGGTCCGATTGATTTCCCTTTTTGAAGAAAAGTATTAGGGTGCTTGATCTCTATTCTTGAGGAATTCTGTTTTGTTCCATTATTTCTTAGATTAGTTTTAATAGTTGTTTAGTCAGATCTGGTCCCCCGTGCTTTAGGATTTCGTTTGGTATTCTATCATCTCGTGGTTATTTTCTATTCTTTGATTTCCTTAATGCTTTCTTTACCTCTTCTTCCTCAATATTTATTTCTTTGTTTATCGTCACCTCTGGTGTTAATGGTTCATTACCGTCATCTTTAGCAAATAGGGATCGAAAGAAGTCTACCCATGTTTCCTTCTGAAAGTGTTTCATTTTTATTAGTTTGTTCATCTCTTTTCTTTGTCCTATGATCATTCTCGATATTTCTTTTTATGTTCCGTAGAAGTCGTGTTTCATCTCGTTTGAGCTCTGCCAGTATTTCTTTTTTATTTGTCTAACTAAAGTATTCGTTTTATTTCTGATTCGGTTATGGTGCCTATATGGCTATTGTGTTTATTGTGTTCTGTATTGTAAAAAGGCTTTCTTCTTTTCGTCATATTTTGTCTTCACTTCCTCTCTAAACCATGGTGTTTTCTTTTTTGATATGTTAGTGTTTGTTACTTTCCTCTCTCCAAGTGATTCTGTTGCTGCGTTAATCCTGTTATTTTACATATAGTGGGTTGAGGCATCTTACGTCGATTATTTTCGATGGATACATATCTCTGTTGATTGTAACATAATCTGTGATAGATCTTTGTCCACGGGTGTTATTAAATGTATATTTGTGTTGATGCAGAAGTTTATCATCAGTTCTTCATTTTTGTTTTTAACATCCTCGTTATGTTTTTTTAATTCCGGCTTAATTTTATTTAAATTTCTGAAGGAAAATTGTAGACAGGACTCAAGAAAGAATGGACATTTACCGTGATAGATAAATTTAAAAAATTGCAAAGGAAAGAAGGAGAATATAGTAATATAAAAAGAAGGAAATAACAAATCTTAAATACACCGACGGTATTCTCTTTACTACAAATGATCTCACTGAATTAACAGAGACTTAGACAAAAACTACGGGAAAAACCATAAGACATAGTACTAGTAATAAACAGAAGCTTCTTCTTCTTCCTCTCTATAAGCAATAATACTTCATGGGCAGATTGGACCTCTATAAAAGGTTGACATTCTATCGTTTGGACATTCTAGCGGTCGGCCGATACTTCTATCGTTTGGTAGAATTTCTAGTTAGTTTGAGAAATCTGGTCTCCTCCAGTCTATTTATGTTTTCTTCATTCTACTTATTAATTCATACTTTTTCTATTTGGTACCCACTCGATTATACACTCTACGTTAGATGGTCTTCTTAGATCTTGACACCTCTTTCGGTCTCTCAGCTTTTTTCTTGCAACTCTAACTTTATTTTGTGTTATTAATATTGCATTGACACTTTATTTCTTTGTTCACAATTATGTATCCTCTTTTTTTGTTGATGCTTTAGATGACTTCATCCATCATTAAATTCAAGAGCATGGGATTTAATGAGTTCCCCTGTCTTATTCTGTTGTCCATTGTTAGATGTTAGAAGTTGATGGAAGGAGAGGTAGAAGAAAACCGAGTAGAAGATGAAAGGACTGTGTGGCAGAGGACTTGAGAAAGAAAGATTTAAGTAAAGAAGATCCGATGGATAGAAATGAGTGGAGATGAAGAGTAAAGAACAGCAACCCCTAAAAGGGGGATAAGCTGATGAAGAAGAAGAAAAAAAAAAAGAATAGATTAATAGACAAACTAATAGCAGAACATAAAAATTTCCTTTTTCTATCTTCTTATTAGGCAATTATATATGTTTCTGTTTTCTTGGATTGTACCGGGTTTCTCATTATATTTTAACCCCCACTTATTTTCCTTAATTTCGGGAAAACAAAAAAAATTCAAATAAAATTTGTATCAATATTATCAATATTTCAAATGGGACACCCTTTATTTTTTAATAGTTTTTAGTAGCCCTGCATATCCTGATTACCAATATATGTATAACATTTTGTAGTATTAGTTTTGTTCTATTATGGCTTATGGTACTAAAAAAGGGTAACAATAGGTGGCTATGCAACTGACATTTCAAAAAGAAACAATTATTAATTTATTATAAACTCATACCGAAATGGGTTATACCGCAGATGAAAAAGTAGATATTTTCTCAATTTATGTAAAAAATAATAAAAACAAGCAAGCGGCAAGAAGAGAATATAGGCTGATTTATTCAGATCGACAGACTCCTTCTGCAAATACATTTTTATATAATTATCGTCATGTCATAAATGTAAAAATGTTTGAACGGAAGAAACGTACTATCGTAGGAAATAATGATGAAGATCATAATACTTTGCTTTACTTTAAAGGTAAAAATTATAAGGTAAAGGTAAAAAGAAAATTCCGAAACTAGTCTAAACAATGCTACTAATGCAATAGAAAAAAGCCGTGTGACGATACATGGAGTTTTAAAAAAGCACAACTGTAAGCCGTACAAAATATTACCGGTACAAGAACTTACCGATGTTCATAAGAGAAAGCGTTTACATTTCTGTCGAGACATGCTTACAAATTTGAACAATGATCCTAATAACATTTAATGGACAGATGAATAAAATTTTCTTAACTTCGGACATTTTTAATAGAAGAAATAGGCAGAAACATAATAGAAAAAGAAGAATTAAGCAAATAAAAAAGTCAGGAAGAAAATTAATAAATGTGTGGTGCGGAATATTTCAAAACAAAATAGTTGGACCATTGTTTTACGATTATAAATTAACTGGGGAATCATATTTGGACACAGTCATTACAGAAGTGGAAGAGTTATTAAATCAAAATTATACACAAAATTAATTAAATAGTATAATATGGCAACAAGATGGAGCACCGCCACATAATGTCGTTGCCGTTCAAGAACATTTAAATAATCAATTTAATGTGTGGATCGGCAATAAGGGTACCATTACATGGCCACCAAATAGTCTCGACTTAACACCATATGATAGATTTTTATAGGGGGTTTTAAAAGAAAAAGTGTATTTTGGTTCAAATACAAATATTAAAATTATCACGGCCAAAGTTCGCGCGGAAATTGAAAATTTAAATGGTCATAATAACACAATATCTGACGCATTAGAAAATTTCAGATGAAGACATTACTTGTGCGTTGATAACAATGAAGGGAACTTTGAGCATCTATTGTAATCTTAAATGTAGTATTGTATCTTAAATGTAGTATTGTAAGTCATTAATTTTGTTAACTTTCTAAATATATTTTTTCTAAATATTTTTTTCTTATCTTAGTATAGTATAGTAGTACTATACGCCATTATAGAACAAAACTAATGCTACACTATGTTATATATTTGTTTGTCATCAGGAAATGCAGGGCTACTCAAAACTATAAAAAATATAGGGTGTCCATTTGAAATATTGAAGATGCATTATAATGGGCACTCAATGTATACAAAATTTGGTCCGTTGTTACACTGTTGGTCGGTATAGATAAAATTATACAACTTTTATTTAAAACTTTTTTTTGTATTCACAAAATTAAGGAAAATAAGTGGGGGGTCAAAATATAAGGAGAAACCCTATACCTACATGTGATAATGTCACTTCATCTTTTTCGTGGTCCTCCAACGGAGATTTTTTTCTTAGTATTTTGACTACTTTATCGTACGTCATTCTGCTTATATGATTTTACTATTCTCTCTTCCTGTTCAGTATCCAACGCCTATATTTTCTACCTCTCATACTGCTTTGATTTCGTCACTTTTTTTCGATCCCTCTGTCATGTATGTCATTATTGGTCTTATCGCCGCTTTGTAATTTCTTGTGTTAGATTTCAGCCTAATGTGTTTGTTTCTCCAAATAGTATTGTTTATACATCCTGCTGCTCTATTGACTTTGTGTCTTTTACCTTTACTTCTACATGACCGTAAGTGGATAGTGTGATGCCTAAATAGCTGATTTCCACAATCTGTTCAATGCTGGTTCCCTTCTATTATACATCTGGTCCATTCTTTGCTGATAACTATTGTTTTTCTAACAATAAAACGTTAAAAACTTTAGTTTTTTACACTTCCCTAACATTTATTACAATTTCTTATTACTACACCTGTTTCGGTACCTTTCTCAATAATGTATTTTACGATGCGTCTAGACTTTTTATCCTTTAACTTAATAAGTTTAGCAGGGGAGAGCTGTTTGTCTCAAATTGGTCATTCAGAATTATATATTTAAATTATTATTATATTTTTAAATTATCATCACGATCATTAAAAGAATGATCGTGATCTAGAACATAAAGTGCGTACGTACAATCTATTTTTCTATTATTAAAATCCCTTTTGTGTTCTGCTATACGTTTGTTAAAGGTTCTACCAATTCGACCGATATAAGTTTTAGGGCAGTCACCACATGTAAGTTTATATACCCCGGCACCCCCTGTTATAAGCACTGTGTAAGTGTTTTTTCTTTTGGCTCTTGTTGTTCTTAATACATTTGCTTAAATTGTTGTTTGTTCTAAAAGCTGGTGTTTTTTTGTTTATTTTTCCTGTGTTTGGCTATTTTTGTTAATATCTGGCCCGTATATGTAATCGAACAGAGGGTACTGGGTTTTCTCTGATGGTGAAAAGACTAATTTCAGGGCATTTTTATGCAGTTTTTGGTTTAAAATTTTGTTTATTATTTGGTCGTTATACCTATGTTCAATTATATCTCGAAGTTATTTTTTGACATGGGAATTTCTGTTGATCTATGTAACAAGCTATGGTAAACTGCTAATTTATGTTGTGTAGGATAGGATGATGAGTCGTGTATAGTTATGTCAGTATGGGTAGGTTTATGAAATATGGAGAACTCATTTGTTTATCAAGTCTGATAATTTTTAAATCTAGAAAATTTGTGGATTGAGTCTGTTCTATTTCTATTGTAAATTCAATATGACTATGGAATGAATTAATGTAAAATAATAATTGGTAAAACTGTCTTTTAGTTCCTGTACAGCATATCAGTATATCGTCCATGTATCTCCACCAATATAAAAACTGTATTAAATATTTGTTTATAGATGATCCATAAAAATATCTGACAGCAGTTGGCTTAGAGGATTACCCATGATAAGTCCTGCACTGTTACTTGTATATATTTGATTATTAAATTCAAAGTAGTCCTGATTTATGCAAATTTCTAGAAGATGTAAAATTTCAGATGTGAAGATTGGATTTGTAATATTATGGCCTAAAAGATTTTTTACTAGAACAAAAGTTTCTGTCTGAGGAATACTGGGAAAAAGATTTTTTAAGTCAATTGAAATTAATCTGGAGTTGGTAGGAACTGAAAATGTTGTATTTTATTAATTGGATCTATTGTATTTTTTACGGTAAATTTAGATGAAAATTTAGTGTGTGTTCTAAAAATAATCTCATAACAGTTTTTTTTAAATGTGGTATGACGGAGCTGTCTAAAAAGAAACTATAGGTCTTATTGGGTGGTCAGGCTTGTGTAGTTTGATAAAAGAGTATAATTTAGGGGGCTGTGGGTTTATAATATTGAGGTATTTATGTTCTGTTGAATTTAGTATTGATTTTGAATTTTTTGACCTGAGTTTAATTTGTTTTTGGTCCTTTTTCACGGATCTTTGCTTATTGTGATATAATTTGATTTTTAAAAAATTTTATTGTTTTGTTATTTTATTGCAATTAGAGCAATAGTAGTAGTAGAGCATTAGAGCATAGACATTTAGAGTACCAAATAGCAATTTCAATTAAAAACCTTCCAATATTTTAATGATATGTAATGGTGTTTGTCTATTGTATAAATGGTGAATAACGTCCTTAGATAAGAAAAAGGGACAAATAAATGAAATACCCAGATCATAACACACACATTTTACTAGTATAGTATATTAAGTTTAATTAATCTACAATTTTTTTTTCAGGTAAGTTTGAGATTTTCTTGAACACTTGGAAAGCAATGTAATTAAACGAGGTAAGAAAATCTTTTGCAAAATATTATTATTTACACTTATAAATTTATAAAAAGATTTGAAAAATCTAGTATTATGTTTTTAATGATTTATGCAGGATAATTAATTGATGAAAATAATATAATGCGTGTCTCTGTCTTTTAAAACAATTTTTTCATCAACCCACTAACGTTACTATCGAGGCCATAATATATCTACAATATCTGTTATAACTGTTTCATTTTTAATACATATCTGAATTTATATTTTTGAATACTTATACTTAAAAATACTTGAAAAGTTGAAAGTGTAGTTCTACTAATAAGCAATAAGATATCTTAGTGTGAAAGTTATTCCCAAAAGGTACATGCCGTGTTTTTCAATAAAATTTTAATAAGTAAAAAGTAAAATTTGATTTTAATCATTTCCTATGTGGTAAATTGCATTCTTTCAACATAATGGCGTAATTTCATCATTGACAATACGTAGTAGGCGCTCGATATCTATAATATTAAAAGGTAGATTATGGCGTCCTACCTACGTAACCCTTTGTCTGCGCACATATTAGTTTTATCGAATTCAGTTCGTATTGATAACGTGGATCACACCACAATTATGGACCATACAATCGACAACAAAATCGATGTAGCTAGGACGAAGTGTCACCGGAAGCCTTTATTAAAAAATTGGCGACTATTGATTATTGTACTGCTAATACATACTTTTTTAGTAATAACCGTATGAATCGCAGTGATGAGCTTCGTCTAAACATAATAGTCATCATCATCATTCTGGCTTTACCACCCTTTGTGGGTCCTATCCTCCTCAATAATTTCTCTTCAGTAGTTGCTATCCATCATCTTCCTCCGCCAAGCACATATTACCGTATTTCTCATATTTTTATCGATATTATCAAGGAACCTTGTTCTGGGTCTTCCTCTTCTTCTCTTATGATTCATCTATCATTGATAAACCAATGGGTCCATCAATGAGCGTTTTTCTAGCTGTGTCAGTTTGTTCCATCCGCATTACATGCGGATGGATGCGGATATATTTTACGTTTCTGATTTCTAGTATATTCTATAAAGTTCGAAATTGTATCCTCTTCACCACACTCAATTTTTCTTAATACTTTTCTTTCGAAATATCGTAACATCTTTTCATGTTCAACTTTGTGTTAGAGTCCAGGTATCTGAATCATATGTTAGGACTAGGCGTATTATTGTTTTGTAGAGTTCTGTATCTGGAGAGTAGGAAGGGCAAGTTAAGTCCCACAGCACTTAGGCCACAATTGATCCATGGTGCATCCATCAAAGGAGTTCTCGTTATCAATCGGAGTTATTAATGATAACTCCGGGCGTTCACATAATACATGCTCTGCAGTTTCATCTTCCCGTTCAAACTTCCTACGTAGATACGTATCTACTAGCTCCAGTGTGTGGAGGTGTTTGCTTAGTTGAAAATAACCATTTAAAAAACCAACTGTCAAACGTAGGTTTTTTCTGATTATTTCCAATTACTTCTTTGATGCTGACTTGTCAAGGTTACTTCGTGTTACCCTGGCAAGTCTACGTACTTGCCATTCTTCCCATATTTTCACGTTTTACGTTTAGGAGTAACATTAAACAGTTTCCGCGATTGTTGTAGTTGACCAACCAAAAAGATCCCCAGGTTTTAAGATTCTTATGCCTGCCGCTTTCCTAGCTAATTGGTCAGCAATGCGGTTGCCTTTATTCCCATTGTGTTCTTTAACTAATTTCAGGTAGATGTTATTACCATCCGAAGCTTGAGTTAGTGACTCGTGACACTCTATTACTAACCCTGATGTGACACATGGTCTACTCAAGAGATGGTCTATGAAAATACCAGCCAGTTCTGTCTGAACTACGCTGGTATTTTTAGACATACTCCACTTTATTCGTAGGTTCAGTGATCTGGAGCATATGCTGCACACTGAGCCTTCTTCTATTTTGGAGCCGTCGGTGTATATGCAATACGCATTTGCCACTTTCTTAAACTCTCCAAGATTTGGTTATTCCAAATATGCATGCAATATTTGCACATTTCAATAGCCCAGAGGACAGAAAACAATTATTTATTTAGTTGTTTAGTCCATCGCCACCAAAGCAGATGATATATCTGTGCTCGAACCACTAAAAGTGGAAAGATTTTGGTTACATTTAGACTATTTGGTTTGGATTGAAATCAGCTCGAACGGCTGATGAAATAGAGATACTGAAATAACTATTATATCGTTCTAATGATTCCGATTAAGACGTGAAAAATTTGACTAATTTGTGGTCAAGTGCCATAATATATTTATGGCTTTTATTTCATCGGGGCAATTGCAAGCTTTTCAAGATATCAAGGAGGATGACAAGAAACATAGGAAGACCTCAAAAGAGATGGGTAGAATAACTGGGCAAACAGTATATTAAACTCACGCATAATAGAGAAATATAAAAGCAATTGGTAGAGACCTACAATCAGAAGCAGATGGAAAAAAAATTGACGAACAAGAAGAGATTTACTTTTCTAATCTTGTATAATCATTTTAATTTCTTCTACAAGTTTGTCCTTTACCAAATTGCCTTAAGCTGTCTCTTAAAAAACTAGACAATCCTTAATGAAAAGTAATCCTAATTTTTGTATAAAGTGAGGTAGGCATAGGATATCACTAAAAAAATTAATATTGAAACAAAGAAACAAAACACTTTTTACCAACCATCATATTTTATTACTTTTTTAATTATATTTATTCGTCGGTATCTTTATGTAGCACTATAAACGTTTTTTTTGGGAGTGTGTCCTTCATTCTTAAAACTTCCGGTGTAAGTTATCATTATTTAATATCCTATTAATTTCCTAGAAAGGACACTCTTGTATGTTTGAATTATATATATATATATATATATATATATATATATATATATATATATATATATAATATATATATATATATATATATATATATATATATAATATATATATATATATATATATAATATATATATATATATATATAATATATATATATATATATATATATAATATATATATATAATATATATATATATATATATATATATATATATATATATATATATATATATATATATATATATTATTGGTCTACTTATTATGGTCTTCGCTTTCCGATATTTATTCCAGAATCCACCAATTTAATTGCCCTTTTTCTATTAATTTCTATGCGCATTTTATCTGCTAGTTCCTGAAATGTATGAAATTTTTAAAATCTACAAGGGAATTCTTCTGAAATATCTATTTTTCTATGTGTGTACACCTTGTGGATTTTTTTAACAATATTTTGACAAATATATACTTTTACATTTACCTAGAATGAAAATATTGAAAGTTATTTCTCTCAACACTTTTTTGACGTCGTTTCAATATAATTTGAAACGGCACACCTACGTGTTATAAAGAAATTCATGAATCTGATTGATTTTGATTTATTACAAATAAATAACCTAATATTAACGAACATTTTTATTGCTTGTAATTAAACAAATATATAATGGCTAAACTTTTATCAAGGATATTTAAATTTACTGCAAAATTGACGTTGAACAAAATTTATTAAGAGTCCCAAAAATGCCGCGCAAAAATCGCTGTGCATGTGATTTAAATAAGAACTGTTCAATATATTTATGACGATAATAGTATATTACATAACGAGAGTTGTAAGAAGCTTATTACATGCGAGTAAAAAACTTGCGCGCGAGCCGCGTAGCGGCGAGCGCAGTAATTTTACAAGCATGTAATAAGCTTACAACTCAAGTTGTGTACTATACTTTTTCTACCATTATTTTGTTTATAAAAATAAAAATTAAATTACCACTATATTTACACTGACAGATTAATAATTTTTAACCTGTCAAAACAACGCCTGTTAATTCGTTTCCATGGTAACTCGACCAACTGACTTACAAGGCTTATGTGATATTACACATTTTTATAGAACTGAAGCGTAATTTTTTTTATTACGTGCTAGTCATTACGTGTCAGTATCTGTTATGATACTGACACGTAATGACTAAGATGTTTACTTAGATGTTTACTAAGATGTTTACTTAGCATCCAAATAGTAGGTAATATACAATTTACTAGTAAGAGAGTAGAAAAAGGAATTAAACGGTTAATAAAAATATTCAATTATGGTTATTAGGCAGGTACCATGCTGCAAACTTGAAATAAATCAACGTTTATACTTTTTCGTATTTTGGAGCCTATTCGTTTCTAATGTTGTATTATATAATCTACATTTAGTGCCGTTTCCCATTATGTGTCCGAAATATTCTACTTTCTCCTTTTAATCGTGTACATTAATTCTTGTTGGTTATCTTTGCCGTCCATAATATCCTAGGAATCGCCTATATAGCCATAAGGCTGCAAGTGTCTTCCCCATCGCTTCTGTGAGCGTCCAGGATTTGTTTATACTATTAATAAAAAGAAAATAGTGTATAAATATGTGAACTGAATAGCACTATTAGCTTTATGAGCCATTTACTTAAGCTTTTCCTAAAGATACTTGTCTGAATATGTCTGCAATCTGTCTCAATCAGCAATGTCAAAACAAACCGTTGAAAACATTGAACAACAAATTATATTAGAACTGTATTGGAATAAGAAATCAAAAAAAAAACCAGAAATAGTAGACAAATTTATAACGAAAAGAAAATACAAGCGACTAGAATATGCAGAAGGAGAAAACAGAGGCCTTGAAAAAACTAGTAAAAGCAATCCTAGAGAATACAGGCACGAAAGCAGAATATTCTATAAAAGAATAAAAAAAACACATAATCATTTATACCAAAATTGACGATGACGAAGACAAGGTTGAAGAACTACTAATAGAGAAGCAGATCATTATAGGGAGATAGAAAGAATGCTTCGAAGAAAACGGCGAAGCAGTACATTGAAAACCATAGTTATGAAAAAGTGGTTCAGATAAACAAGAAACTAAAAAAAATAAAACGCCAGGGATGGACAGAATTACTAAAACATAAAGGATCCGAACTCTGTGGAAGAATTAATTATCTAATAATATTAATATATACCAAATGCTGGAGGAACGAGCAGTTGGCCTTATACTGCCAATATATAAGAAAAGCGATAAGAGGGAATGTCAGAATTATACAATTATACAAAATTGATTCTGGTATTATCTGTAATAGATTGTTAGAATACTCCGAGAATATACTCAGTGATTATCAAAATAGAATCCGACCAAAAAGGGCCATTACAACAATATATTCATACTAAGAATGGTTCAAGAAAAAGCCATACAACTATATAATATGTGTATATATTTTAAACAAGCTTTCGATAGTGTAAAAAGAACGAAAATGTTGTAAGATATGATATTTGTGATCTAGGTATATCTAACAAATGTATCAGACTCATAAAAATGACGCTGCATGGTTCAAAAGCCGTGGTTATAGTAGAACTGCCTCCTCTATTTGACATGGATATGGGAATGAGATATTGAGACGCACTATCATACTGGTCAACCTAGTTCTTTGGGCAGTCATCAGAAAAACCAATGTAACCACTATTATAAATAGTAAATCAGTACAAAATTGCTGCATATGCAGATAATGTAGCTATCACTAGTAGGAGCAGGCAAGGATTGATGGAAGTGTTCAAGGAAAATACCTAGATAATAACAAAAAAGGATGAAGCATAACTCAAGATATTCGAGGGAAAGCCCCGTGAAAGAAGAAGACGGCACATGGAGAATCAGGAGAAATGACAAAATTAATGAATTGAGCGAAGTGCATGATATTGTAAGATTTGGTCAAAGTTAGAGATTGCCATGATTAGGTAATGTTCAAAGACAAGAAGATACAAAATCAACAAAAAAATATTTCAATGGAAGCTGATAGGAAGAGGAAAAAAGGAAGACCCAGAACGAGATGGTTAGATGACGCGGTAAACAACCTGAAAACTATGAATGTGAGACAATGGAGAATAAGGACACAAGAGAGGTCTGAATGGAAAGACAGACAGGCAGGTAAATACCCATCCCGGGTTATGATGCCAAAAGAAGAAGAGCTGGAACAAGAAAGCAGTATTATAATAGAATTTTTGACAACAGGTGAGGTGAATATAAGTAAAAGGAATAGACAGGAATGCATATTGTCGCCACTATTGTGTTATTTTATGATCCAAAAACATATTTAATGAAACCGTAGATAATATAGATGAAACAATAAAACACTGAAAACTTTGTTTTCAAACTTCCACAAAATTTATTTTAACTATTATCACTACAGCTGTTTCGGCTGATAGCCTTTCTCAAGTGATCTATTTTTGGCATGCGTTTACAATTTATAGTCTCTAATGAAACAGGTTGAGGAGGGGAGAACTGTTTGTCTCAAGTTGGTCATTCAGAATTATATCTGTGTTTTTTAATTTATTGATTTCCATAGATTCTAACAAAGATAGCTTAAGGCCTTTATTTTGAACGTGAAGAATTTTAAATTTGTCATTAAAAGAATGATTATGATCTAGAAGGTGAAGTGCGTATGTCGAATCTGTTTTTCTATTTTTGAAAGCCCTTTTATGTTCTGCTATTCGTTTCTCAAAGTTTCTACCAGTTTGACCGATGTAAGTTTTTGGGCAGTCGCCACATTGAATTTTATACACACCACTATTTAAGTGTTTTTTATTTTGGCTCTTGTTATTTTTAATATATTTATCTAGGTTGTTATTTGTTCGGAAAGCTGGTGTTATTCCTTTCTTTTTTATATGTTTGGCAATTTTTGTTGTTATTTTGCCTGTATATGTAATCGAGCAGAAGGTACTGGGTTTTTTCTCTGGTGGTGGAAATACTATTTTCAGGGCTTTCTTGTGTAGTTTTTGATTTAACATTTTATTAATTGTTTGTTCGTTGTATCCGTTGTTTACTGCTATTTGCTTAATTATATTTAATTCTGTCTCAAAGTTGTCTTTTGACATCGGAATTTCTGTTAATCTATGTAACATACTATGATAAGCTGCCAGTTTATGTTGTGTTGGATGGGATGATGAATTGTGTATAGTCGTGTCAGTATGGGTAGGTTTGTGAAATATAGAGAAGTCATGTTTGTTTTGAAGTCTGCTAATTTTTAAATCTAAAAAATTTATGCATTGATTTTGTTCTGTTTCTATTGTAAATTCAATATGACCATGAAGTGAATTAATATACGATGAAAATTGGTCGAGTTGCCTGTTAGTTCCTGTGAAACATACCAGTACGTCGTCTACGTATCTCCACCAATATAAAAACTGTTTGAATACGGGATGTTTTGAAATCTTTGTCTCTAGACTCTAGATGATCCATAAAAATATCTGATAGCAATGGGCTTAGAGGATTACCCATTATAAGTCCTGCACTGTTATTTGCATATATTTTATTATTAAATTCAAAGTAGTCCTGGTTTATGCAAACTTCAAGAAGATGTAATATTTCAGATGTAATTACTGGATTTGTACTATTTTGGTCTAAAAGGTTTTTTACTAGAATAAAAGTTTCTGTAGGAGGGATACTAGGAAAAAGATTTTTTACGTCAAATGAAATTAATCTGGAGTTGTTAGGTAATTGAAAATGTTGTATTTTATTAACTAGTTCTATTGTATTTTTTATGGTGAATTTAGGTGAAAATTTAGTGTGTTCTAAAATAATCTCTAACAGTTTTTTGGAAAGTTTATATGACGGAGCTGTATAAAAAGAAACTACAGGTCTTATTGGGTGATCCGGTTTGTGTAGTTTAATGAAAGAGTATAATTTAGGAGGCTGTGGGTTCATGATATTGAGGTATTTCTGTTCTATTGGATTTAGTATTGCTTTCGAATTTTCTAACGCTAGCTTAATTTGTTTTTGATATTTTTCTGTCGGATCTTTGTGTAAAGTTTCAATATTTTGATTATTTAAGAATTCTATTGTTTTGTTATTATATTCTATTTTATCTATAGCAATAGTAGTGTTACCTTTGTCTGCTTTTGTAAACACAATGTTGTTTTCTATTGATTTATTTTTAATGGAAATTGCTGTTGTATTCTCTTTGTAACATGAATTCTTAGTTTCACTACACCCATCTGTAATAGATTTGGCAATTATACTTTTTTCGATATTTTTAAACAGTTTTGTTTAACGCTACTTCACATTCTACACCTAAATATTCTAAAGTTCTCTCATTATTATGTTGGGGCAAGTTGTGTTTAAATCCTTTCTCTAAAAGTTGTATCTCACTGTTACTAAATTTAGTATCTGTTAAATTTATAAATCTATTGAAAAAAGTATGGTTCGAAAAACTTTTTTGTATAATGAATATTGGGTTTTTTACTATTGGAAATTAGATTATTTAGTTCTACTACCCTTGTTTCACAGGAACTAACAGGCAACTCGACCAATTTTCATCGTATATTAATTCACTTCATAGTCATATTGAATTTACAATAGAAACAGAACAAAATCAATGCATAAATTTTTTAGATTTAAAAATTAGCAGACTTCAAAACAAACATGACTTCTCTATATTTCACAAACCTACCCATACTGACACGACTATACACAATTCATCATCCCATCCAACACAACATAAACTGGCAGCTTATCATAGTATGTTACATAGATTAACAGAAATTCCGATGTCAAAAGACAACTTTGAGACAGAATTAAATATAATTAAGCAAATAGCAGTAAACAACGGATACAACGAACAAACAATTAATAAAATGTTAAATCAAAAACTACACAAGAAAGCCCTGAAAATAGTATTTCCACCACCAGAGAAAAAACCCAGTACCTTCTGCTCGATTACATATACAGGCAAAATAACAACAAAAATTGCCAAACATATAAAAAAGAAAGGAATAACACCAGCTTTCCGAACAAATAACAACCTAGGTAAATATATTAAAAATAACAAGAGCCAAAATAAAAAACACTTAAATAGTGGTGTGTATAAAATTCAATGTGGCGACTGCCCAAAAACTTACATCGGTCAAACTGGTAGAAACTTTGAGAAACGAATAGCAGAACATAAAAGGGCTTTCAAAAATAGAAAAACAGATTCGACATACGCACTTCACCTTCTAGATCATAATCATTCTTTTAATGACAAATTTAAAATTCTTTACGTTCAAATTAAAGGCCTTAAGCTATCTTTGTTAGAATCTATGGAAATCAATAAATTAAAAAAAAACACAGATATAATTCTGAATGACCAACTTGAGACAAACAGTTCTCCCCTCCTCAACCTGTTTCATTAGAGACTATAAATTGTAAACGCATGCCAAAAATAGATCACTTGAGAAAGGCTATCAGCCGAAACAGCTGTAGTGATAATAGTTAAAATAAATTTTGTGGAAGTTTCAAAACAAAGTTTTCAGTGTTTTATTGTTACATAAAATGAATTTCCATCAAGTAACGGTCGAATCCATCAATATAGATGAAGTTGTATGCATAGAAGGGGAGATATTTAATGAGTGATATTCTCTGAGAGTTATAAAAGCCGCCAAAGCTCAAGACACAAAATAACAAAAATTAAGTAAATAGGGGATAAGAACTACAAAAAAGACAAAATATATGCCCAGAAGCAAATAAACAGATTATATATTAATAACGAAATCATTGACAGAACGTAGGCATATACATTTGTTACAGATAAATTTGTGACAGAACCATTCTTCTTTACGGTACTGAATCCAAACTAATCGTCTCCGAAATATGGAACCTTAGGGATACATTCACAAAAAGAAATTGAAACTGGAAAGAATACTTAAGAATCCCTAGAAGTGCTACATATCCAATGAAGAATTAATCTTTTAAAATTCTTCCAGATAAATATTTTTTATTACAATATAGGAAAGTTAAAACTTATGTTACTCCCTCTGTGGCTCAGTGGTAAGAGCGCCTACCTTTAAACCTAAAGGTCGTGAGTTCAAATCTCATCTGGGTGGAGAAATTTTCATTTATTAAAAATTAATGAATGAAAATAATTTCTATCCTTGTGCGATCGGTACTCACCAGAGGGACCGCAGACGTTCGGATACAATTAGCGTCTCTTAGCAAAGACAATGACGTCGACTTTGCTAAGTATCAAGACAATTACTCTACACACACATACACACACACACACACACACACACACACACACACACACACATACACACACACACTACACTAGGTACCTGACTGTACCATGCCAATGATCATAGTTGTCGAGGCATTAACCCAATAAAAAAAAAAAACTTATGTTAGCTTTTTCTTATCTACTCTTTGCTACTTTTGAAAAAAATGAGTAAGATTAGTAAAATATAGCATGGAATCTGGTTAAGAAACTTAGTGGCGACCCTAAACAAAAAGCACCCTGCAAGGCCATAATAAACTAAGTAACCACCAAAAGCAGTATTGAATAAAAGAACCTAGAAAAAAAATATCCAAAAAGTAATAGAAATTTCAGCAAAAGAGACAAGCAATACTGGTGAAAATGTTTTACTATAAAAAACTTCAATACGACATGAAAATATAAAAGTGGTTGTAGGATATACGCACTGAATCTTTTGGATAAATAGTCAAATTTGAATTTTACAAGCATACAATACGTACATGATACTAAGACTTCCAAGATAAACCCACTTCGAAATCGAATTTTGTACATCGACGCGCATGACGTCAATTGGTGATAAAAGTCACTTTTATCACCAACCTTTTATTATCACAGTCGGTAAAACATATATGGAAAGAAAGGGGTTTTTATTTAAATATTTAGAATATTAAGGGATGTTAGGTAAAATATCTGCAATTAAATCTTAAAAATATGTTATATATACATCTCTGTTAGCCTAGCAATGTAAACTAAAATTATATAAAAAAGTAAGAACTAAAAATCCTTTTGCAAATGGAAATTTATATACAATGGATTGATTTATTAAAATAAAAATTTAATACAACTGATAAAATAAAATACACTGTAATAATTTACAAGTTTATTTAACAATTTATTTTACAATTTTTAATATTTTCTTCTTCTTAACTTTGGATGTTTCTTTAATATATCTATTTAATTTTCTAATTTTAAAATATAATTTACACCTTTACTAACATTACATCTAAACACAGCTAAATCCATTAGCGATTTTAAATATTTCTTGGTTAATTTTAATGACCCTTTGTTAAAATTTTTAAAAATATGGTCCAGTTCATTACATTTAATTAGAAAATCTGGATATGGTTTAAGTAAACCTCCTTCGGAAAGATGGTTTACCCAGTAAACCGATGTCAACGTACAAGATAAACGATAAAACAAAACTAAATCTCAAGGTTAGTAGATATTTAAGTAGATACTTAAATATCTACTAACCTTGACTAAATCTGACAAAACTCCATACAACACAGAACATTTCTGGTGACATTTGTCGCCAAGTGACGTCACACGACTGATCGCGTGCGCGTGGGTTTATCTGTAGTTTATAGTATCATGCAATACGTATTGAAAAACCTGCAAAATCCAATATTCCGGAGAAAACCCTAAAAAGTAACCTTGGATAAACGAGAGAAGGGCCCAGAGAATTTTAGTTGCGACAAGTCTACGTCCCTATAGAGTCACTTTTTAAATGCACTAATCTATGCACTAAAACACCGCATTAAAGGGAGATTTAAAACATGAAACGTCTAAAAAAAGATTTTACGTGATAATAAGCCGGTTATAATAATACAAGGACAATAGGAAGGTATCGTTGCTCAGTATCGGAGCTTTGGGAGAGAATGTGAATATCAATAAAGATAACAGTTTGACCACCAAAAAATCAAAGGAATATGGAATGCTACAAAACTGCAAAGATAAATGAGCTACAATAAATTTTAGGAAAGAAAGTCGCCATAGTAAAAAATTATGATTAAATAGACCAAGATGCTGTAAACTGCCACTGTGGAGAAATATAAATTATGAAACATGTCAAAACTGTTTCCGTAGATGTACCGTCGTAAAATTGTAGTGCGCCAATAAAAATGGAGCCGACGTTGCCCAGTATTTGATCAAAATCATATAAATGCTTTGCCTGGATACGATAAAATAAAATTAAGCTACTTTTCGCTCTAATCTGTACTTACATACTTAACCATCGTAGGTATCAAGTAGTAAACAAGCCTGTAACAGAATAACCCAAAACCAAACGTTTCGGCCGTTTTTGTAAATTTTAAAACGTCATAAATTATTTCCTGCTATTATTTAGAACTTGTAGTTTTTCCACATTTTCCATATTTATATCACAACGCTACTGCACAAAAGTTAACATAATTGACACCGATGCTTGATTTTTTTTGCATAGTTTTTAACTTTATATCGTTATACCTACAAAAATAATTTCATCCAGACATAATCTTTTATTAAAGTTACAAAGATTGTTGTATCTCTATAATATTGAACTTATATATCGTACATGCGTATTGTATCATTAATTTCTATTCTCTTAGCACTATTATTGAATTGAGGACTCTAATCACAGTAACTACATTCTTATAGAATTAATCAATTAAAAGAGATTTCATAGTATTCTCTGAATATTTTAAATAAAACTTATTTTTTTGTTTATGCAGCTTTAGAAATGGAAGCCGAGGTAAGAAATATTTATACAAACATTAGTAGTAATTATTGAAATTTTTTGTTAGTGGTACTAAGCAATAAAGCAGCAAATATCTGGCTATGAAACCGAATATATATAGCGATTTGGTAAAAAAGTCTTTCTATATCTTATAAATCGAAAAATTTACAATAGCCAAAAGCGTTGTCACCCTTTTATTTAAAACTTGAAGTGTCAAAAATCATCAATAAATAAGTTGCCACCTAAGCAAACCTACCTAAAAAGACAGTAACTAAAATAAACGGGTTCAAAATATAGAAAATTTATACCATATAATTCACAAGAAAAAAAAGACCAACAAAATATAATAATTGTTTAATTATCGACAATGATGAAAATAATAGAGAAGTACTAGGGAAGCAAACGATACACAAAAACATTAAACTCAGACTTTAAAAAGAACAATAGATGGCGGTTTTCAGGTCAAATAGAGTGCATCATATCAGATATTGCTATAAAAAAAGTTAATAGGTAAAAACAATACATCAGCTTATAGAGATAAGATTACAAGTGGCATAAATGGATAACAAGAGGCACAAATGGATGACAGAAGAAATACTATTACTAATGGAAGAACGACGAAGACACAAGAATAACCAAGATGGCAGCGATATGTATGAAAACATTAACAGGCAAATAAAAGCAAAAATAAGAATAGCAAAACATGAATGGCTTAAGCAACAATGTATCAATCTAGAACATTTACAACGACAGCACGACGACCGTAATTTACATAAAAAGCTTAAGGAGACTGCTGGAATATACAGAAAACGAAGACCAACTAACTATAGTTAATCAGGATAACCAGATAGTGCTGGGTGAAAAGGAGAAAATTGATATATGGAAAAATTATATCCAGGAGCTCTTCCGTGACGAAAGACCCATGAATGAAGTTTATACAGACGACCAGCTGACTGGCCCTTCAATCACCAAAGAGAAGATAGAAAAGGCAATATTAAATTCAAAAAACAATAAGGCACCTGGACCAGATGAAATCCCGTCAGAAATACTCAAAATTACTGGATGAAAGGGGAATTTCATCACTACACAAAATATTTAACTTAATTTATGAAACTGGCTGCTATCCTCAACAGTGGTTACGCTCTACCTTTATTCCCCCTGCCAAGAAAGTCAATGCAAGGAGATGTGAGGATTACAGACTCATTAGCCTAATGAGTCACACTTTAAAGATATTCTTAAAAATACTACATCAAAGATTATACAAAAAATGTGAATGGGACATCCGTAACTCCCAGTTCGGGTTTAGGCAAGGTTTAGGAACACGAGAAGCAATAGTAGCAACACAGGTGGTGGTCCAAAATTGTTACGATCAGAAGAAGGATGTGTTCCTATGCTTTTTGGATTACCAAAAAGCGTTTGATCGTGTCCAACACCACAAGTTAATGCATATCCTCAAGAAGTTGATATATAGTTTTATTCGTCTTCCGGGCTTGGACCGTGTCATTTGTGAGTGACCCAAAAGTGGGTTCATCTCGACGTTTCGCTACAATTGTATGTAGCTTCTTCAGGAGAACAAAAAAGAAAAAAGAAAGAAAGAAGAAAACAAAGAACAGGAAGATGTTTAGTTAGCAACGGTAACTCAGTTACTCAACGCAACCAGAGGCGAATACTAACTACCAAGATGGGCATTTGGTCACAGTAACTCAACTACTCAACGCAGCCAGAGGTGAAAACCAAATGCCAGGACAGGGATTCACGTCCAACAGCTCAGAACACTAACGCGTCGAGAGGCGGGGATTCACTCACGCCTCTCGACGCGTTAGTGTTCTGAGCTGTTGGACGTGAATCCCTGTCCTGGCATTTGGTTTTCACCTCTGGCTGCGTTGAGTAGTTGAGTTACTGTGACCAAATGCCCATCTTGGTAGTTAGTATTCGCCTCTGGTTGCGTTGAGTAACTGAGTTACCGTTGCTAACTACCCATCTTCCTGTTCTTTGTTTCTTCTTCTTTCTTTTTTCTTTTTTGTTCTCCTGAAGAAGCTACATACAATTGTAGCGAAACGTCGAGATGAACCCACTTTTGGGTCACTCACAAATGACACGGTCCAAACCCGTAAGACGAATAAACTATAATTCTGACTCTGGCCGTGGAAGCCTACGATTTCAAAGTTGATATAGACCAAAAAGACATAAGATGCATTGAAAAACTTGTACTGGCATCAAACGGCACAGTTTAAAAATAGACAATTCTATATCCAAACCCATACATATAAGAAGGGGCGTTCGACAGGGGTGTGTACTTTCCCCTCTTTTATTTAACATTTATTCGGAAGCCATATTTCAACAGTCTTTGGAGGATGCAAAGATGGGAATCAAAGTGAATGGAGTATTTATCAACAACATACGATATGCTGATGATGGTGTCTTAATTTGTGACAACATAGTCGATCTTCAACAACTTGTCACTATAATCGGAGAATACAGTAAGCGAATGGGATTAGAGATTAATACCAAAAAAACCAAATTTATGATTATCTCCATAAACTTGGATGCACTTGAAAACTCCACCATAACACTGAATACTAAGTCCATTGAAAGAGTGAGTAAATTTAAATACCTGGTATCGTGGCTTTTTGAAGACTGGGCATCGGACAGGGAAATAAAATGTCGCATTGAGCAAACTCGACAAGTTTTCGTAAAATTCAAGAAGGTACTGACTTGGTCAGAGTTCGATCTTCAACTAAGACTAAGATTTACTAAGTGCTACGTGTGGTCAGTGCTGCTATATGGCGTAGAGGGCTGGACACTCAAAACGAGGGATATAAAAAGATTAGAGGCTTTCGAAATGTGGCTCTATCGCCGTATCCTAAAAATACCATTGACACGAAAATCACAAATATAGATGTCCTTAAAAGAATAAACCAAGAACGCCAACTTTTCGAAACCATCAAGAAAAGGAAAACGGCGTATCTAGGTCACATCATGCGAAATGAAAAATACCAGTTCCTCCAACTTATAATCGAGGGTAAAAATTGAAGGCAAGAGAGGAATGGGACGCAAGAAAATGTCCTGGCTCCGAAACATAATGGACAGGGATTAACGACATACAATCTCTGATACATATTGCAAGAAATAGAGAATTAATGGAAAATGTGATCGCTAACATCCATTAGTGGATTTGCATCTGAAGAAGAAGAATAGAGATAAGGAAATTTATATTTATATTTATATATATTTATAGCTTTTCAGCAATACTTTCGCTTCATTTGTTAAATAGACAAGACTAGGGTGACTCTGAAAAAATTAGTCCGTTTGGATGTGATTCTGATTTTTGCATAAGTTGTCTGCTTACTTCAATAATAATAATTGATTTATGCTCCTTGTCAAATAGGTCAGAAATATTAATAAAAAAATTAAAGTATTTAAAAATGATTAAAAACATTGTTGTTTTACTACTTTCCTTGCTTATAAATATAAATAAAATATGGATAATTGAATTTTCTATAAGATATGACTGGTTAAAAATGTTTTAATTTCTACCCTTACTGCAAAATTGCAAAAAATATAAATATAAAAAGTGGTAAAGTAGGCGGTACTGTAGATTAACGCGAAGCTTCCTACTATGTTTACTGTATTTTTAAAATTTAAATATTATATTTAAAATTAAATAAAGTAATTTTTTATTATTTATTATTTTTATATAATTTAAAAAAAATGGAAAAAGTTTACACGTTATATAAGGGTTACTCCTCGTCACGTAAATGGACTCTTCCAATTGTTTACTGTGACTAATATTTCGTAAAAAGCCATATTTAATATGTACTGATTTATAAATTTCTTTCTCTAGAAATCCAAAGTATAAACATTAAAGTTCAACTTAAAATGTTTTACGTATAACTCTTTTTGTCACACCATAATACAATTTTTAAACTGATATTTGTAAAAATCCGACATTACATTTATATGAAATTATTTTAAAAGTGTATGTTTACTTTTAACTAAGGTACACTTTAGTGTCACACCCAGTTTCATAATACCTACAGCTCTTTTCATAATTAAAAGTAAACTTAGGTGTTTAAATTAGTAGGTTGGTAATTCTGTTTCTATCAATTTTGTTTCAATTTTTTTTCGAAGTAGCCTTATTTTTCTTGTTGTATGTTATTTTATGAGTAAAATTGTTAATTCTTATTAACTATGTATGTATCAAAAAGAAGGAGTTCTTTGAATTTCACAAAAAGGGGAACTTTTACTTATTGAGGAAGTATAAATCAATTTAGTATAAAATCCAAGAAAAAGTATTAACGAAAACTGGAAGTTTTAAATGAAGAAATTGATTGATAAGAGGACAAAGAAGAGATAGACAGTCCAACCATTATATATATTAAGGAACAAGAATTAAAAATTAACATATTAAAAATTGAATTTTAATTAAAACAAAAATATGCTCAAGAAAATTAATAATAAATATACTGTACAAAAAGTGTTGTCTTGAAATGTCACTTATATTAAATAAGTAAATTTAAACTATACACAAATTTGAAGAACACGGTACAGAAATTGCTGAACTAACATATTTTTAATTAATTTATGTACGATCATAAAAATGTAAATTACTAAAATATAAGCATCATAATATCCTATTTTTATCTTGACTAAATGTGAAAGTAAATGTAAAACTTATACATTGTAAATTATCTCAGAAACAGAACAATTAGTTTAATAGAAAATATTTTTTTAGATATTGTGAATCTAGTTCTGCAACATGTCTAAAACTTAATTCACAATAATGTTCCCTCAATTTCAATGTAAACTTGAATCACCTTAATTTCAAGGCGAACTTGAAATTGAGGTGATTGAGGGAAATTGGCTTCTTTTTTTCCTTTTTATGACCTTAAAATGAAATGCTGAAATACTGTTGTATTCCCTTTCCACAATATTCCTAGTTCGTATGGGAGATTTATTATAAAGAATCTCTGCTTCTGTTCTATCGTCTTGTCTAGCCGTTCATCGAATATGATTGCAAACTGTAATCATACTGACTATCTATAAAAATAGTACAAACCTAACAAAGTCTTCAGCTTCAGATCTTTGTATGCCACTTTTAATAAATGTTGTTTGATTATGTACAGAACCCAGCTATTTGGCAACAATATTTCTAATGTTTAAACTAGTCACTGATTTTTTGGACATTTAATGCAAAAAATTTCTGAGCATTATATTTTTACACTTGCACCTCCATAAGAATTAATTCATATTAAAGTACAAATTTTTGAAAATCATAGATTGGTATGAAACTCTTCTTTAACTTGGACCATTTCATCATTTGTTGGTTGAGTTTACCGAAAGTGCAAGCTGAATATACCCGCAAATGTCAAAAATATTTCGGTTTGGCAGTATTGGCATGTTTTTATAATGCATATGTTGTATACTTCAAATATAAAGAGATAAACTTTTTAAAAAGTACATTTTGATTATACTATGTTATGAATTCCGCAATTGTTAAGTTATATGAAGCAATAACGGGTAAATATTTGTCTCTTTCGAGATTAATTGCAAACATCTGGCAATTGCTGATTTGACGATTGCCAAATCTATCCCCTAATCTATCAAAAGGTAATTGCTAAAAAAATTTCTAATAAAATACTGCAATTTGTCTCCAAAGAAACAAATATTTTCTCATTCTTGTTTATATAAATAAAAAATAGCAGAAGTCATAACATTATATAAACAAAATGTACTTTTCTAAAGCTTTATCTTTTTATATTTGAAGCATACAGCATTTACATTATAAAAACATGCGAACACTGCTATACTAAAATGTTTCATGTTTGACATTTGCTGCTATAATCAGCTTGGACTTTCGGTAAACTCAACCCATTTGTTTAATATATTTTCAATTTTTGAAGCTGTTGCCTTTAATATACCCATATAATCAGCTACTATTTGCATTTTTTCAGAATAAAAAAATATTAATGTTAAAAATAACTGTTGGACTGGTGTAACAACTTCTTCCCTAAAAATATGTGCTGATTAGTATTGTTTTCTTTATACACATTAGAACATTGGTTGCCAAAAAATTGTTTAGAATTGAAAAAAAGCCTGATACCACAAAACAAAAATAATCCGATTTTAATTCTATAAAGTTCGTTGGATAGGTGAAGAACCCTTTTATTATGTAAAAAATTGGCAAACTTCTATATGGTTTAGTTTTTGTTGTGTAAGATTTTAAAAAATTTCATTTTTTTTTTCGAATTTTCGAATCGATTGTAATGAAGTTCTAAGCGAATTACAAAGGCCCTAAGTGCAATATAAGTGATTGAAAAAGATTGAATAAAAACAGAGTTGTTTTCCCACCTTTTTGTATTTATTGCTATTTTGTAGCAAGGGTAATAAATTAAAACATTTTGCACCAGTTGTGTCTTAAGGAAATTCAATTATCGTTATTTTGTTTAATTTTTTATGTCATTTTTAAACCGTTTTAAATATATAAGTAAGAAAAGTAGAAACAACGATGTTTTTAATTATTTTAAAATGTTTCCATTTTTTTAATAATATTCCCGACCTATTTGAGTGGCAGGTTAAGTAAATTATTATTATTGAAGTTATCATATAACTTTTTCTTCAAAAATCATAATGCCACCTCTTACGTTCACCTCTAAACAGATCGGCCTCGGTCTACTAACTTGAAGTTGAAATGAAAAAAATTAATACGCCAAGAAAAATAATTAAACCACTACTAGACGGGAAAATTAAGGAAAAAAGGGTTTTCTTTAGTGTAGAATCAGCACCGAAGTCTCTTACACAGAACTAAAAAATTAGAGATCTAAAAATAAATGTGGAAAATACAACGATGATTTTATAAAAATTAAAGCAAGCATAGTTTACAGAAAATAGAAAAAATACTAATAAATAAAAATAGAAAAAATACGAAGATTTAAATATTCAGGAATATTATTCGACAGCTGAAATACCAGAACTACAGAAATAAGTGAAACATTAAACGTAGGTAACAGTAAACGTACTGGAAATACCAAAAATTATTAAAATTTAAAAACATAATATAAAAATCAAAATAAAAAGAAAAAGATAAAAATAATTTTTTGATCAAACAACAGTAAACTCGACGAGGCAACGGGATTAGAGTTCAAATTAACGAAGGATCACAAGCCACATAAAGGCTCAAAGGCTTAAGGGATCGGTGATCTTCAAAGAAGAATACTAGATAAAATGTAAAGAAAATATTAAAACGAAAACCAATAAACTCGAGGAAGACCATATTATATTAAAAATATAAATATTCTAAACATACAGTATTGAAACTCAATTATACATTGAATTAATAGATACCTAATGAACGTGATAAAATTAATTTTAATACAATTTCTAATAACTAAATTATACAAACTAATGTTGAAAGTTGTTTTATGTTTTATTATATATTATAATGTTTTATTTCACGCATTCAGGCCAAGGAATTGGAAGCTAAAAAGGAAAGTAATCTTTCCAATGCTTCCTCCACAAACTCTTCGAATTCCAAAAGTAATGAGGTAAGTATTTTCTAGACTTTAAGAAATAATGTAGTTGTACATTAGAAATTCAATCTTAAAGATAAAAAATAAAAATAACTACCAATGATTATACCCAGAATTATTGTATGCGTCAGGATTATTATAAGATGAGTACTAAGTTTTAAAATAACACTTATGTAGATTAAGTATCCATTTCCCTCTCCCTTGACCTAAACTCTCATACACAATATAATTATTAATAGTTAAAGCTATTATAATCATTTACATAAGCAAATAACAAAATTTTTCGTCTTATCATGCCTGACTCTTTAATTCATTCATCTTGTATCGGTTCTTATTTCGATTAGATATATACACAAAAAAGAAACTTTTTGTATCTTATACCCAATACATTAATTTTCATCGATACATAAGTGCTGTATCATTTTTTTCCTCCACTCTGCAAAATGTTTTAATTTGCATCTTACAAATAGTCGAAAGAGAAACACTTGCGTCTCAAAATCTTCGAACGAAACTAAACGAAATTGAATTGTTTATTTATATCGGCAAATAGCCGTTTAGGACCTTCACAGATAATTTCTTGAGAAGCGAAATCGTCAAGTCGACTGGGGAAATTTTACCGGTGAAAATGTATTGTCTCGGAGATCGAAAGATTTTATGAAAAGGGAGAGTAAGCTTTATGAAAAAATCTGCAAGTGGTGCAGAGATTATGCCAGTACTACCAATTCCCGCTTAGACCACCTGAGAGTCAAACTAAAAATTCACTCATAAAAATAGGACTGGAATTAGAAGTTGTGATTGTATTTTCGAGAAGTCTATAGTGATAAATAAATTATCTTCTGTTTTTTATATAGACATAACTCTGTTTTTCAATGTGCCTCCAGTAAGTTGTCGTTCCATCGTTTTCGTGGTCTTCCTACTAATCGTATTCCTATTGGGGAACCGTCTCTTGCCGTCTTTACTCCTCATTTTTTGATATTCGGCTTATATGATCGTTTCATTCTTCTTTTCTATTTCTCACCCAGTTCTTGATGTTCTCCACCTTGCATCTACGTCGTATATCTGGACTTCTAGCTTCTGGACATCTGGACTTCTTTCCCGATATTTTTATTTCTCCATATTGTTTCATTTAGGCAGTCTGCGGATCTATTTGCTCTATTCACTTGATTTTCCACTTCAGTTTCGAGCTTTCCGTAGCTAGATAATGTTATGCCTAAATATTTACTTCATCACTTGTTCTATTATCTATATGAAATTTGCTTTAACCATGCATTTTGTCTTTTTTGGGGAAATTAACATGTTAAATCGTTTGTCGGTTATATTAAATTGGTGCAGCATACGTTGTAAATCATCTTCACTTTGAGAGTATAGTATTGCGTCGTCTGCATAGCAGATTATTTTAAGATGTTTTTTTCCCATTTGGTATCCTTTTTTAAGTTGTTACTTTTTTTCAATTAACCCCGTAATCACCTCCCACACTGCTTGCGGTGATTGCGGGGTGGATTGAGTAACTTTGCGGCTACCACAGCCGCTCCCAAGCCCGGATAAAATGTGGAGGGTGATTGGCAAGGTTAGCAACCTACCAGTCGTAAAACAAATATTGCTCAAAGAAACAATGTACAGCCTCGGAACCGGATTGATACTATGAAGACAAATACAGCAAGAAATAAGGAGAAGCAAAAAATATCCAAAACCCAGATGAGAATTACTACTTCTAATATCAATATCACTCAACTCAAGGAACCAAAAAATAACCCAATTGCTGAAAGAGAAAGAAATAGATATTTGTGCTCTACAAAAAACAAAAAAGGAAGGAAAAGGACAATCAAAATTACGTGAATACATACTAATCTACAGTGGAGTAGCAAAAGGAAATAGGCCCAACGAAGGTGTAGCCTTACTATACACCAAAGGTACCAAAAGCACATCAAAGAGTGTCAATACATATCAAAAAGAATTCTAACAGCAAATATAAGAATGGAAAAGGAAGACCTGAACATCATCGCAGTATAATGTCCCAGAAAATTACAACCCTCAAACAACAAGGGAAGCGTTTTATGACCAATTACGTATTAGATCAAGTCAGAGGGAAGATGATAATATTGGAGGATGTTAACGCTCGAATAGACAATCAAGTAATACCCGGAATTAAGCAAAACATAACGAGGATGTCAAAAACGAAAATGGAGAACTGATTATAAACTTCTGTATGAATAAATAAATTATGATTTCCTTAATTTTCGATTTATCTCTTGATCATAAGAGATATAACATGTTCGGTTTTCTGCTTACAAGAGGGAAGGTGAAGCAGTGTCTATAAGTCATCAAATTGTTTGGTGGAAAGCAATTCCTCCAGTTATTTTTGTTTGGTGTCTGCGGTCAAAGTGTATGGTTAAACAAAGAAAAATGCACAAGTTTTTATCCTTTTTTATACCCTGCTATAGTAAATTCAATTCTAGAACTGAAAATTTCTTTGTTCTAAAATGTGGAGTGGTCAGTGAGGTGTTTTAAGGGATATATAATTGTCGCATAGTAAGCCTCTGTAAACCTTAAATTCTTCGATCAGCTTAAATTCCAAGACAACACTTCCCCTTAGGTTAAATTTTTACATTACCCAGAGTAGTGGCCAACTTCTGGGCCGTTCTTTTTCCCATCCATGTTTGATTATAGTTACACTGCTGTTTGGCATGTTAGATTAGACAACAGGACTGTTGATGTATTTTTTAGGAAATTACATTTTATAGCGGGAATGATCACTAGAAAATTTCCTTCCAGTTTAACCACCTATTATGAGGCCAATTCAACAATAGAATTAGTAAAATACTGCAATGAAATTAATGGTTGACTTATTTTTGTATTGTAATTTTTTTAATGAAATACGAGAGAGATAATTCATTACAATAGTAATTAATAAACCTCTTAAAATTAATCCATGTGGCAGAAGATCCAGAAGCATTCGAAATAATGATCGCCAACGTCGGATAATAGATATGGCACGTGAATAAGAAGATTAAAATTGTCCAGTGAACAGAATTGGATGTTTTAAAAACGAAAGATGAACACCAAAAAGGCAGACAGATATAAATTAAAGATTGAGACAAGTAGGTAGAGATGTGAGATAACCGACACTACTCGGGAAAGTTGCAATATAATCGTTCCCCATAACAAATAATGTTTTATACTTAGTTTAGATGACAGATACGCAATGGTTATGTTGCAGGGACATTAAGCACAAACCATTCCGGCTACTTATGGTTAGCTTATATTTTTTTTTAAATTTCATTTTCGGAAGCTTTCAAAGACAGGAAGAATGTGGTAGATATTTAGAAAACTCTTTTATATATATATATTATATATATATATATATATATAATATATATATATATATATTATATATATGTTAAAAAACTGATGCGCCAGAGGTAAAAAATACTTAAAAAGTATTCAGAGGTATGAACATTATTCAATTTCATTGTTCATCTTTCTTTTTATCTGTATAACTTTAATGTAATTAAGGTTTTACGTAATTTTGGAAACAATGAACAATTTTTATTACGTGTTTGTGCTATACCTAATCTCTCTATAAAAACGCATCGTTTTTTACTAGTACCCACAACAAAACCAAAATATATTCTAGTGAAATCTTGTGTGAAATTGCAAATAATTTCACAGCGTTTGAATGTGATGATTTGTTTACGATCTAAACCTATCAAATCACATATTCTATTTGTAAAAAATAAGAAGATTATGATGTAGATAATACATACTGTAATTTTTACTAAAAACGTTTTTATATTAGGTGAAATTTGACAAAATACAAGGTGTGGCAATACATTAATCAGACTGGTTTTTGTTACAAGATGTATCAAATCTATATCTTTTGGCTACGTTGGAGAATGAGTCAAAATAAATAAAACAATATTTTAGAATATGTGATAAAATAATGTTCAAATATGTATATTACCAAAAAAACCATGTGAAGGATACGAATGATGGGAGATATAGGGACTCTTTTGTAAGATCAACTTACAGAAACCTTTTACCGGAGTAAAAACTGGTTCATAGTGAGTGGACGTGGTCCATGTTGATTAGGTAATGCTGATAAGTGAGTTTTAGACAGCTCTATATAAACAGTAATGTTTAAGCTCCAAACACATTCCATCCTTATTCCATATATTATGTGACTTCTATATTGACGTTATATCCCGTTTTCATACTAAAAGTGAATGTTATGTGACGGTGGCCCGATAAGCCACCGATAGTCTCCATTTCCACAGTGCATTAGCCTAATATGAGGGAAGTGGAGGATAGTCTGGGCAGCATTAGGGCTCGAAGGAGTGGTCCCTGATTTACCAGGACCAATCCTCCTCATCCCAATGAATTGTATGCCCGAATGTCCATATGGGTGTGCAAGTCTCTACGGGTTTATTTATTTTATTTGATTTCTTGCGGTGACGATCGCTTAACGAGTTTTAACTCAGTTTAACGAATTTCATTGGTCGCCTGTCAGTTTTGATAAGCCACGTCGAAGTGACTCGAAAACGGCTACACGGAGAATAAAGTGGCAAATATTATATTGGCGAGGTAGCTGCAGTGGCATACCTAGAATTTTCCTGTGGGGGGGGGGTATGCTACCTCCACCATTTTAAGTCTTTAAAATTTGTGAGTAACAGTGTCGGATTAGTGCCCAGAGGGAGGGTTTAACTCCCAACCCTCCCTCCCGAGTGCGCCACTGTGTAGCTGAGACAGTAGAAATTTCAAGATACCGCGTGGATTATTGGGACCGTGCAAGTTCGGAACAGCGACAGCTGGTGTCGTAAATCAGCAAAATTTACTGCGCTTTTATGTTAGATCGAGGTAACCGGATAACTGTCAAGGACGTGGCCCCAAAAAAGAATAAGAAGAAAAAGTAAGATTGAGGTTATGTCGGTATGTTATTAAAAGGTAAACGTTGATGTAGCGTAAATACAAATAAATATATTATTGAATTACAGCATTACTGTTAATATGGATTCAATAATAAAAACTGGATTTGAGAAAGTAAATCACCAAATAACTTTTCAACCAAGCACTGAGTCAAAGGGAAAAGCTTTAGTAGTGGCAAATGTCAAAAAATAATGGAAGAATTAAGAAAAATAAATTACCATAAATAATGCTAATGCATAAATTAGCAGGTTAAGCCCATGATATCATCATATTGGTTTGAACAATTAATTCTTTCCCTGTAAACTTTTGGACAGCGAATATATCTTAATGCATCTTCAGAAAAACTTGAACTTGATGCATTCTTGTAAACTTCAAAAAAAATAAAATTTAAACATTAAACTTGATTTTTGGGTTAAAATGAACTCTAAGTGAGTGTTATGAAACTAAAATTTACACTTAAAAGTGAACTTTTATTTATTATTTATTTCAAACTGACTTTAAAATCGGGCGCAAGAATAATGCATAATTTGGGTTATGTTACTTATGCTTTTTTATGATATAAATCCACTTTTCTCTTTGTAGTAGCTTTGTGCTTCGAAGTTGGAAACGAATAAAACTTAAATTGACAATTTTTTGTTGTATTTTTACAATTTATAACACAGCATTTCCTAAATCCCATTTTCTTCAGAGACAGAAGGTGTAAATGTAAATAAACAAAACGAATATGAAATATGACAATTGACAATATGAATTTATGAAATCTATGAAATGTGCACTAAAAAATGCAAAATTTCTCCGCTACTCGCGCACGATCGTTTCTCGTATCCCATCCAAGTACTTGCACGTCGCCAATATCCTCCTAGAAAATTTGAGCATAAAAGCTGTCGGTACCATAGATGCCGCGTTTGCTCTCTTCGGGTACGTGTAACCGTGTGACCACTTCCTTTTCAATTCTTTTGTTAATTCTTCTCATTTGTTTTTAACTTTATTGTGTGTTACAAGCGGTCCTTTATATCTTCAGGATTCTTCTATATATCAATATTTCGAATGCTTCTAGCTTCTTAATAGTGGCCATATTAAGGATCCACGCTTTTATTCCATAATTATAGTTGGAAAAATATAGCACCTGCTAACCTAACTCTCAGTATTTTAATTTCAGTTCTCTTGTACAGTTCTCTTTATTAAAGGTTGTTCTTGGTTTTTCTATTTGAACGTTGTTTTCTTTGGAGTAATCGTTTGTGTGATTAATTATTGTACCAACATAGTTTTAGTTTTCTACTTATTTTAAGTATTACCGTTAATTATCATGCTTTTACCATTATTTTGGGTTTTTGATAACCTCATACATGAAGTTTTCTTAATGTTTATTGATAGTCCACATTCTCCTCTTCATTTATTACCTACCTTGTTCATTAGCCTTTGAAGGTTGTAGAGGTTGTCGGAATCCTGATACTTGATACCAAAATTAATATTACAACGAAATATTGAGTAAAAAAGCAGACCGGTAGAAAACAACTTTTTTGACTAAGGAATATATGGGACTGGTGTGAAATACCGGTCGTCGCTACTTTATTTATACAGGCTGAACAGAGTGTTTTGGTCGTTTTACGACCATAGAAAAGAATTGGATATTCAATCTTTGAATCTACTGAATTGACTTGATCGAAAGTGGCTTGTTTACACCAGCTACTGGAAATCGAAGTTACCTCGGCAAGGTGAGATTGTAATATAGCAGAGGCTTTAGGATCCTGAGTAACAGAAAAGTAAAAAAAGGACGGAAGAAAAAAATGATACAGAAATATATTTCTGTTAAGTTACTCTATAAAAGTTCCAAAAATGGTTTCAGTTGGAAAACCATTCAAGTAAGAATATTAAAAAAAGGAAGAAAGAAAATACTGTGAGCAGAAATACAGTTGTCTAGCATTTATTTTTCACCATTGTTGTTATTTTTTTATTGGCGCACATGGTATGATCATTATACATTTAAATGATTTTTTTTGTACCTAAATAATCACAAAACTAGCTACAGTTCGTTGTATTCATCCATATTCAGAGGATGTTAATACCTATGTAGTTAAAATAATTGTTTAAAATTTTATCTACTTAGCTATAATATAATTTTTTGATCTTTGTACTTCAGGAAGAATATTGTTAGGTATATTGACTTCATTCCGGACACAATTTTTCACGGTTTGAAGTTTGATAACAAGAAAAACATTAAATACAAATAAATTATGGGATATGTAATCGCAAAGTGCAACTACTTTAACCAAAATAAAAATTACACGGTGATAATAATGGACCATGAAGTAATTACTGGAAGATTAGCACAAGTTAGCAAGTTTCCTAGCGGAAATTCACGCTATTGAACACGTACTTTACTTTTCCATAATTTTTTATGTTTTAGGAAATATTATATTTTATCCGTTGGTCGTATAAATCCTTAAAAAGGCAAGCTTGAGTACACCTACAAATTTTGAAATATAGCGCAAAACAAAAAAATATTAAAATTTGTAAAAGAAAACTGGGAATGAGTTGATTCCCGACATAAAAGAAATACAAGAAATATTTCTTTATTGTAGTAGCCATAATAATAAAGAAAAACTTTATAAAATATTGGAGTATTAAGCAGGTTTTCATAAATCGGAATCATTTGGAAATAAGATTTTTTTTACTGAAATAAATAAAATTCTACTAATATTATAATCAACAGCTTTTGGCTTTTCATTGATGTCAAAATATCGTAGCGTAACCTCGTAGCATTCAGAAAAATAGGAGACTAAAAGTTGCAGACATATAAATTGATTCATTGTCGAGTCTACTTTGTAATACGATGCTATAGAGAGCATACACTCTGAAATTAACAGAAAAGTCAACAAGAATTACAGGACATCAACATATTAAAAAGGGTAATTTTACCTCAAATTCTAATATGATGCTATCCGGTATGCTCCAAACATTCCATCTTAAGTCACTTCTGCTTAACGGCTTTGTTTAAGATATACAGGGTGGTCCTTAAGTAATTCTACAAAAAAACCGTAGATTATATACTGTAAAATATTACGATTTAAGCTTTGGTTGCTGCTGCGAAAAATAGGAGGCAGTAATCCACTAGATCGCTCAACCAATCTAGTAATACTAAACCAAGTGACGTCTCACATAGTATCTCAATAGCAGTCCAAAACCGCATAGACACAACTTAAATTAAAAAAGACCTCAAGACTTGTAAATTCCACTTGTCCACTTGAAACAGAGTATTCCAAATTTTTCTCCTGTGAAGAAATTGTTGCAGTTTTGCAACTTTATACAAACATTATTAAAATATTATGAGACTTTTTGTTAATTATCGCTGTATCAGCTTTTCACAATGCTGGTATCCAAATTCACGAACCACATCCTATCTTGAGACAAACGACTGTTTCCTTCGATGGCCAAATTATAACTAACTTCTCCGGTCCTCCTAATCGGCTCACAAATTCCCATTCAAAGAACGACCGTCCAATTAAAAGCTCAAATTGTGTTTACCATGATTTTGGAAAAGCATAATTTCTGTTTCAGACAAAAACTAAATAGCTTACTTTAAAATTGATTTTGTCAATACACAATTTATACATATTTCAAAAGATTAGAATATGATCATTTAATACTCGATTAGACAAACAATGAAAAGATTAACCTACAGGTAAAATGTCTTCTAATTCTAATCAAAGGGGTTTTTTGATAATTTTGTTGGAAATGGAAAAGGTCGTTTGCCAAACAAATTTCTATTCTTATCTACACTAAATTTTATCTTAAATTACTATATACCATTTGTTTATACTGATATCTTAAAATTTTATTCCCATGGATCTTTTTATTTATTTTCTTTGGTTGGGAAAGAAGAAGTATGACAAATCCCCGCCTTTGCATATGATAAAAAATTACCGAATTATGTAGGGATTTTTCTCTATGCAAAACAATCTCAGTATTTATTCATAGTATTTATAAACACCGTTGATATTATAAATTCCCCTAATCTTGTCTGATTCTATGTGCTTCAACTCATAACTATTTATCCCATTCTCATTGTTTACTATGTACGGACCCTCAAAAACAGGCATTAACTTTCCGCACACGTTGCTAGATATATTGGACACGCGGAATGCTCTCATCATAACATTCTCTCCTTTTTTGAAAGTAACTGGTCTTCTTTTCCTATTTTGGTCTTGCCCCTGGATATATTTTTCGTTTGCTCTCCGAAATCTCCTCTGCACATTTTCCATTATCTGTGTGTATTCCTTTTGTTCTATATCTTCCAACATTTTATTAATTTCTTCTTTCACCTGTTGTCGATATTTATATGGGGTCGGGTAAGTCTTCGATCGAAAGTTTCCCAAGTTTTTTACCTCAAAAGAATGTTCGTACTTTTTTGCCACTCTGTTTTCCTCATTTATTAAAGTTTCGTGTTCTTTTAACATCAGACGCACCTCATTTTTTTTTCTTCTCCACATATCAATTTTCTTTCTTTTTCCTCAGATTCTTGACACATATTTATCGCACATTTTTCCTCCTCTTTTTCATCAATCTCTTCCTTAAATACCACTGTTTTAATCATATCCTTTTCATTTTCCTTTGTTGACACTATTTCTTCTTCTTCTTCGGAGCTTATCCCTTCTTTTGAGGAATCCCCGGTATTGACTTCCTTTATCCTTTTCTTAAGTTGTCTTCCTTTTCTTCTTTGTCCTTGCTTAGTTGCCAAATTCATTTCCACTGTTTGTTCTTTTTCCGAATTATCAATTAGTTTTATTTAGTTTTTAAAACAGCTGTGTTTTTTACGCTAATCCGTTTACCTTTTGTAAACTCATTTTACCTATAAATAAAATATTGGTTTTCTTACATTTTCATCACATAATATTTAAATTTTTAGATATTTATGTTTCATTATATTTGAATGAATGTGTGTTTATGTATATTTATCTTTTGGTTTTACTTGTTTACAAAAAGAGTTTCATATAGTCATCTTGCTTTTATTTTTTGATAGTAATATACATAGTAGTGTGAAACCAGCGAGTTCTAGATTGAACATAGATATTCTTCTCTCTTTTTGATGGCTTTATATGTTATATAATGTATGAAATGTCCCTCACCAAATTAAAAGCGCAACAAATCGTCGCTATATTGAATCTAGGGAAAGGTTACGATCTACAAAAAATTACCATCCAATTGTACTTCTAAGTATGGTCTATAAAGTTTTTTAAAATAGCCATATAACAGGATTAGCCAAACAATACCACAACATATACCTGTGGAACAAGTAGGATTTCGGCCAAATCGCAGCTATACAGACCAGGCTCCAGTACTTACTAACTATGTAGAAATCGGCTTTCAAAAACAACTAAAAATATTTACTGTTTTGTACTATAACAATTGATGTATGAGCAGCCAGTTTATAGAGACAAAGGGTCTCCCATACTCTGTAGCGTTTAGATAGCAGATATGTACGAAACCACATCAAAGAAGTTTGGATGTGCAGATCTGGGGACGGACTGGGACTGCGGGAAGGGTGAGTCCCACGATATGGCTGTTGTGTCACCCTCTCTGGAGACGGACTCGCAGAGACATTGGTTCTGTTAGAATAGGATAGACTACTAGTAAGTAAACTGAAATACTACCTAATAGTGATATTTATGTTTCCTCCAGAGCAACGAGGTGTGGTCTTTACACTTTGAAATTAAGAACTGGCTAACAAACACAGTAAAATTGACTTTTTTAATTCCTATGAAACATTCTTTAGTCAATTTCTAAGTAGTGATAATCTTGGACTTTGATTTATGATTTATGATTTATGATCATCACCCAACTATTCCTTTAAGCCTTTGTACCCCCCAAAAAAGCTATTTTACGAAAGCTTAACTAATTACGAAAAAGTTATTACGAACTCACAAATTGTAGACTTCAGAGTCTTCAGTGCAGTATAGCTGTCAAGAAAAGAAATATGAAGAGAAACAAAAATACTTTAAAAAAATATGATGAAATAAAACAATACAGAAACAGTTAAAACGGGATGACTTCTGTTACATTAAATGAATACCTCGTAAGACACAGGAGTGACAAAAAGATGTAGACCAAGATGAAGTTTGTGAGAAGCAATTATGTAAGATAGAGTCAAAAAATAAATATTTGAAAAAAAAAAACAAGTAGGCGACAGCTAAAAATAAAAGTATTATACGCCTAGAGATCTTCATGATCTGAAACAGTCTACCTAGGCATATATTACCATAAAATTTTCAATTATATTTTGTCTTCTGTATTTCTATATTCTTTTCTCTCTTAACTGCTATTAGATAACCGCTTATGAAAGTTTTTACACCACTATATCCATACTGAAGATGCAAAGAAGTCTTGTGCATTCGTAGGTACATTATGTGAGAGTATGTATGTATAAAAACCGGTTAGACCGTTCCCCTTCAGGAATATTCCTTTTATTTTAATTTCTCTGTACAATAAGCCAACATACAGGTGTGTCTACCAAGCTTCATTGAAATACGGAAGACATAAAAAACGCGCAAGAAAGAACTTGTAGTTATTTATATACCTGTCAACCTTCGTATGATAAGTTGTTTGGTTTATCTTCGGTTAATCATACGATAAATGGCGGGCTGTTAAGCGTACCTTGAGGCACTCCATTATTTAAGTAGGATGAAGATTTTCTTTTTATTTGCATTCTCTTCCCGTTAATTTTAAGTGTATGCACGATTGTACAGTTAATCACTACATTTCACTGACAAATTTCTTTGGTTATTTATTTTCTTATGCTTAAAGAAAACACACGATTTTTATAAGACTAGATGTATCTGAGACGAAAATAATCAAATATTAGTTCAAGAAAAATATGTCAAAAAGCGATGGAAAAAGTACTTTGACAGTGTATTAAATAAATAATTTTACAGAAAATCTGTTGAGCCAACGAAACAGTTACAGCAATTATTAAAAAAATAACAAACGGGGAAGTTTTTCAAGTGTCAACCCTTTCATTCATGACTTATGAATAGATATGTTAGATTTTTGAATACCCTCAAATCAGTTCACTTTTTTTACCACATTGGAAAAGAAGATACCTCAGTGGGCGGGGGAGGAGAATTTCAAGTAGAGTTGCTTATTTAATCTTAAAACTCAACAAAATATATAGTATAAAGTTTATTCAGGTTTACGCCACAACCTCATCTCATTCAGACGAGGAAGTTAAGTCTTACGACCAAATATCAATATGCGATCGAAACAAAACCATTAGATTAGATTAGATTATGTGAGGTGGTTAAGGTCATGCGGCCTCACCGCACTTCGACCTATACAGATCTTTTGTGCATATCTTAATCTAGTTAAACTCTAGAATGCCAATACTTCTGATGAAGTTGATTAGCTTCCTAGGTGACTTGTTTCCTATGTCAGAGGACGCCAGACTGACCTCTCCTTAGAATTTTAGTCTTTTGCAGAACAGTGCTACGCAGTTGCATAGTATATGTTCTGCCGTTTCTTTTTCATTGTGACAGAAACGACAGTTCTCACTATCTGATTTGACCATCTTCTTGAGATGATATCTCAGATGACAGTGACCAGTGAGAAGGCCAGTGACCATTTTGATATCTTTCTTACTCATTTCGAGAAGCCGGTTTGTTGCAGTAGGCGACACTTTTATGAGCCTTTTTGCTTGCCTTTGTCCTGGTGTGTTAGACCAATATGATCTTAGTTGATTGAGTTCCCAGGTACGGAGTTCCTCTCTGATGTGGTTCCGGACCCTGGAATGGGGTATTAGCTCCTTCTTTTGCGAGGCTGTCAGCTTCCTCATTTCCTGCAATTCCCAACAAAAACCATATTAAGGAATGGATAAGATGAAAGACAATAAATCACCAGGAGACGGTACACCAGTAATCGAATCCCTCAAGAACGGGGTCGAGACTCTAATCCTGAAAATACAAGATTTTTTTAATTTATGCTTACGAGGAAAGTCGATAGTTGGTTAATAGGCCATAAAATAATCAAATATATTGTACCAAATGTACCAAACCAGAGATCAAGCGGGATTTCGATCAAAATTTGGCACGAACGACCATCTGCAAACGATAAATCAACTCATTGAAAAATCCTTAGAATACAAAAGAAAGAAGACTTAGAAAGAAAAACGTGATGTTTGGTGTTGTGAATATGTGGCTTTGTGTAGTTATTGGTTCTGTGTTGTTGGCTCGTTTCTTTAGGTGTTTATGTGTTTATGATTGTGAACTTGGGGGAGGTAAAGTGTGTATGTGGGTAAATAATAAGTATATATATGGATGGTGTGTGTGGGAAGTGCATATAGGATAGTGCATGTGATTGTTGTGTTGTGTGTTTATGTGCGAAGTTGAGTGAAGGTCTGATTTATTTAGTTATTACAGCAGAAGGTAGATATGGCGTACCCATGCAGTGTGTTGGACATATGGATGAGATAACGGATAGCGTCACTCCTCTTTTCAGGGAAGACATTACAAAGGATCATGGAAGTGAAATGAGTTAAGGATTTTATGTCCGAGGAAAGGTCGTATATAGACAAATAAATGATTTTTCTGTGCATTCGTTGCTGAGATATCCGCTTTTGCAACATTTCGAACAGTATTTCAGTCGAACCTGAACGGAATTGTTAGATTTTGACACCTCACAATTCAGCCGGTCTCGTTCGATCTTGATACCGTTCGAAAGTACATCGGCGAATTTAGTTTCTGGGTTCGTGAAAACGAACGATATAAGAGGTGGGTTGGTTTGTAGATCGGGCAATTATTCGAACTATTTTAGTGATTGGAAATTTATTTTCGGATAAGTTATCCTCGATGATTTTTTGGGATAATTTTTTGGGATAATTTTTTGTCGCCGCCGGCAATAATGGGTATTACCCATTATGATATATATATATATATATATATATATATATATATATATATATATATATATATACCAACAAACGTTTTTATTCCATTACTATTTGTAGTCTGAAATTTTTGATTTGCATATAAAGTAGCAAAATTTACCACTGAATGAAACAAATCATTAGTAAATTGCTGGGAAACAAAATAACATTCGTAGAACTATTGGAATTTCCAGTTCAGTTACTTCATATTTTTCGTGCATTTCTTTTTCATGCCATTATATATATTTTTTTATTATAACCAATAAATTAACAATCATAATCAAAAGGTATTTTATAAGTTAATGTGATGAATTTAGGTGCTGCCCCTTGATTCTAGCGTAATGAGGTTCCCTCCAGTGAGAGTCCATGTCAGTGGTCTATTGGTCTATGTATTGTGATTTCTTTTGCTGGATTACTTCTTTTGCTCTTGAGATGTTGACATCCTCATAGATTCTTTGATTGGTCACGTAAATAACATTTTAAGTATCAATTCTTTTATCTTAGTTTTCTTACAAACATTCCTTTTACTTTCAGTTTTTTTTTTGTCAATTCCTGGTTTTCTGGGTTTTTCTCAAATTTACTCCGTGCATTTTCTGACTCTTCATTTTCAATATTTTCGGTCTGTACTGAAGGTTTAAATTACCTTTAATTGTTACAATGCTCGACCCTCCAGCCTCAATAGTTTTTATGTCAGAACAAACATTTTCTATCAATCATAAGAGTTCTGCCTCCGATAAGGACTTGTTCATATTCATTATAACCTCTAAAAGTATAATTGTATTGCAGTTTATGCTTTCTTTATGTTCACTAAGTCACAGCCTAGACAAATATCTACGAGATATATATGAGTCCGAGATATCAGGAAAAACTTCAAAATCTATTTTTTTCCACTTTACCTCAAAAAAAGATTAGTTTTGTCTAACAAATGAAGCACTACAAATTCAGACAAATTTCTTTGATGGACGTAATCTTTACCAGTGCAGAAATCTGCAAAAATTTTGTTAATAGCTTTACACACTTCAAGTATAAACTTTAATTTCACTACTATTACGTAGAGGATAGGAGGTATTTTATATATACCCTGTAGAATGTAAAGGACTAACAGTAATAGTTAAGACTGGTGTTATTGTTTCTAAATAAATACAAGCTAATTTAGGAGTTGACGTAGATGTATATCTACATGGTGACCGAAAGGGTTAAATCATTATTATTGATTGCTGATAAGATAAATTGCTATTTGAAAAGATTAAGCAAAGCACAATAAATTGTATTTGTGCAAACAGCATTTAGCCTAGTAGTTAAATAATTTGGGATTTGTTTAATTTATTGTAACTTGTATTTAACTTTAATTAGATAGGTACTAAAACAGAAAAGAAAATGAAACATTGTAGAGGAGTCTTTAGGCGTTTTAGACTTATTTACAATGCAACCTGTATGATTTTTTGTTTGTACCCTACATCTATGTTCAGTTTAATAGATCTAGACTTTTAAAAGAGTCTATTACCCGTTTCGGAGATATATTTTTTACCAGATCCTGGTCTAAAAATACCTGTTTCAGGTACTTGTAGCGCTGGCAAACTATTGCCCTACTGTTGTAGATAATGTTCGACTATTTACACTGCATTTTCGCAGAATATACATTATGTTGCTCGATTTGCTCGCTCCAATTTGCTAATTTTATTGAGATGATATCTGAGTTCATACTGTCCAGTGAGAACACCCGTGGGTATTTTGAGTTCCGTCTTGATCCAAAGGTTTTTTTGCGATTACTTTATGCTTTTCCTTGCTTGCCTTTGGAATATTTTTCCAGTAAGCTACACTAAGTCCCTTGTTTTTTTTAGAACCATTTCCACTATGCGGGTTTTTGGTGACCTAATCTCTGAGCTCTGATCGGATAAAGAGACTATTTGATCCTTCTTTAGCGTGACTATCAGCAATCTTATTACAAACAATTCCTTAATGTCCTGGAATCCATAGCAAAGTTACTGTATTGCGCACTGAGAGTTGCTTAAAAGACTCTTTGCGGCTGTTATCGACTTATAAGGTGTCGACTGCAGCTTAACTTTTTGAGGTAATTAATATTTTGGTTAAATCAATGAATATGGTGTTTAAGGCATTCTTGAGCGCAAAAATTGATTGCTAGCAGTTCTGTTTAAAATATAGAAGGAGTATTTCCAAAGGTTATTGACAGCTGGTGTTAACATAAGTAAACCCTATTCCTACTTTCTCTTGGAGATTTACCAATTAGTATACAATGTAAAAGTACCTCTTGCGAATTGTGTGATTTGATTTTGTGGTAACCACACTCGTTTATGATAATACTTAATTTAAATTCGAAATCTTGTTTTGCGGATATAATGTCTGTGGACATTTTCGTGGATTGCGTTAATCCAACGCTTAATATCTCCGCTGTTAGATCCCTCTTTAGATATATGTGAAGATAGGGAAACTCCAGTATTACCAACAAGACTAGAGGGGATTCACACTACTACATGTGAGATTCCCACACAAGTGTGTATACTTCTTTTAACTCTATTATTGCCTTTTGCTGCGTAGTTTGTTCCACTATACCAGTACAGCATAAGTAATTGGGTCTGAAAATCGTTATATGTGAGCATTAGATTATTTTAGGTTCCAGTCCCCTCCCCCATATTTTTTGCCTTAAACTCTACGGCACGTCTAAATAGCCCTTGTTATTTTAGTTGCGATATTTAATAGGTGAGCATTTCACGTAAGTTTCATGTCTAACAGATCTCTGCGATATTTAATCTCTTCTAAGAATGATAGTGTTGTTACTAGGTTTAAGGTAACTTGCATGCCATCAGTAACAATACTCCTATGCATGAGAATATTATTACTGATATTATAACTGTTCTACATTATCATCTACATTCATACATTATCTATATATATATATATATATATATATATATTATATATATATATATATATATATATATATATATATAATATATATATATATATATATATATATATATATATACATATATATATATATATATATTATATATATATATATATATATATATATATATATATATATATTACTACATTCATACTAGCTAGGCATCTATTTTGGGGATCATTTTTTTAAATTAGACCCTGTTTGAATACCAGCACTTTCTGAGTTCAAAATAATATACAAATGTACTTGAATGTTATGTAAATAGCCTAATGAAGCAGTAATTTACTGGAAACTGGAGTTTCCTCAAAATAGAATCAAAATCAAAAATAGAAACTGAAACATCACAAGCAATAGAAATACGTAGAGGAGTACGACAGGGTTGCATTTTGTCACCTCTATTATTTAATGTATATAGTGAAAGCATCTGTCAGGAAGCCCTTTTACAAACAAACGGAGGAATCGTAATTAATGGATAGATTGTAAATAATATTCGATACGCGGACGACACTGTACTAGTTGCAAGAACAGTAGAAGAATTACAAAGATTACTTACAGACATAAATATTGCTTGCAACAATTATAGTATAAATATCAATATTAAAAAAACCAAGTATATGGTCTTCAGTAAAAGCATGACACAACCAGCGTATATTAGTATAAACGGCACTCAAGTTGAAAAAGTATCAATTTACAAATACTTGGGAACTTTAATAATAAACGACACTGGAGACCAAAACAGTGAAATAAAAAGACGTATCGAAATTGCCAGGGCCACCTTCATAAAGATGAGAAAATTCTTCTGCAACAGAAATATAAGCATCCCTCTACGATTAAGAATGCTGAGAGGCTATGTATTTAACACGCTATTATACGGTGTAGAGGCCTGGACTCTCAAACAGAACAACATGAAAAAGATTGAAAGTTTCGAGATGTGGTGCTACCGTCGAATGCTGAAGATTAGTTGAGTTGAAAGAATAACAAACTGTGAAGTAATACGAAGAATAGGAAAAGACCCAGAGATTTTGTTAACGCTAAAGCGAAGAAAACTCGAATATTTTGGTCACCTGATGAGAGGACATAAATACGCATTACTTCAAAATATAATGCAGGGAAAAATAGAAGGAAAACGGAATCCAGGCCGTAGAAGAATGTCATGGTTGCGGAATTTGAGAGAGTGGTTTGGCTTCACCACTAATGAACTCTTTAGGTCATCCGTAAACAAGGTCAGAATAGCCTTGATGATTTCCAATCTCTGATAGGAGTGGCACACAAAAAAGAAGGAGTTTCCTTCTTGAAAAGTCACATGAAAATATGTAAAGCTTGTATAATCCAATTTGATTGTTTCAATGAAATCTTTAAGGTTCTCTTCATTGGAACTGGTATGTTCTTGCAATTCAATTACTTCTACACCTTCTACTTCCTTCAATCTTTTAGACTATCATTGCTCTAAAAATCTCCGACTCTCTCTCTAGAATGTAAATATGGATGGGTGATACTATCTGGAAGTAGCGAAACATTTGGTAAAACTCTGGCATTAGTTTTGTGATTGTCAATATCAGGATTCGCTTTTACAGTTTCTACTGATGATTTTATCATTCTTGCTATATTAAACAGAAAACAAAAATATCACTACCTAGGTATATTATTATTTTTCAAAGAATACTGTAACTCACTACCGTGAGTAGAAGATTAATTTTAGATAAATATAAAAACTTCGTATCATAATTTTGTATTTAACTGACAAGTTTCTGTTTTTCCTTAATTTATTTATATAATTTGCTTTAGTTGATCAACTGATATAGATTAATTGGATCATTATTACTCTAAATTTGTTGGATATTATAATTTATGTTTATGTTTAATGTAAAACCATACACCTATGTATTATTAAAACAAAGTATTAATATTGTTTGGGAAAGTATGTACTATTTCTTTTCATATTTTTACATTTAATATTTTTCTTTTAGTGTACTATAATGTTATATAATTCAATGCTGTATTCTAACGACTTTGTTAAAATATATTGCATCCTGTTATTTCGTAAAATTGTTAAACTGGCTATCTCATTTATTATGTTTTAAGTACGGAAAATTTGACTTCTTTTGTTATTTTGTGTCGCCAATACACACAAGTGTAAAGTTTCGTATTACGCGTACAAAATCGCAGTATAATAGAGTGATTCATTGGTATACACTCTTGCTAACAACCGCTTCGAAGCGTGGCCATAGGGTGGTTTCTGACGTACGATCTCAAGACACCACTTTAAAAACACTTTATCCTAAGTCAGCGAATGAAACACTTCTAGTTTAATCGGTTCTCGTGCTATATAGCCTCGGCGTCCCGGGCGTCGTGATGCACTACGATCAACTCTACAGCCTGTTACGAATATATCAATAGAACCAAAGGTAAGTCTATATTCTTTGTACAGATAACAATAATGAGTAAGACCAGTTAATTTCGTAATTTATTCACAGTTGTATTTGCTATTTTACGCTAATTTATTTACAAACAAAATATTGCATTTTTTCTGCACTATTATTTATCTAATATCATATAACCAGCGACCTCTTAAGTTTAATACAAAACAAATATTATGTTTTTACTCAACAAAGCTTCTAATAAGTACTTATAAACCCAAAACTTACACCAAAAACTATTGGAAATTGATATACGAGGTTTTGACATCTGAGCGGCGATATGAATAATGCTGTGACCGACCAGTTATGACTTCCTTTATCTTCCTCGATCTTCTCAAATATCTTTATTTTATCAACAATGAATAATAATAAGTTTCTTACAACCTTAGTCAAACTGTACTTAAAACACCATAGGACATTCAAAGTCTGAGTATGTATTAGGTATTTAATATGTATGTATGAAAATATTGTCCTGCTGTTTTAGATAGATTTGAGATTTATCGACTAATTTTTCTATTCCTTCATTTTTTTATTTCTATTTATAGATTATAATAGTTTCTAGCATACCGATTTCATCGATTGTATATTAATAAGTCATTATAAACATTTGATAATAATGGAATTAATCTTTAATGAAACATAATAAGTTTTTTAATTACTCATTTAAACTATAATAGTAGTATAATCTTAATAATTACGTATTGTTGTTTGTCCTTCAAACTAAGATTCTAATTTTTAAACCAAGGTCTTCAGTATATAAATACATAATTATGTATTTATATATTATGTATAATATATGTATTATGTATAAATAAAATTCAATACATAAAAACATTTAAAAACATTTGTAGCAACATAAAAGTAAACATGTGATCGAGACGATTTTAGACCAAAATCAAAATTACAATGTCACTAATGTCTTTTATAAGGTTTTCATAGAAAAATCGTACAGGACATGATGCTGACAGAAAAGACATCCAGACATCAAACGTCCGAAAATGTAGTTAGGCCATAATAATGAAAAGACCTCCTATGTAACAAATATTATACTAAAATAATGGCATCTCCTAAGGTAAAATGATCCGCAAGCAAACTGAGTCTCCGTTTAGATTTGCAGGTGAGTACTTTTTAAGGAGAACAACATTACAGGTTACAAAAATCAGGATAGGGTCTTGGAATCTTGGAAGTGTTACAGATAAGAGTATTGAGTTGGTAGATGTACTTAAAAAAAGGAGAGTACACGTTGCTTGCATTCAAAAAACGAGTTGAATAGGACAAAGGGCGAAATAAAATAGGTGAAGAATACAAATTGTGGTATGTAAAGAAAAGCACAACTAGGAATAGAGTTGGTATAATTTCTGATATAGAAATAAAAGATAATGTAGTAAGTTGTAACAACTAATGATATAAGAATGTCAGTAAATTTTGTACTTGATAAAAAATTGTTGAATGTTGTATATACGTATGTTTCTCAAGTCGTTAATTTTGTTTAGAAATAATATTTGTGTTACATATCATACAGCCCTGTAATATATTTACTTTATCACAAAAAAATCTAGTGTCGTTAAGTGTCAAATGTAAATTTTTACTACTTCATAAATCAAACGCTTTTATATATTCTAAGAAATATTATTTACATAATATCTGAGACGCCAACCCAAGTGGCCGTTAAAACTAGGTCAAAGCTTATTTTATGGCTATAAAAAACAATTTGAACCTAATCTTTCTATACACCTGTCTGCAATGTACATTAAACAATGCAGTCCAGGTTAATCGCAACGTCCAATGTGAATATGGCACTACAAGAAGCAGAAACATTTTTTGTCGTGAAAATAATGAAACAATAATGTTTGCCTTGTTAACTACACAAGTTTATCATTCACAACATAACTATTGTAAAAAATTTTTGATTTTATAGTACTAACCGTTTTGTATCACACAATCTGATGCTACTTGTTGCATACATTGAATATATTATCTTACATTATTATCAAACACTTGTTGAAAGTCACCTGAGCCTTGAACCCTTTGTTTACAATGATAATTCGATTTACAAACATTGAATTTCTTTCCTTCACTGTCGTGCAAATGTTAAAGCTGCAAGCTACATCTTTATCCTTGATAATTGTAGAAAATATTAAAAATCTAGATTATTGATTAAATACTGCTGTTGTTGTCAGTGTTATGAACAATTATCGAAATGGACTAAAATAAGCATTTCAAAACAAAACAATGGAGGTCAAAAGTGTATTGGGTGAATACCTTAATGATGTAAATGATGTATGAATGTATTAAAATAGCTAAACGTGACTTCCTAGAAATTTAAAATAAAAAAATTATGTACAATATTAAAAAGTATATAATCGGTAATATATTTTCGAGTTTCTGAAGGTGGCTGAAACCTTAACTACAAAGAAAACTCAGAGAAATGTTCACAATATGTCAGGTAGGATAGACAAATTCTACTTATATCTCCCCGTTGCGTCGTGACTCCCGGTATCTTATATACTAAAAGGATAAGCCCTTTTCTTGTGCGCAATACTCATCCTAAACGGTGCTAGATAGGAGAATAATTTTATCGAATAATTAAAAAGATTGTTGAGTAGATTCCCCTAAGGTTTCAAATTAAAAAAAATCGAACCGGTTTAAAAATGGCGGCCATAAAATGAATTTTTCCTATAGTAAAGTATAGGAATTTTAGAAGTTTCATTCTTCAAAATTTACAGTCCTAATTTTCAATGTATTTTTAAAATATGACCGATATATCTATCTAGATATATCTAGATATACTACTTTTTTCTTATACTTACTGATTGAATTCAGATTTATGAAACCGGAAGTATTTACTTCCCTACTTCCGGATTTAGTTTTGAAAATTATGGTTTCTTTCACGGTGTTCCGGAGCATATGGGCGGGGCCGCGAGTTCTCAAACCGAGTTCTTTTTCTTAAACGTGGCATTTTACAATCTAAAATATGAAAAAAAAAGTTACTTTCGGTTTTACTTCCGTTTTTTATTTAAGAGGGGCGGAGTCTAACAATCATCTTGTTTCCGTATCCTAATGTAAATCTTCCTGAAAATCCTAAAAAACTACTGTATCGATTTTCAATTTAAAAAAATTGGCGTCGATACAGTTTATTTTTAGGATTTATGGAACATTTACACCAGGCGACGGAAACGATGGATCCTTAGATTCCGCCCCTCTTAAATATAAGCAAAACTTACATCAAAACTCGATGTCGAGTTGGTCCGCTAGTGCAATACTATGTGAATTTTTCTGAATAAATCCTGAGAGAGAATTACGATCACACAAGTTAGTAGTTAAAGTATTAAAAAGCTAGTAAAGTAAAGTTACTAGTTAAAGAAGATTGGACGACAAACTAAATACAAAAAACAACTTTAACTCACTAGAAGAATAACACAAAATACATATAAAGTATATGAAGTATATGAAGAATTGACCTAAATGAAATAAACAGATAAAAAGCAAAAATGAAAATCATAAAAACCATGCTGCTGGTATCAGGAAATCGACATTGGAATCGTAGCTAAGAACCAAAAGTAAACTATTTAAATAGATGCTATGTTGTAATAATAAATTGTAGATCGCTCAAATAAACACATATTAAAAAAAACGTTTTACAAATTAGGTGCATTTTATAATTGTCAATTAATTAAATATATATACCCGGTATTTAGGCGACACACACCCCTTATGGAGGAGTATATTCTAGACTAAGCCGCAGATTCATTTAGAATTTTAAACTGCTGCGTTAGCCTTTTTGTTTTTCTGTACACCGAGCTGGGGGATTTGAACTAACATCTCTCGCATTGAAGTGAAGGAGAAGCCAGCCGCCCAGCCCGCTTGGCTATCCGATCGTCAATTAATTAAATAATATTTGTTATATCCAAACCACTTCGTAGTGAAAAATCGTGTACAGATGCAATTTTCGTTATAAACCAAATTACTGAAATATCACTAGAGTATAATAGACCAGCATTTCTGTGTCTGATTGACCTAAAGTAAGCGTTTGATAGAGTAAGACTCAAATATGTAATTGAAAAAGACTGTAAGACTTGTACACACTTCTAAATAGGTCTATCCATTTTTTCCCACACTAAAGACAAAATCAACAAATCGTCAAAAAGTGGTATTTATAAATTATCCTGTGGTGAATGCCCGGTGACCTATGTGGATAGAACAATGCGACCTTTGGATATACGCATTAAAGGACATCTGTCTAAGATTGATAAATCTAGTTTTGGGAATCATATACATGCTTCAAAGCATGGCTTTAGTCCTCATAGAGATAGCAAGATCCTACACAGTATACCCAATAATAATTATATAAAAGTGAATTTACTAGAAGATCTTGAAATCAGTAGAGAAATGAAAAGGAATCCTCAGAACTGTGTCAACACTCAAATTAACTTAAATTGTAAGTTTGATCCAATCTTTAAGAAGTTTCTTAATAATACATTTAGTATAAAATTAACCATTATTTGATCAAGCTTTGACCTTTATTTTTAAAAGAGATTTTAAAAGAGAGAATTTCTTGAATTTTCTTTCATTGTTTTCATCTAAGTAGAGAATGTTTGATATTTTTTTTCTTTATTATTTATTTTATTAATAATATTGATAATATAATCAATAATAGCTACTGAACTCTTAACTTAGCAAATGATACTTCTCCTTGGTTGGTTTTCATCTACTTTCTTCTACTTGGTCAAACTTTAAAGGTTTTGTTTTTTGATAATATTGATAAATGTATATTTTAAATTTTCACGTTGACTTATCAATTTAAAATATTTAAATTTAAAATTCTATAGTATATACATTTTCAATTTTCAAATTAATAATTTTAATTTTCAAATTAATAATTTTAAATACAGAGGTCGCTCTCGGATTTATTTCCGTATATCCGACCTTCCTCCTTCATTTTACTTCAAACATGTAAGTCAAAAACAGCTGTTGTCGTTGCTGTATGTGGTAACCATGTTTTATAAAAAAGTTTTTGATGTGAATTATACATATGCATAAGGGTTAGATCTAAGATTTGTGGCCTAGAGAGCCCGATCTTTGTTTTTTAATATGTCGTTTGTCCACAATTTTCCTTCTATGAAGTATTTATTGCCTAATTGACGTACGTTTTTTCTGTCATTGTATTTCATATAAAAAAAATTTACTTAACTTAACGTTATTTTAGGATAGCTCTGATGATGACATTTATTATGTCGAAAGTATACTCAGCTTAATTAATAAATTATTTTACACACTATCAATTTTATTGAAAACATACAAAACCTGCTTACCAACTAGATCAAACATGTAATCCATCTGCTGTATAATAGAAAAGTTTACCTATATATTATAAAAACCATCAAAAACACCTACCAAAACAACAAAATTGGAAGTCAGAATAGATGGACAACTTACAGAACCTATAGAAATAGGCAGCGTAATAAGACAAGAGGAATCATTGAGCCCCATGCTCTTGAATTTGATCTTGGATGATATCATCAAAACCGTTAACAAAGAAAGAGGATACAGAATGGAAAACAAAGAAATCGAAATACTCTGGTAAGCAGACGACTCAATATTGATAGCCCAAGATGAAGATAGTCTGCAAAGACTGGTCCACAGATTTAACATAGGAGCAAAAGAGTTTAATATGACAATCTCATCTCAGAAAACTAAAACAATAGTAGTTAGCAAAGAACCAACCAGATGTGAAATAGAAATTGATGGCATCAGTATTTAACAGGTGATAGAAATAAAATACCTAGAAATTACACTGTCTAGCTATGGACGCCTTGACAAAGAAATAAGAGATCAAGTACAAAAATTGTAGACTTACAGAATGCCTTAATAACACTATATGGCGAAACAGACACATTAACACTGAGATGAAATCAAGAGTTTATAAAGGCAGTGTAAGACCAATAATAACATATGCCTCAGAAACAAGACCCGACACAGCTACAACGCAAAGGCTACTGGAAACGGCAGAGATGAGAGTACTGAGAAGAATTACAGGAAATACGCTGAGAGATCGAAGGAGAAGTGAAGACAATAGAAAAATATGTAACGTATGGTGTATAAATGAATGGACACAAAATAGAAAAAGAGAATGGCAAGAGATAAGTCACCAATCGGTAGAAGAAGTATCAGACGACCGCGCAAAAGATGGAGTGACAACCTTTCATAGAGATATTAATCCGCCAATTAACAAGTAGAATTGTTTATAAAGAGGAAGAACAAAAAGAAGAAGTTTCAGACCTTGACATTGGTAAAGTGTTAATAAGCGTATATTAAAGTATCAATGTTGTACGATTGATGTATTACCAACGTTTAATATTACATGTCCAATAGTCTTAAATATATACTTTGCATTTAAACTTCATTTAAACTTTCTTTACCTATTATCCAAAATTAATAAAATCTGCCTAAATATAATATTCCAAAAATAATATTCCCCAGGTGCAGTAGAATTTGCTTCCTGGTTTAAGTGCCGACGTGGCAGTCCAACGAGTCCAGTTTTAAACTAAAGAAACTCTTCAAAACGCGCTAACCGAGGTCTCAGATAATGATTAAACGCAACTTGGTTCGCATATCCATGTAACTTTGTATTTCTGGGCTATTCTTATAGTAGCTATTGCAATAAATGGCCAATAACAATGGAATTTTATTTTTAGCGATAAATACCAGACTAGACGAATATTTTAATTTTTTTTTTCCATTTTCATGATATAGCAGAATCGAGCAAGGAAAACAATCGATATTGTAATGCCGATGCTAATCAAAAATGTTTGCATTAACTACAACTGTAATACAGTAAATACCAATCCTACACTACGGTTAGATAAACATTTTAGCAGTATATATTATTACCTCCAATTTTTGATGGACCCATGGGCTATAATTGGACCCCAAAATATCTCAATACATCTTTTTACAAAATATTATCTTTCAGTGTTATTGTTTATTGACCATTACAAAGCAGTTTAAAAGTGTATCTTGCAATGCATGTGTCGTATCTCTTAAAAATAAAACCCAAATAGGTATGAAAATATATGTTCAGAAGATATTTTAGTAAGATATAACAGACTCCATCAAACAAGTTCTAAAACTAAACCGAAGTTAGGCTGAACTTCACGAAAAATATGAACTTGGAAGCTAGGACAAATAATTGGACACTCGCAATCATATACTGCAAAAAGATCCAAATATTGGCCGCAAATGAGATGAATCACTGATATTATCTAAGAAAATTATTCTTGCTTCTTGTATGTAGGCTTTAAAGCTTGTTTCTTCTTCAATATTAGCCTCCTAAATTGTTTAAATTATCTCACCATCTTTTTCTTGGTCTACCAATACTTCGTTGTCCATTTGGTGACTTATCTCATGCTATTCGTACTATCCTATCCTCTGTCATTTTACTAATTTGTTCGTTCCACTCCTGTTTCCGTTTTGTCACCCATTCATTTATTTCATCTATATTGCATGCTCTACTTATGTTTTCGCTTCTCTCCCTATCCAACAGACTTTTCCTGATATTCGTCGGAGTATTTTTATTCTGTTGTTTCTAGTAGTCGTCTCGTTTTAGATGTGTCAGGTCTTGTCTTTGCCGTATATGTTAATATAGGTCTAACGGCTGCTTTATAGATTATTGTTTTTGTGTCTTGTCTTAGTTGTTTGTTCTTCCAAGATTGGGTCATTAAGAGATCCCGCGGCTTTACTTGATTTTAAGCTTTGTTGTCGTGCTTCTTCTTCAACACCTCCGTAACTATTCCTAGATATCTAAACCTTGCTTCCTGCTTTATTATTTTTCCATCAATTTCGATTTTACATCGTAGTGGGTATTTAGATGTTGTCATACATTTGATTTTTTTCTGCTATTATCATATTGTATTTCTTGGCTGTTGTATTGAAGATGTGTGGTAATCTTTGAAGCAAACTACAGGTCTAAAATGGGTGAGACCTGTATTCATAATATGGATAGACATTGGCCTATAAATATTGTTTCGTTTTTACTTGAAACTATATTAAGGGAAGTTCGTGGGTTTCAATAAAAACAATATATACCAATTTCGCTCAGTATCTCTTATTATTTTACGCAACTAAACTTTCTGGATTCTTCTACCACCAAGGTAGGCTTTAACTTTATTTCATATAACGGTCGTCGTCAAGATATTAAAATCGATCATAGAGATATTGGTAGAATGTAGCAGAAACCAGCAAAATATGGTTGAAACGGTATAAATGTAATATGTGGTATAAAGAAAAAACGATACAAATGAAGAATTTGTATTTCAGGAATTTTTTGTAAACAATTTATGACAATTAGCTGATCCATAAAACTTTTTATTTTATTTATTTATAATTTCTTAGTTTGAAATAAAAACAACTCTTTTTATTAATGAAAAAATGTTTATTTTATAAGAACAATTTTAGCAAAAAGTACCTTGTGTCACTGGCTGGTGTACTTCCTTTAAGAAACTTCTTTGGATTGGATATGAATCGAAAACACTGAATCGGGATTAGGAAACGCTGTTTTACTAATTCCTCACATAGGATACAGCACATCATCACCAATCGAAGTGAAGATTTATTTGAGGCCCAATATTAAGCGGACTCAATATCAACAGAAATACCAATCTGTGTTTATATAAACAAACCAAAAATGTTTATATTATCAATCTCAGCTACGCAAAAAGATTGAGAATATTTTTCAGTGTTTTAACATATATCAGGTAAATTGAAATGCTACAAGACTACACGATGTGATTGAACTTTTACACAGAGAGTCCATAACAGCCTTTATAACTCAGTTAATAAAGAATATTAACTATGATTACAAAACAAGAATAAAAATAGGAAACGAACTAACGGAGGAAGTCAAGATTTAATCAGATATATATCACAGTGTAATAGCTTGAGCCCGTTATTGTTTAACGTAATAATGTACAAACTTATAGAAGAAGTAAAAAGTTAGGAACTTGGTACAAAAGGAGTAATAAAGTAATAAAGATTTTATGCTACGCAAATAACACAGTAATAATATTAAATACTGAAGATGTCCTACAACGAATGGTCGACGCTTTGGAAGCTAACGCACAAAAGTTTAACCCGAAAATATCAGCACTAAAAACAAAGTCCCTCGTTATTGCTAGGGAGCCAGTGGGATGCAAAATTGCAATAAACGAAGAAATAATAGAATAAGTATCGAAATTCAACTATTTGGGAACGCAAATATCGTATTATAAAAACATTTACGAAGGAACCAGCATACAAGTTATTAAAACAGCATGACCTGGAGAAATATGAACATGAGGATAGAAGGAAAAACATGTATATATAAGACTTGTGTACAACCGGTAATATCCTATGCTATAGAAACAAGAGCAGAAACAATAATTAGAAAGAAAATTTTAAGAACAACAAAGATGAAAACCCTGAGTGCGATAGCAGGTAAAATTATAATGAGACAGAATCCCTAATACATGAATCAGAGACATGTGTAAAGTACATGATATCGTCAGATGAGTACACCAAAGAAGACGAGAATGGAAACAATACATTAACAAAATGAGAAGAGGGAGACTTGCTCGAATAGTAAGAGATGGAAAACCAGAAGGTAAAAGACCACAATGCAAACACCCTAAAAGATGAAGAGATAGCTGGCAGTCAAGATCGCGAAAACAACAGACCTTAAGGCCTAACATACGAAGAAGAAGAAGAAGAACAACTATTTTCTGTTGTAACATAGTTAACTAATGAATTGCTTAAAAAAATTGCTGTTGCTGCATCGACAAGCATTTAAGATAAAATAAAAAGGTTCCTTACCTTAATTCCTAAAAAACATCATAGCATAGATTTTGTTTTTGTAGGTTTAACGTCAATTGTAAATTGCTTATGCAGTATTGTCACTGTATTGCAATGAGCGTAAATTCTTTTTACGTAGCGGCGTTAGAAGATGGCCATCATCATTCAGCCCATACTCGTCCACTGCTGAACATAGGCCTCCCGTAGTTCACCCCACAAATTTCTGTCCTGAGCCGCCTGCATCCAATTTTGATGTGTCCGTTTCAGGTCATCCGTCCATCTTGTTGGTGGTCGTCCTCTATTTCTAAAGGCATCTTGTCTGGGTCTCCACTTAAGAATGCGTTTTGTCCATCTGCCGTCCTTCGTTCTCGCGACGTGCCCTGCCCAGTTCCATTTTAAGGTTGATATTCTTTTGATTACGTCGGTTACTCCGATCTACGGCGCAATTCTGTGTTGGGTATTCGGTCTCTCAGGGTTAATCCCAACATGGACCGTTCCATTGCCCTCTGTGTTGTTCGAATTTTGTTTGCGGACGTCTTAGTAAGTGTTAGCGTCTCCGCACCATAGGTTAGAACTGGCAGCACACATTGATCGAAGACTTTTCTCTTTAAGCAGATGGGAAGGGCTGATTGGAAAACATCTCTTAGCTTTCCATAAGCTGCCCATGTCGACCCTATTCTACGTAATAGTTCATTGGTCTGGTTATCTCTACTTAAGCGAATTTCGTGTCCCAGATATTTGTATGCTGATGTTTGTTCTATACTTGTTCCAGCTATGTTGATGTTCTCAGATGATGGCCATGGTCAGCGTAAAATTGCGAGAAACGAGTATGGCAACGGTACAAAGAGACCGGCCTGCTTACTGAAAAACCTAGTTCAGGTTGAGAAATAATCAGCTAGAAATTACCGCTTTGTCGTTTATAGTGCTTTTATAAACCAAACTGTCGCAGCAGGTTCTCTTCGAAATCATCTAAAAGAAATGTAAAAGTAAGTGAATGGGTAGTTAGGAGGCTAATTCATGCTGCAGATTGAATTTTACACGAGAACACTTGGCTTGGACAGTACAGGATTGGGATTGTGTATAGTTTTCCGATGAATCGAAATTTTGTCTTGCGGGCTCAGACAAACGCTTAAGAGTGTAGCGAGAGAATGTGCGATGTCCAGGCCAGAAATATGCTTAAAAGCATGTGTTTACGATCGACTTCCATTTGGTGGATTTTCAGTTTTGGCATGGGGATGAATATCGTTTGATACTCGCACTGATGATGAGACAACTCAACATAGAACTCGCTCTATAGCAGCAGCCTCGGCGGTAAGAATAGAACAACATACAGGAATTCGATATTTCTCAACATAATTGCTTTTTAAAACAAAACATGCGAAACCAGCACTAATTTGCTTAGTATGTGTTTAAATATCAGATTAGTTAAAATTTTCAAGTCTGAATAAGAGGGCAATATAATGATTGGTTTGTCTATCAGACCTTTAAAGACTTGTTCGTAAAAAGGAAATTTTGGTAGCTGTAATATATAAGATTGAAATGAATTCGTATCAATAAAAGATTCTGCAAGAGGAGGACAATTTTTTATTCTCCAGTAGTAAACTATGTTACAACCGTAAATAGCTAAAAAGAAAAAGAATAATTTCTAAAATAAATTCAAATAACGGAGTGACCCTAATTTTATGCTTGGCAGTGTATTTATATACGATACTTAATCACGAAGACTGAGATTAATTTTTGTCTCAATATAAGTAAAAACATGTTTGAATTTTTTATTAAGTGGGCTATTCATTGTATTAAATTTTCACGTATATTTATATTTGCTATGTTCCTAAATCAATACAGAAATTGAAAAACAGACGTAAATATTGTTGATATACCAGACGTCTTTATAAAATCTTAATATCACCTTTTTCTTATATTTGTTTATTAAAGAATGTAAAATGGTGTTTTAAGGATTTATATTATTTGTGCGAGAACTTTATTTTTAATACCAGGAAGTAGGGTAATTATATATATATATATATATATATATATATATAATATATATATATTATATATATATATATATATATATATATAATATATATATATATATATATATATATACCTGAGAGCCCTGAGGGTTAAACTAGGCTTCTAGTTTAACCTTAGGCCAGGCGCGCCCTAAATAATTACATCATCAGGCGCACCGCAGCAATTTGCTGCCATGTAGTTTCTTATTGTTTTCGACACTTTTAATTATTGATTAACTGTATCGTTATTTATTTTGTCAAAAAATAAGAACGCCTTATTAATTTAACTAATTTTAATAATTTGTACAGAAAAAAACCTTTAATTTATTTGACCATTACAATTAATACATACAATATTAGACTTAGAATGTCTTTTTAAAGTGATTGCACTACATTGGGTACATTTCATAGAGGTATACGACTTGATTTTTTCAATGTAACAATTGCAGCATCTACCATGTTTAGGATTTTCGTCTTCTTGATGGGGTACTGGTTGCTTCGGAAACATCCTGGACAGGAACTCGGTTATATCACATGGAAGTGTTTTAATTTGTGATCGTGTATAAAGGTGTTCTTTCATCAAGTTTATTGCAAGGTTTTTGAGAAAATGTCTCCTTTTGAGTAATTTTCCAGAATTTGCAGCGGAATGTAGAACAAAAGCATTTATGCCTCAATGTTCATTAAATTATAGAATATAACACACGGCCATCTTTTAGTAATTCGTTAAACACTGTTTGATGAATAAAATTAATCTACAGTATTAACTCTTTTATTGTAATCTAAAATCAACAGTGGTTTCTTAGTATCCATGTCAACTGTACTTTCGTTGTGCATAGACGATAATAATATGACTGACTTACTTTTACGGGGCACGTAAGAGGTAATCATATAATCTTTTTGAAATCCAAATATGCTAGATTGAACTGCCCTTGATTTATGTGGAAGAAATTCTTGAGGAATTTCTCTTTTGTTTTTCTTCAGCGTCCCAAGCAGAGTAACTTTCTTCTGCAGCAAATATCTAGCTAACGGAATACTAGTATAAAAATTATCTGTTGTTATGTTTCTTTCTGTCATTTCTACGGATTCTATCAGACGTTTTACAACGTCAAAGGCCGAATTTGATACGTCCTATGGGCCACTTGACTGTTTACCGCAATATATCTCTAAATTGGCGGTATAAAATGTTTGAGCATCACATAACGGGTACATTTTTATCCCGTACTTAGCAGGTTTGTTGGGTATATATTGTATCCAGCTACACTTACCTCTCAAGGGATGGAGAATTTCATCAATTGTTGTATACTCTGACAAATTGTATGAGTTTTGACATTTTTTTATAAATCTGTTAAAAAACGGTCTAATGGCCGACAGCTTGTCTATTTTACATCTATCACTCCTTGTATGTTTATCATCAAATCTCAATGAACGTGCAATAAATAGGAAACGTTTGTAGCTCATTACTGCTCGAACAGTATCAATACCTGTGCCATCTTTTTCCCAAACTTCCGTCACATTTGTGTGATTGCCGTGCTTTATGCCAATCAAATAAAGGAGTCCAAAAAAGGCCAATAACTCACTCCTATCCACATTTCTGCAATCTATATCTCTCAAATATTGCGTTTTATCTCTATGTTAATTTATACACAAATTTGTAAAAATTAGAATTTCATTATCCATATCAATATTAATAATAGTAAAAAACGCATCAATTTCTGTTTTATTTGACATGCAGTTCCTTTTAATCCCGGTGGTACTCTCATTATATTTTGTTGCTTTGTCTTAGATGTGGCAAAAGAAGTTTTATACCACTTACTTGTTTTATTCTTGCCAATGAATGTATCTTCAACGTTTTCGTAAAACACTTCCTCCGCATCCGACATATCTTGCTCTGAACATGTATCGTCGTAGTTCTCCCCAATTTGTTGTTCATCCAAATCACTATCACTTTCCACTATTTTATCTGTTTCATCTTCAATATCTGTCCTATTATTTAGAATTTCCTCTAATTGTGCTTGGGTTAACACTTCTTTTGGATTTTTACGGTACATGGCGTAATCTAAAATTATAAAATATATTATAATATAGAATTCTACAATAATCTAATATGTTTCATATATATTATTAATTCTTATAAACAATTATTATATTATTAACAATTTTACTTACCAATAAAATTTTAATTTCTCGACAAAGATATAAAATATATTAGTTATTTAAAAAAAATTGCGCGAATTTCACTACCAGGCGCCTTGCAGCAATTGTGTACCTCGATGTACTATTCACAATAAAGTACGACAACTATAACTAATTCGATTTGGATTTCACAAGATGATGATGGGTAGCGACTAAGGATTAACCGATAAGGGAATTTTTTCTTAAAAAAAACATGCATATAAAACCAGCTGCTTCTATTTTTCCCAGTCAGTGAAAAAGGTGGGTTATAGCTATTAATTATTGTATTATTGACTTGATTTGAATGTTGTTGAAACCATGAGTCGATGCTCAAGTCGCGAATCAAGTGGCGTTTTTTTCAGTTAATGCTGCTCATATTGTTAGAGGATCCTGGTCGGACCCTGGTCTCCACTAGCATCCTTCGCCTTCTTCTTATTCTGGTTCCTATCCGTTTTGGATGTTGGAAATCATATTGGCAATCATAACCTTGCTCGCTGCGGCTTGAAACAGCTCCGTTGAGGTTTTCTTAATCCATGTTCTTAAATTCTGCAGCCGTGATATTCTCCTTCTACTGGGTCCTCGCTTACCTTTGACTTTACCTTGCAATATAGACTGCAGCAGGGAGTAACGGTGCTAATTTCTCATAACGTGTCCCAGATATTGCAATTTTATGTGTTTGATCGTAAACACAATCTCTGGTTCCTTCTTCATTTTTCCTAGAACTTCCTTGTTCGTGATCCTTGATGTCCATGATATTCTCAGCATTCTTCTATAAAGCCACATCTCAAATGCTTCAAGGTTTTTAATAGTGGTGTCTGTAAGCGTCCATGCCTCCGCCTCGTACAACAACACAGAGAAAACATAGCATCTCAAATGTCTCATTTTTGTATCTAGAGATATGTTGTGACTTTTGAAGATGGCACTCATTTTGTTAAAGACCGTTCTTGCCTTTTCTATGCGGCACTTTATTTCCTGTACATTGCTCCACTGTTTGTTTATACTAGTTCCCAGGTAGCAATACTGTTTTACTCGCTCTATCTGCGTCCCATTAATGTATAGATGAGCCCCGTTTATATTCTCCTTGTTGATAATCATTTGTTTCGCTTTGTGAGTGAGTTTCAAATTTTCTCTGAGTACATATTAAATATCAACGGCGATAGGATACATCCTGTCTAACTCCACGTAGTATTTTTATGTGATATGTTTCTTCTTCGTTAATTTTCATGTTAGCGGTCTGATTACAGTAGAGTTTTGAAATTATTCTGAGGTCTTTGTCATCCAGGTCTGCCTCTTTTAAAAAGTTTATCATCTTTTGATGTTGAACTCTGTCAAATGCCTTTTCATAGTCGATCAAGCACGCGTATACGTCGCAGTTAACGTCCCTACATCTTTGAATCAGTACCTGTACTCCGAAAAGTGCCTCTCTGGTACTCACTGCGTTAATGAAGCCGAACTGTCTGTCCGATATTTGTTCCTCGCACTTCTTATAAATTCTTCCATGGATGAATCTAAGAAACAGTTTTAACATGTGGCTCATTAGGCTGATTGTTCGATATTCTTCGCACTTTTTAGCCCCCTGTTTTTTAAGTATCGCTATGAATTCTGATTCTAGCCATTTATCAGGGATCATTCCTGTATTGTATATTTTATTGAAGACTACAGCTTTTCTGATTTTCATTCGTTTTATTACTTCTTCTACCTCGGATTTAAGTATGTCCGGGCCCGTCATCCTCTCTGAAAATGGATGCCTATAACCCGTTCTTTGATCTTAAAAAAGTGTCTCCAAATATATTCTCCATTTGTCTTTCATCTCTTGGGTGTCAATGACTAATTTTCCATTGGTGTCTATGAATTACATTTGTGTTCGCTTTTTAAAAGTATCCGTTATTTCTTTTACCTTTTTGTGTACATTAAAATTGTCATGCTTGGCTTGTAGTCTTTCTATTTCTTTACATTTCTCTAAAGCTTTTTTTCTTTAGCTTCTCTTATTTTTTTTTCTGATGTAAGCCTGAATTTTTTATACTCATCTTTATTTCCTTTAATTAACCTTCTGCGTTCCATTAAGTGAAGGATTTCTGGAGTCATCCAAGATTTCTTCTTTGTTTCTTTGTTTGGTTTTAGCAGATCTTGTTTAGTTTTCTTAATTATTTCTTCGAATTGATTGATTTCTCGTTGGATGTTATTTTCTTCTTTTAGTTGTTTAACTTGGTTGTTAATATATTCCCTCACTTGCTTTTTAACTTCCGGATGTTGCAGGGCTGTCATGTCGTAGTTAGGTCTAGATTTTTTCTTTATTGTCTTCAGTCTTACATCCATGACTCCCACTAAAGGTATGTGGTCAGATTCAATGTCCGCTCCTGGATATGTTTTGACAGATTTAAAACTGTTTCTGAATCTTCTATTTACCAATATATAATCTATCTGGTTTCTAATTACGTTATGGGGTTTATATGCTGGTGCTTTCCATGTATACAATCTCCTCGGTGGTAGTTTATAAAATGTGTTCAGAACCACTAGCTTGTTATCTTCTGCGAATATTTCTAGTCTGTCACCTCTTTCGTTTCTTTGTCCTAACCCAAAAGGTCCGATTAGAGACGTTTTCCGTTCGGCCTCAAGTTTTACATTGAAATCCCCCATTATGATGTTGACTTCGTGTTTAGGTATTCGCCAGGCTTACTTTTTCTTGGCTGCTCTCCTCCAGTTATTTAACCTCGATATCTGTTTAGCGTCGGTCTTCACTTTGTCTGTCCATCTCTTCCTCGGTCGTTCTACTGGTCGACGTCCCACCATAGTTCCACTAATCGTTTTAATAGGTGTTCTGTTATTATCCATTCTTATATGGTGACCTGTCCTGTGCAATCTTTGCATAATTTGCTATAAAGGGTCCTTTGTTATATTGATATAACCAATAAAAGTACTAATATGGGTTATTGTTTTTTGTGTCATGATCCATGTTGCTGCGCCATATGTTGATATTGATCGTATGATGGTTTTATATATTTTGAACTTTACTGCCCTATGGATGTCTTTGGATTCAAACACCTGTGACAAAGAGAAGTAAGCTATCATTATTCTTTTCCGTATTTCCTCCTCTTCGCTGCCATCCTCAGTTATCTGTAATCGTCTATTATCAAGTTTTGTTGTTTCTTTGCTTGTATTAGGGCTCAAGTTTTAGGTCATTTTCTTCAAGCTTAACATAAAGTTTTGTAATGTCTCTTACGGTTTGTCTCATTAAGTTTGCACCGTCTACATCGTCATTTACTGGCGTATAAGTAATAAACTTTGATAATATAAAAGGCAAATATCGGGCACAGTATTAATTAAATCTTGCCCAAGTAATTTCGATCCCTAGATAATCTTCAGGGGCATTTCGTCAATTGCGGCATATCCGACAAGAGTAAGCTTGTCGTAAGTAAGAAAGTAAGAAAATAGGCGAAGCTGCATTGTGTATAGAAGCCGGAGACAGAATTCTATCATTCATTTATTCATTCTTCGACTCCGGCTTTTATACACAATGTAGCTTTGCCTATTTTCAAAAATTTTAAAGTGTTTGTTCGTCCTTGTGTAGTGTATTGTGATGTAGCATTTTATGTTTATGACATTTTACTCTTGTCGAATAGGCCGCAATTGACGAAATGCCCCTGAAGATGATCTAGGGATCGAAAGTACTTGGGCAAGATTAAATTAATACTGTGCTCAATATTTGCCTTTTATATTATCAAAGTTCATTTATTCGAGCATTCAACCTTATATCAGTATAAGTAATAGTTCGCTGTTTTGTTCTGAAAGTGCAGTGGATAAAAAGAAACTGTTTCCAAGCATTATTAAGAAACATTAAGACTTGCATGTATTTATAATTTCTGGCGAGATAGAAGTATAAAAAAATACCACACCATTGTAATTCATTTTCCGTACCAATTTTTATATATCTGTATAAATTGAAAATACATACAAATCTTATCTCAATATTAACTAATTTAGTGCTGAAAGCTATAAAGTTAAAACACAATAACGATAAAAATTTTAATGTTTCGTGATAAATCCAGTTTCCTGTATTTTTGCTCTCCTGTGAAACTTTAAATTTGACTTTTATCGACTTTTTATTTTCATGTTCTGAACTACAGGGCATAAAATGCGTAGTGGGTATTCCAGAAAGACTGTTTACCATTTATTCAAATTACATATGAACACACCTCCAAAACGTCATAAAGAAATGTTTTCGCCAACAATTTTTTTAAGCGAATATTTTTTAAAAATATTTTGTATACATAAATGCAACAATGAGAATTGTTTTGCATTTATTTAAATGTTTACGTATCTGTCATGCTGCTAACTAAAAGAAACATAAACTTTTTGTAATATGAACCTTGTACCTATAGATAATAAAATGAATATGCTACAAGGTTCTGTGCTTTTTCGTTTAAAAGTAGGCAGAAAAGTTTTTGTCACACCTTAATACAATTTTTGAATTGATAATTGTAAAAATCCGACATTATATTTATATAATATTATTTTAAAATGAGAAGTATATAGAATAAAAATTAAAGCCCGAATTCATAATAACAACTTAACCTAAATTTTAACTAATGTTCACTTTAGACTAAAGTACAGCTCTTTTCATTAATAAGAAATAAACTTAGGTGTTTAAATTAGTAGGTAGGAACTACCTAATTCTATCAATGTTGCTTTATTTTTGTCGAAATAATCCTATTTTTCTTGTTGTGTGTTAATTTTTATATAAAATTGTTAATTGTCAAAAATTATGCCTGTATCAAAAAGAAACAGTTCGTGAAATTTCACAAAAAGGGGAACTTTTACTTATTGAAGTATTCAAATATAAATCAATTAAGTATAGAAACCAAATAAAAATAGTAACGAATACTGGAAGTTTTAAATGAATAGAATGATTGATAAGAGGACAAAGAAGAGAGAGAAAGGCCAATCATAATTAAAACAAAATTATGCTTAAGAAAATTTATAATAAATATACTGCACAAAATGTATTGTCTTTGATATTAAATAAGTAAATTTAAACTATCCACAAATTTTAAGAACACATTATTGCCGAACTAATATATTTATAATTAATATTTTTATTTATTATATTTTTCCATTTTATGGTTTTAATTAAATGGTTTTTTTGTTGATCTAGATTATGATCTACATGAAACAAGACTTCATTCTCTATAGTGATGTTACTATTACGTTCATAGTCTTCTTCTTCTTCTTCGACTTTTTGTTTGTTTTGTTTGTCTGTTTCTAACATCCTTTTTGTCCTCTCTGTGTTAGGGCTTGTTTCTGCCGCTTATGTCCTTATTGGTTTCATGACTGTTTTGTAAATTCTGCCCTTCATTTCTTTCCCGATATTTTTATTTCTTAATATTGTTTCATTCAGACAGTCTACGGCTATGTTTGCTCTATTCACATGATCTTCCACTTCAGATTCGAGCTTTTCATAGCTAGATAATGTGATGCCAAATGTTGTTTAATCATGTACAGAACCCAGCCATTTCAACAATATTTCTTATTTTTAAACTAGTCACTGATTTTTTGGACACTTAATGAATGTAAAAATTCTTTTTCCAGGCGATATATTTTTGCATTTGCTCCCACAAAAGGATTAATCCAAATTTAAGTACAAATAACTGCAGCGGTGCATCTTGGAAATCATAGAATGGCATAAAACTCTTCTTCAACTTGGACCGTTTCATCATTTGTTCGATATATTTTCATATAATAAATAGAATAGAATGTTAAAAATAACTGTTGGACAGGTGTAACAGCTTCTCCTTTAAAAATATGTGCTGATTAGGATTTTCTCTGTCAACTGCATCTTCACTAGTACTGCATCGGCACTAGTTTCGTGACGCTCGCCTCAGCATTTCACTACAGAGAAAAAAGTAAAATACACCGCCAGTATAAAAGTTTTGCTTCAAAAATATAAGGCACCTGTAGCTTTAAGATAAAGGGACGATAGGATAACAAATAACTTCTAAATTGCTCTTTACCAACCACTGAGATTGCTGAAAAACCTATAGTCCAATCGCCATAGAGTTGACCCCTAAAATTGATACGAACAAGCTGAATTTTCCAGAGAATATTAATTTTGAAACCCCAGAAAAGATGCAAAAAAGTTTATCACTTTTACCCTCGGGATTCCCTCTAAAACCTTCCTCGCAGGGGGATAAAAACGCAAAAAAATCTATTTACCAAGAATTTGTACACCGTAGAAAAAAATATCAATAAAGATCAAAGAAGTGCGAGTCAGAAGAGGAGCAGAATGTGGAACGGACCATAAATATAAATTACTGACAGCAAAAATGGGCATTAATTGGAAACATAACAAGACCCCCTCTACAGAAGAACCGCTGAACACTATAAGAGAAAAACAATACTATATAGAACTACCTAAAGAACAATCAATAAGATAACTATACCAACAACGTCTAGACCAAAAATTAATAGAATTTAGATACGGCAACATCGAAGAAATATACGAGCATATAAAGGCGAGTATAAAACAAGCAACAATCAAAGCCCTTGGAGAAAAAGAACATATAACAATGAGGCGCTCAGCGCCAAAGTCAACTAACTACCAAAACAACAAAACAGAGAAAATGGCGCTTTAAGATTTTGCACTTCTAACATACTTACTTTCAGAATTACTAATTAGCCAAGAAAAAATAATTTAACGTTTATTTGATGCTTTTTACTAACCAATTGGTATTCTAGTTCAAATACAGCTGAATATTACTTATTGATAATAATAAAAGGAGCATAACACACTTTGGCATTTAAATTTTTGATGACATATAGCTCTTACCATTACTTACATTGGTAGTTGAGTCGGTATAGCATTATTGAATTAATATACACAATTTTTTAATAAGAGATATTTCTTCTAATTACATTATGTTTAATTTATAAAAATTACAAATCTGTTCAATACACATTGGGTTTTATTGTCCAAAAACTAACAAATAAAACATAAATCTAAAGAAACAGAAAAATGGGGGTTAGACTGGTTTGGCATAATTGTTGCTTCTGAAGTTTGTTGGTTAGTCTATCACTCTATGTATAATAATGGTCTAGCTCTTGAAAAACTTGGAAAGATCTTTCATCATTAAGAATAATTAAGTTATCTTCAATCTTTTCATGATTCTCAGCATCTATTATTTCACCTTTATTCAATATGTTTACATTGTTTTCATCATGAACATCATTTATATTAATAACAACGTTGTCTAGCTCTTGAAAAACTTCGTAAGACCTTTCACCATTAATAATAATCAAGTTATCGTCATCGTGTGAATTTTGTATGACTCTGTAGTCATTTACATCTACCTGGTCTACCTCTTTTAAATCTTCAGTAGATCTTTCATCATTGATAATAATCAAGTTATTATGTGAATCGTGTATGTTCATGTACTCTCTTACAAGATCAGTATTCGTCTGTTCGTCTCCTCTTAAACTAATAAAAGTATCATTAGAAAAAAAAACTCTCCAATGGAGGCATTCTCAGTGGTAACAATTTGTTCTATGTTTAATATTTCATTTGTTAAACTTCTTTCATTGTTATTCTTGTATATTTTATTATTATATGCAGATAATCCTGCATTCTCATTATAACCAGTCAAAATAGGCCTACTAAAAAAGTGTTCAAAAGCAGATAATTAAGCAGATAAATAATAAGCAGATATTTAACAGAAGTTTCTTGGATGTCTTTAATGATAGGATTTTCAGAAATTTGATTAATCAATATTTTCGTATTTTTATCAAAGCTGTTATTAGATCCCGGTATTGGTGGTTTATTGATGCTAACTTCTATTTCATCTTGTATTGTGTCTGAAAAGAATGGATTGGATTCGGCAACTTTAAGACAATTTTCAATGCCATAGTAGCCTAACCATCAAAAAACCACCAAGCGACAGTTGATAAAATGCCAAAGTAGCATAAGTGCCATAAAGTACAAAAATGTTAAGATACAATTAAAATAACGCTTTTAGAATCGCTAAGTTAGTGAAAACTAATGTTACAGTATATACTTAAGCTTCTTACACTTAACGCGCTAAGTGGTTACTCAATTTAATTGTTTAAAGTTAAAAAACTACTCGCATAGGATTGATTCATAACGTGTATGTTAAATATTAATTTTAATTTTGCTATCGTACATTTATTCAGATTAACAATTTTATATTCATAAAATGACAATATTTTATAGCCCTGCATAAATTACATAGACTATTTCCCGTTATTTACAAAACTATAGAATTTATTTGAAACTATTACATGATTTAAACTAAAAATGTAAACATAATTTAAATTGGGTTGTAATCAATAATGGCTTACCTTTGCTATTAGCCTCAGTTTGTAACACATCAGTACACTTCTCTACCATTTTTATTGTTCTTTTACTATTTTTTTTTATTGTTCATAAGCCTATTTGTTGTTTGTTTGTGTTTAAATGACTGCGGACACTAAATCCATTCGCCAATCATAAGCCTATTTAAAAACACAATGTATTTGCCACTTATGTCAGTTTGGCATGGAACGTATTAGAGGTTGACAGTGGTGCCAAACTAAACAACTATTGATAAAAAATTCCTCACTAAATTTTTGTCTGTTAGACTTCTATGGCATTAACTCGATGATGGCATTATAGTATAAGTAATATGGACTCATTTAAGAGCGTATTCAGGAAAGCTCCAAATTGTCGCTTAGTTCACTTTGGCGCTGAGCGCCTCTAAATAAACAGCACTATTATGAAATAAATGAACCAACAAAAAGAATAATTGAAGAAATAAAGCAACTATACAGAAAATGGCTGACTACAAGCAACGATGAAGTTTATAAAGAATATAGAGAAAAAGATAGAGAAGTGAAAAAACAAATAACGCATTAAAAGAATGAAGAATGGGAAATAATGCTTAAATATTACAACATACATAGGAGGTACAAGAACTTCAAAGTCATGGAAAGTACTGAGAGGATTGAAACAAAACTCAAAAGAAAAAATTAAATTGGAAAATATACAGGACAAAGAATGGATGGAGTATTACAAGGAACTGTTAACAGAACAAAGACCACAATTCATTGGAAAAGAAAATAGGCTAAGACAAAGCAGATCCCCACAACAAGAAATAGAAATAACAGATAGAGAAATGAGAACGGTCATAAAAGCAATTAAAAATAAGAAAGCACTGGGACCTGGATTCATCTCACCTGAGATTATAAAATACGGCTCAAAAAAATTACACCGGATGATACAATGGATATTTCGGAAAGCCATAAATGGAGAGTAGCTTCCAAAGGAATGGACGAAGGCATATATGATATCTATATTTAAGAAAGGAGATAGAAAACGATGTGAAAACTGTGAGATAAGATACTGTGAGAAAAGATAGAGCAAGCGATAAAAGGCAAAATCGGGGAGGCAGGCTTCACGGCAGGAAGATCATGCATAGACCACATATACACACTGGAACAATTGTTGGAAAAGAAAAAAGCAAAAATAGAGATATACATTTGGCATTTGTGGACCTGAGAAACGCATATGATTCTGTACCGAGGTCAGAACTATGGGAGGCAATGTACAGATTAGAAATACAGACAGAATTCATAGAAGCTATAAAAGCTCTGTATAAAGAAAACAAAGTGTCCGTTAAAGTGGGAACAAGAATCATAGGAGACTTCGCCACAAAAAAAGGGCTCCTGCAGGGTTGTTCCTCATCTCCAACCCTATTCAAAATGTACTTAGAGAAAGCCTTGACTACATGGAAAAGAAAATGCGAAGGCATGGGAGTACCGATACGGAACGAATACCTATATACGTTAAGCTTTGCAGACGATCAAGTAGTGATTGCACAAGACATGATGAAGACACTACAAGAAGAATATACCAAGGCTTGCCTAGATATTAACATCGCGACAACAGAGTACCTATCGACAAGTGAAGAAGACATAGAAGATCTACAAATTGATGACAACGTAACAATCAAAGAAAAGGATAAATTCAAATACTTGGGGTTTGTAATCACGAAAAAGGTAACAATAGAGGAAGAAATTACGCAAAGATTAGGAGAAACAAGAACAGCAATCCGACAACTTAACTCAGTATGGTGAGATAGACACCTAAATATTGTAGTATTTTTATTTATCTAATTTATTGTCTTTATTATCAAAGGTTCTATTTATAACACGTACAAATTTATTAATTTGTTTATTTAATTATTAATTACTTTATTATCAAAGGTTCTATTTATAACACGTACAAATTTATTAAAGTCTTTATTACTAATTTATTTCACAATATGTATTTATATTTATTTCCGCGTACAATTATATTTTCGGACTCAACTCGACTCAACTAAAACTCGATGTTCAAAAAACTAGAACTAACTGTTTTTATCAAAATTCCCTCTTTAAATATAAAATACAGTTAAGGTCGTTTCAGACACATCAGTCCCGTCACAGTCTCGGTGCCGAACCGGTCCTGTTTGGTCACAGAATTATCAACTATTTGACAGCTGGGAAACTGTTCGTCGCCTGATGAATGTGAATGCCGGCGCCATATTTCTATTAGAAGAATATTTTGTATAACGGATTGTTCGGTTCGGCGCCAGGACTATGACGAGACGTGACTGATGTGTGTGAATCGACCTTTAATCGAGAATTCCGGCGATTCCTTTGAACAGACGGCGACCCTCTCGAAAAGGATGGAAGCAGACAGGTCTTTCGGCTGAGCGGCGAATGATCTCGAATGCCATGGAACTGGTTTTAGCGTAGGAATCCCTTGGATATTGCCTACTAGAAAAATACTTATTATAAAAACATGTTTTATGAGTCATAATTATCGTAACAATATGAAGACAAAAACACAGATTTATAAAACATTAGTGCGAAATATTATGACATATGGGGCTGAAAATTTGATTATAAACAAGAAAAACAGCAGTAGTTGTTTTGTTCTTTTAAAAAAACGTACTAGTATAATAGGGGAAAACAAATAGTTTTAAATGTTTTAGATCATTTTTTAAGCATTTGTTGCCAAAACTCAAAACTAAAATTTCATGCTAAAAGTTTTTAAGATTATGCTCTAGTTATCGAAACTTCATAGTGGTTATTCAGGTAAAGGGATAGATTGTATTAATCTCGTGAGAATCATAAAAAATGGCAAAAATCACGTTTATTTATTCAACACCTGTATAAAATCTGAGTTTATTTGCGGCAAAATACAAAAACTGCATACGAAATCTGAACTCTTTACCTTCTGAACGCATCTTGAGTTTAGTCGATAGGTCGTTTAAAACGATATCGAATTTTTATTGTCGAACTGATACAAATTTTATTGAACATTGATTTTGCGCGCGTAACTGACATACAAAATTGACGGTCGCTTTAAGCGCTGTTTCTAAGAGAACGGTTCATTCTATACAAAAGAATATTTCTACATTATACATTTTATAGATATTTTTGTTTAAAATTATCTCATCTACATTTTTTATTTGAAACATTTTTTTCTACAGTAAACAGATGCTTGGTAAATCGATTTTTTGCGTTTTTACCCCCCTACGAGATGGGTTTTATGGAGAAGCCCGGGGGTAAAAGTGGTAAACTTTTTTGCTTCGTTTTTGAGGTCACAAAATTAATATGCTCATCAAAATTCAGCTTGTCCGTATGATTTTTGGAGGTTCTGTGGCATTTTCGTCTCCGACGACTGGAGTACTAAGCAAAAAATACAATAAAAGAGCACAGAAAACTTTGAAAATATTGTAGCTCTTTACCAGCACCAAAACTGTGTTACCAGCTTTTTACCATCACCAACGCTGATAATCTGCAAATTAGTAACATTGTTTCTCTGAGTAGTTTTTATGATGAAGAAATAAATATGATATTTGATTTATTTTCTTTGATTTATTTAAGTTACATGCTTCATTATTATCCAACTTTGAAAGTTTTACAGCGTCATGGTCGAGAAAACAGTTTGGTACGGGAGTATAAAATCGTTATAATTTGAGTCATAAGTACTATATCTGGAGATAACTAGAAATATTGAAAATCTCGATAGATAGGTGGCTCAATAACAAATCATTTTCCTCGAGTTCAATTTTACAGGAAGTCCTAATTATATGGTCTCAAGTGCAGTTTCGTTTCATGAAAAAGTAAATACCCGTTTATGGTTAGCCGCTGGGCACATATAAACAAAAAAACAGGATTCTTAGTTTTCGAAACAATTAAAATGCTGGTAAATTAATTTTTTTATCGATATAATTAACGTTCACGTAAAAAACTCCCAGCAATTTTATTAATTATTATTTCCAAGACTAATTTATTTCAAGAAATCGACCATAAACAAATTAAAGAAGTATTAGTTTCCATACAATCTTCAAGTTCTTCTTTTTGTTTTTATGACGTGATATCCTGTAGTAACAATATCAGATTTATAATATAAATCGCCTAACCTTGGTGGGCAATTACTGATGCCCAACAAGTGATTAGCGTCAATAGTTTATGCTCTCCTATGCGCAGATATCATTTTTTTATTTATTACGTAATGGAAAATATTGTAAACTGGTATTGTCTATCTGGTACTGGTATAGAATTTTTCATTTTAAATTGAAATAAAAGACTTGCTAGCTAATTGCGAATTTATCAAACATAAATTTGCAATAACACAATATAAAACTTGATAATTACATTTGTGTTTTAAATTAATTTAACTGGCCTCTTGGATGTCACGTTTCACTGTAGGTAATACTACCTTTGAAAAAATCGTTGATTTCACTTAAAAAGCATATTATAGATATTTTAAGGTTTTAAAAGGTACCTATATCAGTGGTAGATGATGAAAAATCCATGAAGACGTACAACTGATTATGCTTCGTTTTTTAAACAATCTTAAAAAGTGAAAAAAAAATGTTTTTGCATATAAAACGTTTCTTATACATTCCAGAGAAAAATAATTTAAATAAAAGTTATATAGATCATGGAAAGTTCTTTATTTTCGGAGTATCGAAATTATGTAGATGACACTGTGATCATAGCAACTAGTATAGAGGATCTACAACATCTTATCGAAAGCTTGAGTATGAATAGTGCTAGGATTGGAATTACTACAAACGCTAAAAAAACGAAGTACATGCTAATTACAAAAAGACCACAAAATATACATCACCTATTAACAATCAATGGTAACGTGATAGAACAAGTAGAAAAATATCAGTACTCGGGAACTTTGATCAATGAAACCAATGATCATACTGTAGAAATAAACAGGCGAATAGAGATTGCCAGATTAGCATTTATACGAATGAAGCCACTCTCCTAACGTCCAAAAATCTAAATTTGGAGATCAGACTACGTACCATTCGCTGTTATATATTGTCAATATTATTATATGAAGCTGAGACTTGGACATTAAAAAATGCAATTTAAAAAGAATCAAGACCTTCGAACTCTGGTTATACCGCAGAGTATTGAAAATATCATGGACTGGTCGAATTACAAATAAAGAAGTACTGGAGAGGGTTGGTAAAGAAACAGAACTAATCACCACTATACAAACCAGAAAACTGAAATACCTAGGCCACGTGATGAGGGGACCAAAATATGAAATTTTGAGACTCATAATACAAGGAAAGATTCAAGGAAGAAGATCTGTTGGCCGAAGGCAGAACTCATGGTGATGAATCTACGTAATTGGTATCAATGCAGATCGATTGATTTGTTTAGAGCAGCAAGTTCTAAAATAAAAATAGCCATTATGATTCCCAGCCATCATAGAGAGACGGCACTCTAAGAAGAAGACTCAATTTTGTGGCAGTAGGGGCGTACTAAGGCTTAGGCAACCTAGGTACGTGCCTATATAGGGTCCGTAATTTTTGGGGCCCGAAAATTAGAATTTTAATTTTTAATTTTTATAATTAATTTTTGTTTTTGTTTAACAGAAAAGTAATATTGATAATAATTGCTGAAACTTGTCTAAATTATACCGAATCGTAGATTGATAAACACGACAAGGTTGTACAAGCGTTCCCGTGCTTATCATGATTGGAAAAATGTACATAAAATTTGTCAGAGTATAAAAAACTCCATCATTAACTGTCGGGGATAGTATTATGATAGTGCTTGAAATGTGTCAGGTAAATATAAGGGACTATAATCCAGAATAAAATATTATATTTTTGGAAATATAATGGATCAAAAATTGGAAATGGTACTGCCGAAGATTTCATGAAAAATAAAAATTAGCACTTTTTTCAATATCGTTCATGAGGTGTATGTATTTTTTTTTAGTTCTTGAGTATTAAACCTATTTGTGAGACCAATTGGTCTGCTCGTTTTGATGCTGTGCTGCATTTTTCCCCAAACAAACATGAAAAACCATTAAAAAGATCACAAGCTGCCAAATCATATACCGTTTACTTACTATGTGGGAACATATTTTAGAGAAAATAAATACTTTAAACAAGAGTTCAACAAAAAGGCGAATACCTAAATACAGCAGTTTTAATATATGATTTATTGAGTAAGATTCTTACCAAAGAAGAAGAAAAAGTTAAAGATATTGCCTATTTTATACTAATGATAAAAAATGGCAGAAAATACGAAAACGTGATGAAATTCCAAAACATGAAATAAGATTCAGTGGCAAACAACATTTTAAAGCTAATATTTTTGTTGTTGTGTGGGATTTTTTACTGATCGGATAAAGATTTGAGGGATATAAAACTATAAACAATAAATTCAAAACAATTTTGATTGATAGATAATGAATATTGATAGATTGATAGTGTACAAGTCTTACAGTCTTTTTCAATTCAAATCAATTTTTCCTGAAAGTGATGTTAGAGACTCTTTAATAGAGGAATTAAAAAGACAAAAACAAGATTTAAACCTAAAGGTAGGGAAAATATTATTTAACCTGTAACAGTATCCACGTAGTCATTCATTCAGGGAAATAATATTATTGCAATATTCCCAAATTTAAACACAATTCTGATTAAATTGAAAAATTAAATAGTTTTTCATTACTTTATATAGAAAAAGTCTTTAAGTAACTTTACCTATTAATTATTATGACAAACTAATTAACGGTTTTGCAAAATTAAAAATTAGAAAAAAAGCAATATAACAAATTAACAAAGCAAATATTTGCTTAAGTATTATTGTTTGTTTTAATAAAGTATGTTTATTTAATTTTTGTACATGTATCTTATTTTTTTCCATTTTTCTTTCTTGGAATCCGATAATTAAATGGAACTACATACTATATACTACTTTTAAACTAAACTACCAAACGCAAAGTATGTGTCATGACTGAAAAATAGGCCGGGAACTACAAGGTTGCGTAGGGCCTGCTTTAGTCTTAGTCCGCCACTGTGGCAGTTAATGAGTTCTGGGCGATATGTAAGTGTGCTAAATGTCAAGCAGATCGATCAAATAGTTTAATTGTTCAATTTATTTATCCTGAAGAGCGATTATTTAAACAATTGTACTTCAGACTGTACTGTACGTCACTCAAAAGGTATTCTGGAAATCGCGATCGATTCTTTAAGGGTTAATTTTAAGATATATTTAAAAAACTGCAACATTTTATTAAATTTGTTATTAAAAAACAATTTAAAGAGGACTTACTTTTTAGCTTATAAACATTTATAATAACTTGATATTTTTCATGTCATATGGTTGTAAGTAGGCTCAATGAAAAGCTGATAAAAAAACACACTTTTAAAAAACAGAATCTTCTATGACCAATAGGAAATACTCTCTCTTCAATCCTGACCCCCCAGGGGGAGTGTAGTGGTCGACGTGATGTCGTGTATTGTCCGTCTCCAGAGATCTCTGTCTCTGGTCATTTCTTTTAATTCATGCATAGATCTTTGGCATATTCCTGTAATTTGATCTATCCATCTTGTTGGGGGTCTTCCTCGTGATCTTCGGCCTTCTACCTTGCCTTGTATTATGAGTCTTTTCATGTTTTCTGTGTTTGCTCTCATAATATGCCCAAAATATTTTAATTGTTGGAGATGGACTTTACTAGAGAGTCGTTGGCTAACTTTTAGCTCTCTTAAAATTGAATTATTTGTTCTACGGTCGGTCCAAGGAATTCGTAACATTCGTCTCCAACAGAACATTTCAGTGGCATCTATCTTTCTTCTCTCCGATTGTCTCAGAGTCCAAGATTCACATCCGTAGGTCAGTATTGGGAATATTAAGCAGTTGATCAACCTCATCTTTATCGCTCTTGAAATTTGACATTCCTTCCATATTTTGGTCATTTTTGCTGTGGCAACATTTGCTAGATCATATCTACGCTTAATCTCTTCTTGTAATGACCCTATGTTTGTGATTAATGATCCCAGATATAAGTATGAGCTCACAACCTCGAACCGGTCAATTGTGGTTATGTGTGGATGATTGTTGTGTAGTCTATCCACTATCATGATCTTTGTCTTTGATATGTTTAATTGGAGACCAAATATTTGACTTTCGTTTTCGATCAGTCGTATAAGTTCCATCAGCTCTGCTTGACTATTTGAAAGAAGGGCTCTGTCATCTGCCAAACGTAGGTTGTTTAGTTTATGACCATTTATTGAGATGCCCTTTTCCCATCCTTCAAGTGCTCTTCGCATAATATACTCTCCATATATGTTGAATAATTGTTTAGATAGTATACATTCTTGTCTGACACCCCGTTCTGGATGAAACTCGTTCGAAAGCGTGTCAAGTACTTTAACTGATCCAGTAGTGTGTTCATATAGTTCGGTTATAAGCGTAATTAGATGTTGTGGTACGTCTACTTCTTTTAGTATTCTCCATAAATGTCTCCACTTGACCCTGTCGAACGCTTTACGGTAATCTATAAAACATATGTATAGTTGAATTCCCTAGATTTCTCGATTATCTGTCTTATATTCAGCAGGTGTTCTCGAGTGCCTCTACCTTGGGTAAATCCAGTTTGCTGGATTTACCCAAGGCTAACAAGCTCTTGGCGTTGATCATCTTTATATAGGTCCCTGCAATACGATCTCCATGTCTCTGCTATGTCTTCTCTGTTTGTTCTCAGGGTTCTAGTGTTATCTTCAATGGCCCAAGTTCTGGCTCTGAAGTCTCTTGTCAGGTAGCGTATTTTTCTAAATAGATCTCTCGGCTGATTATTTTGACCATGTCTCTCAATTTCTTTGCATATACTTTGATAGTACTGTTTTTTGTCGGCCTTACATCTTGGTTTTATTTCTTTATTGAGGTTTCTTAAACTAGCTTTTTCCCTTTCACTATGTACACCACTTTTACAAAGATTTCTTCTATTTTCAATTATTTTAAGAGTTTCATCTGTTATCCAGTGTTTCCGTTTCACCGGATTATTTTCCTTTGAGCGATCCACTGGTGTTGTTACGCAATGTTCAACAGTCTCCCATATTTCTTGTGATGTTCCGTTACGAATAGAAGGCATACTTTTTTGTACTTACTGTAGAAGGTCGTCTTTCTTTCTTAGTTCTATCCTCTTTATCTCTCTTTGTTTGTTGGGTGCTTTAAGTTTAAGCATTACTTTAGCTACGATGAGAGTATGATCGGATCCGCATATCGCCCCTGGATATGATCTGACTGTTTGAATGGACGATATCCAGCGAATATTTGTGAGGACGTAATCTATTTGATTTCTAAATCTATATCCAGGACTTTTCCAAGTATAAAGTCGACGTACATGGTGTTTAAATCGAGTATTCATGATAGAATAGTAGTTGTTTGTGATAGCAAATTCGATTAAACGGTCTCCTCTTTCGTTTCTCTGCCCTATGCCAAACTTTCCCAGTACATTCTTTAAGTCGTCATTTTGAGGATAATTGGAAACAAGAAAGCATTTATATTAGGGGTAAAAGGAATAAAAAGTGTAACCCGTCAAAGTGATGGTACTCATAAAATACCGCCACGGAAAAGTGGAAAGGAACTACAAAAATATTTAAGATTCAGGTTCAGATGAAGATTCTACGTGACAAAGAAGCCGAGATATTTTAAATTTTGTCAGTGCGCTTGAATTTGAAATTTCATTCTAAAAAGAACGGAGCTAGGACAATTCTCTCCTCTCTTTGTCTGTGGCGGTATTTTACTAGTACTATCATTTTAACGAGTTATAACTTTTTACTCCTTCACTGTATAGTATATTTGAAGAATAAGCTGGAGTAAATTCTCAGAAAAAAAAACTAAATTGTTAATCATATTTTAGTACGTGTGATTTTCGTACAACTTCAATATTTTAGCTTATTTTACGTTGGGTTTGACTATTTAGATAGAAATTTTTCCATGTCACATGGACTATCGTAAAATTTAAATACCTGCTATTGTTAGAACTGTGTAGGCTAGGGTTTTTTCTGCTGATCATAGACGTACTTTAAGGGTATTACATTATTTGTTTCGGTTTGTTAGATATTTAAACCGTTTTCAAAGCATATTATATTTATATAAATCTGTTTATTTTAGTAACGTTATTTATAGTTATGTTTGTCGTTATGATAATGACCCATTAAATAACCAGAAATAAAGAAACTCTTAAAATACATAGGTATTTAGTTAATTGTCTTTTGATAGTTTAGATAGAAAAAGTCGATTAGCGAAATATGGTTTCTGATAAATGTGAACGCTATCTTAAATAGTATAAATTTCGATTTTGTTTGGAAAACCAATGATTAATAAAATGGTTAATGGTCTTTAAATAGTCATTCACTAATATCAGAAAATTTTTGTTTAGTCGATTATAAGCGAGTGAAGAGATCTGACACAGTTGTTTTTTGCAAGAGTGAATAGTGATTATATAGAATATGGAATTAACGTGTGATTATACACTAGTTAAAAAATTAAAGTTGAATCATTTATCACTTAACGAAAAGATGTTATCCTTAACGTCTACAATTATTTTAAGCAAGACAATCCCTCCAATAATGTTGATAGTATAGTTGAAATTTCGTCTAAAGTAGTGGATATTCAAAATCAACTGTATATAACATTTTAAAAGAGGAAAAATCAGCTGGTATAACGCCACCCATACCGAGACCAGGAAGACCAAAATTGTCGAAAGTGAATTTGGATGAATTTTTCAAAAATGCAATTCGTAGAATGGTCCACTCATTTTTTTTTAACAAACAAATACCAACTTTATATAAAGTTTTACAAGCTATTACCGACGATTCCGATTTACCCACAATAAGTAGAGACAAACTTTGCATGAGTTAAACTTTAAGTATGAAAAAGTGGGCAGACAGTCAATGCTTATCGATTCCGAAGAAATTGTGTGTTTGAGACTAGACTACCTTAGAAAAATAAAAAAAATGAGGACCGAAAATAAAAACATTTATTATTTAGATGAAACGTGGGTTAATGAAGGGCATATTGTAGGAAGAGTTTGGAAAGACAAAACTATAAAAACATGTCGACAAGCATTTCTGGAAGGATATTCACCTGGTTTCAAGGAACCAATAGGTAAAGGTCGACGATTAATTGTTACCCATATAGGTAGTATGAATGGTTTTCTTAATGAGAGTTTACTTTTGTTTGAATCAAAAAAGACCTGTGATTATCACGAAGAGATGAACGGAGACGTGTTTGAAGAATATTTCGAACAGATGATTGAATTCATACCTAAAAATTCAGTTATTGTGATGGACAATGCAAGTTACCACTCTAGATTAGTTGAACGTTTACCAACTACTCAATGGAGGAAAGATGAAATTGCAATGTGGGTAACTTCTAAGAATTTAATCTTTGACGATACAATGACAAAAGCAGAATTATTAGAGCTTGCTAAAATAAATAAACAAAATTATAAAAAATATGTCATTGAGGAAATAGCCAAAAAACGAGGAATTGAAATACTTCGCCTACCGCCGTATCATTGCGAGCTAAATCCGATTGAATTAGTATGGGCCGAAGTTAAAAGTAACGTAACTCGAAATAATACAACTTTTAAATTGTCAGATGTTACTATTCTTTTTCATAAATCAATATCCGAAGCAACGACTAAACATTGACAAAAATGTATTAATTACGTTATGGATATTGAGAAAAATATGTGGGAGCTTGATCATATAATAGATAGCTGTATAGAACCTATAATAATTCATCCCGGATCGGATAACACTTCGTCTGAAACAGAATATGAGGAAGCTTAACTTTAAACTGTAGCTCAGAAGTTTATTTTACATTTGCCGACAACTTCATTGTTTATTTTTTATTTATTTTTTATTGCTAATTTAATTTTCATTCTTTTCTCCAATATTATTAGTATTAAGAATATCTATTATTATTTATTAATAGGAATATATAAAAACTTACAGTTTTTGTGTATGTATTTTACGGTTCAGTATAATTTATTGTATTTTATTATTTTATATTAACTGTATGTTTCACAAATAATAGAATTTTTATTCTTTTTATGTGTATCTTTTTATTTTAAACCGGTATTGGATTGGATTAATTACTTTGTTCTAAATATCCCAATAAATTTAACGCAAACTTTTCTTTTAAGATTGCGTTTTAGTTAGAAGATGTGCACGCCTATGTATTTCGAGGTGCGAAGATTAGTATTCTGAGAATTTACTCCATCTTATTCTTCAAATATACTATAGATGTGATCTATTAGTTGATTCATAATATCTAGATCTTTAGAACCCGTTCAATTTTCAGTTCATAATGTTAATAAGCAATGAAAATATGATTTTAAGAATAAAATGCTAAAACTATTGGTACCTATTAGTCATAGAACTTTCTGTTTTTTTTTACCGTGTTTTTTAACAAGCTTTTCGAATCGAATCGATTATTGAATCTTATCAATTATAGAATCGACTATTGAATGGAGTCGATTATCGAATCGAATCGATTCTCGAATTGAATCGAATGTCAGAGTGCCACATCCCGTTTTTTTTCTTCCTTGACTGGAGTACAATTATCTTTGTTATGTGAGTATAAACTGTTGGTATATTATATGAAACATATAACTTTTTGAAGTGCTCTTTTATATAAGTCCTTTATGCCAGTTATTACAAAGTTTTTATCGTAAGCGGCGAATCTTTGATTTTAGTTTATTATATAAATAGTTCAATAACAAATTTTTTTATTGTCTTTAAACTGTGTATTATTATTCAATATATTGCTTGGATTAAATATCAATTATAAACTCATTTATATCTATTTTAACGGATCTCTTTCTATCATATGGTATATTGAACTGATTTTTATATTGACATGTTTTGAATTAAAATATCAGTTGTTATCAGAGTTACACAAAAATAAAGAAGGTCCTAAAACATTTACACGAAACGATTTTATAAATATAATAATACCGCACGTAAAATAAAAACTTACCAAAAAAGCTTAAAAAATCTGAACAACCAATAAATACATCAGCATTTATCTACTTTTTCTTACTAGACTTGGCAACAAACAAGAAAAAATAGAAATTTTTTTTTATTAAATATTTTCACGAGGAAGAAATTTGCAGAGACAGATTTCTTTTAATTTTAAAAATCCTTAGGTTTAATGCTGATCTTACCAGTTCATTCGAGATCTATCATCTAAATCAGGATCTAAGTCCGATGTTATAGTTAGAAACCCTGGTATTTAAACTTGTTCACGATTTCTACATGGTACACGTATATTGTTATGCCTTATGTTATTAACACGGAGTATTTCTCTTACTAATAACCATTATCTTCGTTTTGGTAGTATTTATTTTAACTTCTAATGAATATCCTTCCCGAATTACCAGGTTTAGAAGTTTTTGACATGCTTCCAGATAGTCAGAAATAATCGCAGTGTTATCTGCATACTATAGGATGTTCATTGAGCCGTCGTTTATTTTCATACCATTGTCTGTAATTTGTAACTCCACTGTATTGGCAATCAAGAGAAGACCCTAGTATATTTGGGACACACCAAGCAGAAGACCTGTATAAACTTATACAGGGTACAAAAATTCTAGACTGGGAGTAGGAAACACAATGGATAAGCAAATGATAACGTACATATTCTGAGAAACGTCATAGAAAATAAACTAGAAACTGGAAAAGAAATAATGTTAACGTTGTTGTGTTTGACACTGTTACTGACACATTTAGCATTGTAAAAGCAAGTCGTGATTTTAGGAGCTACTCATTTTGGGGTAATTAAGAAGGTAGGATCCAAACAGTAGAATTATTAAATAAGCTAAAATATTCAGATAAGTAGTCACAACCTACATAGAACAATAAATTATGAGATGCTGAGAAGAGTTTTGATCTCTGAAAACTGGATTCGGGTCTGTTTTTTTTTACTACGGTGCCGATAAAAAACAACAGACTACAGAGACTTAAAAACCACAAATAAATAAATTTGTAAGCATTAAAATACAAAGAATGTAAATAACGATGACGGGCAGTGAATTTATCAGAGGACGGTTTTGGCCCTACAAAGTTTCATTAACTTGATTCATTTGGTGACTTCAATCTACGAACGAAACTATGAAACCCAAAATTACTGAAAACCTTTTTGTCTGAAGTGCTTTCTTGCACTTCAGACCAAGGCAGAGTCAAATTAGTTGTTACATTAGTAAAATAGTTGGAGCATTTATTGTTTTTCTTTTAACAGTCATTTTTAATACTTTAGATTGATTTCAGTATGAAATTGAAACAGTTAATGTTTTTAGGGTTCATTTTTTTTTTCAATATAAAAAATATTATTGGTGATATGGCACAAGAATTGAAAGTAATAAGGAAAGATAATAGTGAATCTAGAAACAAATTTCAACAAAAATGGATAAAATAAAAATGAGTCTGGAAGTACGCCAGAAAGATAAGAAGAAAAATAACAATAATGAAAGGTTTTCTCCGCACCTTGGTTAATACCAATTCCAATGCTTAACAGTAACAGATGCCATGCGAGAGTATTATATAAAAAATCCACCAAAACCAATAAATGGGCCTTTGGAATCAACTTCTATTCGATGCACCGAAGAGTCAAAATAAAACACAATAAAATTAACTATTTCCCCCTTCTTTAGAACAATTAAAGCGGGAAAAGGCTAAAAGAGATTGCTTGGCTTATTAAACTAACAACTTATTGTACTATTATGTTTGTAAATTAATATCCAAGCAAATATCGAAAATGACAAAACGGACAAATGATTGGAAAAATGTACATAAAAAATTGTCAGAGGAGGAAAACTCCAGTGACCACAGTATATTTTAGAATTTTTAAATAAATCAGATTTAGACACCACTAACTGTAGGGGACAGAGTTATGATAATGGATTTAACATACCAGACAAATATAAGGGACTCTAATCCAGAATAAAACAACATTTTTCTGCCCATTTTATACTTTGCGTAAATCATTCATTAAATTTAATTGGAAACGCTGCTGTCGAAATTTGCATAGAAAACACCACTTTTTTCAATATCCTTCAGAAATTGTACGTAATTTTTTCAAGTTCTACACATAGGTGGAATGCATTACAAAAAATCGTAAGAGTAAATAAGTAGTAAACCTATTTATGATACCAAATGGTCTCCTCATTCCTCGTTCCGATGCTGTGAAATCCTAACAGGAAAATTATGAAAAAATTAAACATTGTCTACGTAATTTTTCCTCAAACAAAGAAGAAAAACGATTAACAAGATCCGACGCTGCCGATTTCCATAAAATACTTCATACATTTGAGTATATATTGTTACTTAAGTACTATCTGGGAAAAGATAATAGAGAGAATAAATGCTTCAAACAAGACTCTTCAACAAAAAGACGAATTCCTAAATACAGCAGTTTTATGATTCATTGATCGATTTCATACAAACTTTTAGAGATGATTTTGACAATTTAGAAAAAGAAGCAGAGACATTTAAAATTATTGCATATAATAATAATGAAAAATGACAGAAAATACGAAAAGTAATTCATGATGAAATTCCAGAAAATGAAATAAGATTCAGTGGCAAAGAACATTTTAAAGTTAATATTTTTTGTTGTATGTATGTTGATTCTTTAAATTAGCAACATGTGAGGGATATGAAACTATTAACAATAAATTCAAAACAATCTTTCATGACAGCGATGTTAGTGACTCTTCAATAGAGAAATTAAAATGTTATGAACAAGATTTAAACCTAACAGAACTGAAAAATAAAGTATTACGATTTATCACTTTTTTTCTCTCGCTAGAAATTTATTTAACCTTTCCAATAAGCTATGCAAGCGGTGAAATATCGTTATCATTATCATTACTTTATATAGAAAAATTTTTATTAAATAACTCTATTATTTACGAAAAAAAAAGCGAATTAATCTAGGTAAATTTATTTAAGCCTATGCTTTGAAACCAAACTGCCTAATGCAAAGTAGAATGTGTCATGACTGAAAAATAGGCCCGGAATTACAAACTTGCCTAGTGCCCGCTTTAACCTTAGTCCGCCACTCAAAGGATGCCTTAGGAGACAACATGAATTTTAAAAATACATTAGGTTATTTAAATGACACTCGTTTATATAAATTATTATTATTATTACTATAAATTATTAAAAAACATTTTTTTATGTCGCTAATATCCCTTGTAGTTATAAAAAATAAATAAAAAAATTAGAGTTTTAGTAATAGATACTTTGAATGTGACGCTGATGAAAAAATGAAAAACGCAATACAAAACTTTATAAACAAACAATTATAGATACAATAGCTAACTGACACAAGCAGAGCACAAAAGGTAAATGATATGATTTGCGTAATTGAGTTTAAAAAATTTGAGTATATAATGAAGTTTTCGAAAGTTAAAAGTAAATTAGGAAACTATAAACAACACGGTATATGCAACGAATGTGACTAGACCTTGAAAGAAATCCATATGCAAAAAAAAACATCAATGAAAGCAAATGAAAACAGAACAGAAGACAAAATGGCTTCATAATCATCGAAATGGAAGTAGAGCCAAAACAAGAATAAGTTAAAAAAAGTCACAAACAATATAACAAACAATATAGCACCAACCTATCAAATAAATAGTTAATGTAGAGTTAGATTGACGAGGAGACGAACAGGGCAAAGTATGAGGCACGCAGCAAATTAATGGATGCTATATATTAGAAAATAAGTAGAATAAATAGAATTTAAGCAGAAGAAATGAAATATCTCAGAAGAAATAAAAGAAAGGCTTAAAATTAAGCCTTTAATTATGGGAAAGCAGAGTATGGGAGACAACACCAATAGGTATAAAATAGAAGAGGATCTCTGGTTAAAGTCTGGAGCAAGACAGAAATAATCAAAAGTAAGGGCAAACCTTGGCGAGAAACAAAACAACTAGTACAGAACAGAAAAGAATGGAGACAATTTATCAAAACTTAGATGCACAAACCCTCGCCAGCTAAAGTTCTAAGAGGGTTATACAGAGGATTATACAGTGTGTCAATGTGTGTGTTTAAAACTTACAATGGGCTATACCTCACGAACAAAAGAAATCTAGCAGGAACAAAAAATCTAAAAATGCTTGTTTCTAGGATAGTAAGGGGGAACTAAAATGACATAAAAGGGAACTCAGCTCCATCAATACCCTAGGCCCCATCCACCACAACCAAAAAAATTTTAATTGCAAACTCCTACTTGTGATACATCATTGAAAAGACTATAAAAAATACTATCGAATGGTATAAATAATAATTATACAGGGTGAAGCAATAATTGTGAACCTTTGGCTTAACTGGAAAATTTAATGAGTTTTCTGTTTATTCTGTTGATCACCCTGTATAATTATTGTTTAATAATCATGCATAGCGTTAATATGAGCTGGCTTATTATGACTTTTGTATTTGTAATCCTATCTCCAAGACTACTATTTTTAATGATAATTTTTCGACTGTTCTAACAACCATTCAAATTTCGTCATTTTGTGTCATGTGGAACAATTTCACCCAATCATGTCAACATTAGACTGATAATTGCATTCAGTGCAATTTTCAATCCCTATGACAACACGATCGAGTTTGACAACTTCATCCAAATAAATTTCAAAATGTCAACATCAACGAATCTAATGTTAACTTAAATTTTAATAATTGTACTTTCACTAACTGTACTTTTAATAAATAAATGTTTCGTTATGTTGAGTTATGATTTTTTTTTTTCGAAAAATTATCCGTCGAATATCCCTCGGACATTGATGAATGCCTCATAATTTCATGACAAATTTCTCAAGCTCGTTGCTTGGTAACAGCTCAGCCTTCGGCTTCGTGCTGTTACCAAGGAACGAACTTTCGATTGTCATGAAATTATCTCGTCTGTTATCAATGTCATCAATGTCCTAGGGATATTACTACTGATACGTGCCCGTCGGATTTTTTTAAATAAAAACTTAATTTGCCGTTTTTGCAAAGCAAGTTGAAAACTTCTGTTTGTTGAGTTCTGTCAGATTCAATAATTTTTGTTTATTTGAGAATTTTAAATGTCATTAGTTTTCCTCATTTGCTTCCCAAATTGAGGTCCATCAACACATCACGTATCTTTAATGACAGGATTTTCACAAGAGTCTGTTAGAACTAGAAGTGTTGAAATTACAAGTTTCATCGGTACAAAACAAAAATTCTTCAAGAACAAGGCGATGGTGATCATTGAGTTTTGTGAACTCATAACTGAAAGAATTCACGTTGAACCGAGAATTTAAAAAAATATTGAATAATGAATGTACTTTAATGCTGAATGGTAATATAAATAAACAAAACTGTCGGTACTAGAGTACTAGATTCAGAGAAGGTCACACACCTGAAAAACTGAATGTTTGGGCAGGAATATTAGGCGATGCTATAATTGGCTCCTTGTTCATACCAGGCAATTTAAGTGGCGACAATTATCTCGATATGCTGGAAAACACCTTCGAACCTTTAATTGTGCACTTATTAGAGAACCAAAGGAATGATCAAGGCAACCTAGCTATAGACGAAGATTTGCTGCACTTTCAACAAGATGAAGCACCTAATCACTATGCAGCTCCAGTTAGGCACTGGTTGGAGACTATTTATCCGAACAAATAGATTGAAAGGAAAGGTATATTGAGTGACCACTGAGGTCACCAGACTTATGGTCGCCTGACTTTTTTCTATGGGGTTACCTCAAGTCTGTCAAGAATTACGCAAGCATTTCGCGCTATTACTAGAACAACATTTGCCAAAGATCTTGCAGAATTTAAAAATAGGCTGTATTATTGTTTACAAAATAACGGAACCCACTTTGAACATTTACTTAATTGACATTTTTAACAAATTTGTAGTTCAACAAAAACCTTATTAAATTTTCCATTTAAGCCAAAGTTTCACAATTATTGCTTCACCCTGTATAATTATTATTTATACCATTGGATATAATTTTTTATAGTCTTTCTAATGATGTATCACAAGTAGTGGTGGCAATTTAAACTTTTTTGGATGTATTTATATTTATAGTTATTATATTTATAATGTATTTTATATTTTTTGTATGTTTCTATATGAGAAACGTGTATATTATGCAACTATTATGTATGTTTCTAAACGAAATACAGTAAATATTAGGATGTTGTTTGTAGATATTTACTCAAACGTAAAATTATGTTTTGGTCTGTATCTAAATTTTCCAATTGACTATTTCTATATCAAACAATGTCAGTACTTGTAGCTTTTAACCTAATAAATTCCTATCAGCATTTTATTTATGAGATATACAAAATTTATACTGGCTTAAAATTCCAGACGACATAACGATATATTTAAGTCAAAAAAAATTATCTTTTTATTGCGTACTAAAGATTAAACTGGGCAATAAATAAAGCACCAAAGATTTTACAACGCAAAGATGGGATGGGATCTGTATGATCTTAAGTAGGATTTAACATGCGAGATATATTGATTATGAGAAGTGTTTGGTACTGCATTTTAGACTTGATTTGTAGGACGAGCTACATGAATGGTAGTGGGTAAATTTTCAGATGTTATTGATGATAAATTGCATCTACTATATAGAAAGTTTTTAACTGCAAAAAATTAATACGAGGGTTGATCAAAAGTTTTCGCGTTATCGAAATATGGTATTGCTACAGATGTAATTATTGTTTTGTTAAGTTGGCACACTTTTAAAATAAATAGTAATATGAATTTGATTAAACACCAAATCTATTATATTCTTCTTTTTAAGGTATCTTGCATTCTGTTAACCATTCATAATCTATCTTCCTTCTTCCTATCAGCTCAAATATTTGGCATTCGTGATTAACTATGTATTCCTATGCATGGGAATCCTACAAGTCATAAAGTTTTTATTTTTAGTGTGTTGGGTAATATATATTCTAGATAAGGTTAAGTTCTAACCTTAATTTAAGTGATATATAAATATAAACCCATGGGACATTTTTAAGCGGTCATTTGACCCAGTATGAATCACATTTAAATTAATACTACTTTAACTTTAGAATCTATGCCGTTAATTCTTATCGGTACAGGTGACTACACTAGTAAGGTAAACTTTTCACTCAAGAGAGACTCATTTTGGTCAAACATTTTTGTACGGCACAAAAATAATGACCTGCGACCTAATGCAATTGCCATGAATGCATATAGTACTCACTGATTTAAATCATGTGTTGCTTGTGTGAGTCCATTTCAAATAGGCAAAGAAATAATAAATAAGACTTGTGATTGTGATTGTGAGTAAGTCTTATTTATTATTTCTTTACCTATCTCACTGATTTAAATTTAGTTGCATAAAATAATAGCATTTTTGGACATTTTTCATAGTACATGTGCATATGAGAGGAAAATTTTTCCCTCTGATAAGTGGAATAAACGATTAAAAATTTCTGTATGTCATTGATATATTTTGATAATATTGTCATCAATTATCAAAAAAATGAAATGCCGCTCAAACAAATGGTTCTAAATGGCCTTAAAAGTATTATAGTCTAGGATGTGAGGCCGCTCCCATAGAAAAAATGTTTCCAAATTGGTTTCTTTACTGCTCACAAAAAATGCCCCCTTTAAACAAATCAAAAAGGGTCCCGGAAAAATTTTTGGGCGGGAGTAGTTTAAACATTTTTTTAAAACAAATTCCAAAAATCATCGATTTTTGCTCCGAAAAAGTGTATCGAAAACCTACACACCGACAGATACCTAAACAGGAACTCAAATCATCATCTAGGCCAAAAACAAGGTATCATCAAAACTCTGGCGGAGAGGGCGAAGAGAATTTGTGAACCACAGTATCTGCAAAGTGAACTTCTTCATATTGAAAAAGTTCACCTCTCACCTCTTACTGCTCGTCTCTAATGGTTATACCAGAAGAGAAATACATAAAGCAATTAACAACGTTTCTAGAAGAAAGGACGAAAAAACAGCATGTATATGCAAAGTGTTCTTGCCCTATATATGGGGGGTAACAGACAGAATTAGGCGAATACTCAAAAAAGCCAATGTAAAGACCATTTTCAAGCCTACAAAGAAAATCAAGGACTGTCCTAAGATCAGTGAGGGACTAACGCGACACATTAGCAACGGCCGGAGTATACCGAATACCATGCACATGTGGAATGGTATATGTGGGAACCACGAAAAGATACATAAACACAAGGATAAACAAACATAAAAGCCATTGTCGTTAAGGATATATCGACAAATCTGCCGTTGCCGAACACGCTTGGGGAACGCAGAATGATGAAGAAACTATGAAGAAACGCAGATGCTGGATAAAGCATCCCAGTACTACCCACGCTTATATCGGGAAGCGGTGGAAATATATAAGCATCCAAATAATTTTAATCGGATAGAAGAAGGAATTTTCATTGTTACAAACTAATCTTCGAAACCTATAACATGAATTTCCGATTTTGAGTTTTGACAACAAATATGAGAGCATATTTGAAATATGCCTAAAAAACTCAGGAAAAACTTCAACTAACAAAGGAATGCACGTCACGGGTAAGTAAGTACCGTTCATGAAGACGGTATTGAGTTGAATTTTTAGCAGAATTTGTGTAGTTTCGAAAAACGTATTTTACTGTAATTGAAAAAATCAGCTTACGTTATATATCGTTTGTAATATAAAAGTTTCAATTCAGCATTATTTAGGCATAATTCAAATGCCCCACATTTGTAGCCAAAACTCAAAACCGAAATTTTATGCTATAGATTTTGAAAATTAGGCACTAACAATGGAGATTCCTAAGTCACCAGTCAATGAAAGTGTTAAATTATATTGATCTCATGATCAATAAAATCATAAAAAATGGCAAAAATCGTGCAACGTTGATTTATTTAACACCTTTATAAAAACTGGCCTCATTTTGCGGCAAAATATAAAAACTGTATACCAAAACTACACTCATCATCATCATCATCATCACTGGCTCGACAACCCTTTTTGGGTCTTGGCCTGTTCAAGGATTCTTCTCCATTCTGACCTGTTTCGTGCTTTTTTTTCCAGTTTTTAATTTTTAATGTTGTTATATCATTTTCTATTTGTTCTACTATCTCAGCTTCGGTCTTTCTCTTGTTCTTTTTCTACTGGCACTTGTTTGAATATTTTGTTTGGTATTTCGCCTTCTTCCATTCTTTCCACATGTCCAATCCAACGTAGCCTTCCTATTTTAATGAATGTTATGATATCCGGATCCTGGTATATGTTGTATAGTTCAAAGTTATACCTTCTCCGCCAAATCCCGTTTTCTTTTGTGCCCTTATATATCTGTCGCAAGATTTTTCTTTCAAAGGTGGCTAATAACGTTTCCTCCCTTTTAGAGAGTGTCCAGGTTTCTGAACCGTATGTGAGTACCGGTCTTATTAAGGTTTTGTATATTTGGCATTTTGTTTTTCTGGAGACGTTATCTGATCTTAGTTGCCTAATTAAGCCATGATAACATTTATTGGCAATAAATATTCTCCTCTTCACTTCCTCAGCAACGTTGTTATCAGACGTAACTAGGGATCCTAAGTATGTAAAGTTTTTTACCGCCTCAATGTTGTATTCTCCCATTGTTAAATTTGGCAGCTGCCTTATTTGTGCGTTTTTATTTGCAGGCATATATTTTGTTTTTGTCTTATTGATTTTAAGACCACTATTTTTTGCAGCTCGTTGTATTTGAGTGAATGCCTCTATCATTTCTCTTCTTGATCTTGCGATTATGTCAACATCATCTGCAAATGCTAGTACTTGCACGCTTTGATTAATTATTGTTCCTCGGGTATTAACTGTTGTGTCTCTTATTATTTTTTCAAGTATGATGTTGAATAATATGCATGTAATACGCAAACTACACTCTTCACCTTTAAAACACATTTTTATTTTTATCCATAGGACAATCTGATCAAAAGATATCGAATGTTTTTCCGTCGAGTTAATGCAAATTTTATTTAAAATTGATTTTGCGCACGGACGTGAAATTCAAAATCGCCGGTCGCTTCAAGTGTTGTTTCTGAGAAAACGGTTCGTTCTACACAAAAAGTGCTAATAAACATTTTTGTTTATTATCACTAATTAAAGTGCTAATAAAACTTTTTTACATATCTTTGGGATCTTAAAATTAACATTCTTAGCAAAATTCAGCTGGTTAGTATAATTGTCATAGGTTCAGAGGCATTTTCGTTTCTGACTACAAGAGTATAGGAATTACACTATACTTGTATTAGAGGTTTTGCATACTTTAAACTCTTATCTTACGGTTTGGACATCTAATTGGACTGGAGCAATCAAGGTGGTCAAAACGAATATTTTCATGAAAACACCATGGAAGAAACAAAACAGGTCGGCCTCGTAAGTCATAAGATAAAAGTCATCTAAGCTCTTTATCTTTCTCTTTTAGGAAAACTATTTTTAGATATTTTTCATCATGTCCAAAGATAACTCGAAATTCCCTGTATCGATACATTGTTCGACTTTTATGTATTAACTACTATTAACTCATGTTGTTTACAGTATTTGTTTGTAGATTAGTAATTTATTATAAATGAATAATTTAGAATTTCTTTCAACCATTCAATACATTTTTTTATATCGAATACTAAGTTCTTCTCTTTTCTATTTAACAGGAACTTTCCTATGTAGTTTGGAGTGATGTCCAAATATTTTGCTCATATTGCATAATGTGGTACTTGGCAATATTTGATACTGTCTGGTATATTTTCAAATATTTTATTTGCCAATTTAACATCGGTTGATTTGATTTCATGTAATTTGATTCGTTATTTTCGGGTCAATGAATCTCGAAATTTTGTTTAGTGATGTCAACAACTTGTTAGCTGCTTCTTCACTATAAGTCGGCTACAGCTATAATAGCTCCGTCATGTGCAAAACTATTAGTAGAAATAGTAGTATTCTATAAGCGGTAGTAGATAATAAGGATTTAGAAATAAAATTTAGAAAAATTAGATACAAGATGATATTTCATTAGGAGGTTTTCCTGGTTCTGGAATCAAAATATCTTCTGCCACTTTTCTGAATTTGAAGATTAAGCTGAAGACAGTATTTATTGAATTTTACCATCCAACTACGTTTTATTGTGATATGTTTTATAATAATTCTGCTAGAAGTTTATGCCCTGGCGTTTTTTTAGGATTAATGTCATTTTCTTTTATCACTTTGACGCTACATCTCTGGATGATGCTGGAAATATCACGTCTTTTATTTAGCTAAATCTAATTTATGTTGTATTGTTTTCACTGTTTTTCATGTTTCTTGTAGTATTTTCGAAATCTGTTCTTTCTTTAGATTTAATACGATATATTTCACAAGCTTGTCCTATATTAAACTTTTCTGCTTCCTCTAGTTCCACTATATTTATTTCTGCATGTTTATTTCATTTTTCAAAATATTTTCCACTCTGCTCTCTTTTTACCTAAAATACGTTTTTAATCTTTCAACCACAATACGTTATCAATTAAAAGAGTTTTTGGAAATTTTGGATTTATTATTTTTATTTTGAATATTTAAAGTCTGGAATAAAGTTGATCACCGCCTCGTGATCACAACGGCAATTTGATCGTCATAAGTCAGCCAAGAATGGCATTCGAATGATCTCACCTAGTCCTCAATGTGCATCGGAAAATAATATTACTATGGTTGCTTTTGCAGAATTTATAACCATTTCTACGGACACTCTGTGAGACACTCTGTACATCGAATTCGAAGAGAAATGCGTAGACTAACGTTAGGTCAACGGCTTTCGTGTATCTATTATATCGACGGGGTTATGTTCGTGCAATACCAGTATTACTGGTAATGAATACCATGTATCCACCCACAATAATGATAATTGCTTGTAGTAATGACCCGGTAGACGGGATGCGTTTACGACAATTAGATTGATAAAGACAAAAAATGCAGACATTATTGTGATGTTTGTATATTGATCTATATTTATCAAGTGGTTGTTTCTATAAGATAAGTAAATGTATGTAGTGATTTTTAAATTTTTAATAATATTTATGTATTATGTATCCATATCAACGAGCCGTTTTTTGTAAAAAAATATACCACAATAATTGCAAAGTATGTTCTACCGGTCCTATCCAAAATTATTGAGAGACTTATAAAAGCCCGACTTATGTCCTTTCTCGTTGAAAACAACATTTTATCACAAACTCAGTTCGGCTTTTTACCTAATAAATGTACCAGTGGTGCTATGTTTTCTGTACTACATGAGGTATATCAAGCACTAAAAGAATACTAAAGAATTGTATGTAGAGTACCACAATGTTTAGTATTGGGTCCACTACTTTTCTTTATCTTTATAAATGACATCACTACCTAAAAAGTCGTTTAAAAAATGTTTCTTTTTACTGATGATACCAATATTATCTAGAGGAATTCTAATATTCTCTTCATGCAACTATAACTTCTGATCTACTGTATAAAAAAACTGGTCGCAACCTTAAATGGTCCCTATACATCAATTAGTTAAGTAAGAAATTGCATTGCAATAAGATCTGTTTTAAATCGTATATATATATATATAAGATACCGTATTGCATTGCAATACGGTATCTTTTTGGCCTCAGTACAGGGGCGGACTAAGGCTAGACAACCTAGGCACGTGCCTAGGGCCCGTAATTTTTGGGGCCCGAAAATAAGGATCTTAATTTTTTAATTTTTATAATTAATGTTTTTATTTTATTTAACAGGAAAACGTAATATTCATAATTATTACTGAAACGTGTCTATAATTATACCGAATCGTTGATTGATAAAGTCGACAATGTTGAGCGTTCTCATGCTTACCATGAATGAAAAAATGTATATAAGACTGTACATAACAATACAAGATAGAAAACAAAAACAGAAACAAAACAAGATACAATCATACATAAAACTTTCATAGAATAAAAACTACAGTGACCACATTAACTACATCACTAACTCTCGGGAACAGCGTTATAATGCGGTGAATATGTCAGGACTACAGTCTAGAATAAAACATTATATTTTTTCTTTCCATTTCGTACCATGCGCCAATCACTCTTGGAAGTTTAATTGGAAACGCTGCTATCGAAATTTTCATAGAAAATGAAAATTTGCATTTTTTTCACTATCGTTCAAGAATTGCACGTATTTTTGTTTCAAGTTCTACACACAGATGTTGTTGTAGAGTATGTACTATTTATTATACATATGAGAACAGTTAAATTTAAATGAACAAGATTTAAATCTAGCAGAACTAAAAATGAAATATAATTTAAGATTTTTATTAATAAAAAAATATTATTTAGCCGGTATCCTTATAGTCATTTATTCAGGATAATGATGGGTCTAGCCTTGGGCCTCTAGGGCCTGTTAAGTTGTATGTATAATTGACGGGTTTACAGAAATAAAAGTGAGAAAAATGGTAATATAATTAACCAATCTGGGTATATTTGTTTTAAGTATTTTTATTTGTTTTAATAAACTACCTACTTACGTTTACTTAATTTTCGTAAATCTATATTTTTTTCTTTTCTTGGTATTTGATATTAAATGGAACTACATACTATATGCTTTAAAACTGAACTACCAAACGTAAAGTATGTGTCACAAATGAAAAATAGGCCCGGAATTACAATGTTGCCTAGGACCTGCTTTAGTCAGTCTGCCACTCAGTAGCCAAAAGTTGTTTGGCCAAAAATTACACAAACCATCTCCCTTTATAACTTAAATCTGCAATTTCTTTCCTTAAGTTACGTAAAGTGACAAAAGCCTATCTATCTGACAGACCATATTACTTAGTGGAAGAGTTTTTTAACGAATAACTAAGAAATTCCAGTACGTTTATGTACAAGTAACCAAAGTATTTTTATAGACTATATTTGGGTGTCACATGAAGCAACTTAAACTCAATAGTTCGTAAGGTTTTATTATGCAATTTGCAATTTATTTAAAATTACAATTTTCAGTGACAATAAAGGATGATTCTATTCTCTTCTATTCTATTCTATTCTATTCTATTCTATTTATATTTATGCACCTTACTTTCGTAGACCATTAAGTTTATGCTATAATTTTTTAATATAAATATATTCATAAAGCCTTACCTGGGCATCATATTATCTGGACATATTTTTAATTAAATAATACATGTAGAAGGCATCAAAAAGATTATAGATTCCAATTATTCACTCTCCGCTCTGCTCAACGCGATGGAGCATGTTAATTGGGCCAGAAGCAATGAACAGAAGGCCGAGAGACTTGCGTATATCTAAAACACATCCATGCTCAATTATAACTAGAGAGAAGAACATACGTTAGAAGAGTTAGTCTAAATAAAATACGTGATATTTCCAGCACCATCAAAGCGATAAAAGAAAATGACATTAATCCTAAAAAAAAACGCCAGAGCGTAAACTCCTAGCAGAATTATTATAAAACATATCACAATAAACCGTAGTTGGAGGGTAAAATTCAATAAATGCTGTCTTCAGCTTAATCTTCAAATTCAGAAAAGTGGCAGAAGATATTTTGATTCCAGAACCAAGAAAACCTCCTAATGAAATATCATCTTATATCTAATTTTTCTAAATTTTATTTCTAAATCCTTATTATCTACTACCGCTAATAGAATACTACTATTTCTACTAATAGTTTTGCACATGACAGAGCTATTATAGCTGTAGCTAACTTATAGTGAAGAAGCAGCTAACAAGTTGTTGATATCAAAATAGCAAAATATTTGGACATCACTCCAGACTATGTAGCAAATTAATAGATAACACCCATATGCTGAGAGAGAAACATCATAGACCGAAAAATAAGTAAACTTGACATTTGTAGACTCAATGTTACCATATGAAATGTCTAGCACAAAAATGTTATCAAAAGTCTCTACACAACTGTGGTACTGGAGGTATAATTAGAAGGCTTACTCTTTGGAGCGTAACCAGGAGTAAAACAAGGAGATAGTCTGAGTTCACTTCTGGTTCTTAGTATACCTTACCTTTTAAAAACACTAAAAATCATCACTGCCCATTTTGCTCTGTCTGCAGCAGTCATAGGCGTGGCATGATATATATAAAAAATACGTTAAAAATTCAGATTGACATTGAAAATTTATTATAACAACACATTAAAATACCATTCATCGCTGGAATACTACGATTTTCGTCAACTACAGTATCTTTATCTATATTTAAAGCAGCTTCTTGTTCAACAAAAGGTAGCAATAAATATTCCAAACAGTCTTGTAGCATTTTCGAACTAAATATCGATTTCAGTATGCTCATCTTAAAAAAAATTCTCTTACAAGTACAATTTGTTACAGGAATTTTGTCAAATTTCATCATTAGTTGGTTAAATACTGGAAACAGCGATTTTCTATTAAGCTAGTTTTGTCTTAGTTCAGCTTCTAATTCTAGAGAATTCAAATTAAAATTTTCTAATGTGTATTTTAAATCTTGATTTCCTAGCTCATCTATATTTACCGATATGATTTTGCCTACTGCATAATTTTTTTTATTCTGGGTCAAATTTATCGTTTAATGACTGAATAGTTCGGTCTAAAATCAGGTAAAATACAAAGAATTTTACTTTTGAGTGTTGACTGTAAATGTATTTCCAGCATTACTATCTAATCTAGTAGAAACTTACGTTTTCTTTGAGTAAGAATGTCAATTTGAAGCCTATCTCAAGTGTCTTTTACTTTGGAATAAATATTATCAATATATTTATAGCTTAACAAATATCTATCTCTGGCGATTGAAGTAATTTGCTAATTTTGACAAACATTTGCAGAATTGGATGCATTACTTTCAAACTTATAATAAAATCAAACGGTTTTATTTGATATAGTACCCTTTACCGGTAGCTCTAACTTGTACATCAGTTACTTCAACTCTCTCTTCAAAGGCTTCTATAATTGCTTTAATTTGATTTTGACCACAGCTACTGCCTCAGTACGACAAGCTCAACGTGTTTCAGATAAAGATTTAAAAACTTTTTTACCACCTTCGTAATCTCTTTAAAATCAACATGTCTTTTTGGACTTCCTTCTATATAAGAATAAGCCAAGTGTAATACACCAACACAATCGGAAATCTTTCGATTTTTAATATGATTAGCGCAAGCGGCTACAATGGTAAAGTATGGCAATGAGTATAGCAATGAATATACAAAATTGTAATATTTTGGTCTTTACATCTTTTCTGTACACCAGTAAAGTTTCCTGGCTTCAACATCCTTTTAGAGCTTTTTTAACTGTTAGGCGTTTATCAAAACTTCTTAGTCTATCGTCCTTAATATTTTCTTCGTGAAAAAGTTTGTATCAATGCGTTCAATTTTAAAATACTGTATTATATGTATCTACCTTATTTATAATTTTTAACGTATTTACTACAACAGTTTTACTTTTTAGTTTAATATTTTGTTTATTTAATATTAAAAACTGTTCACAGATTAGTTCTTTTTAGAAGTGAACGATCCCAATTTTTGCGCCTCTCGAAATTTAGTTTCGGGTGCCGTGGAACCCACTGTGGCCAGGCTTATGGCAGTAGTTTTGAAGAGTGCTATTGTTGTTTTTTACTTCACCACTTTAAATTTTTCAACCAAGACGTGCATCGTCTCAACGGTCCTCTTTTTCCTTTCACCTTCCCTTGTATAACTTATATTTTTCATTTCTTAGTATGTGAGGCCAGTATTTTTCAACAGAAAATAATAAGAAATAGGAAGATGACGAGATAATTTTTAGATATAGCTCAAAGTACAAAGAACACAAATAACTTTGTACTAAGTACTAGTACTAAGTTACCAAGTTACCAAACTAATTAAAAACAATAATTGGTCGACTCTTTGTTGAATTTTCCTTCGTTTCTAGTTTTTGATGTATTGTAGGATACTTAATACTATACATTTACCTCTCTTGAGACGTTATGTAATCTTTTTGCTTAAATCATTTATGATGTACTTATAATTTTCGCGGTTTCAACTTCGCTTCGTCTAACTGTTAGCATGCTATTTTAGAGTTGATGCAAATACAAATGACTATTATTTAGCTACTTTTATGACCAACAACTTAATTCACTGTTATTCCTAAATTATGTAAGCATTTTTACCACATTTAATATAACCATGGACGACGTTATTATATATGGACTGTCAAAATTATTCAAGTGCACATGTACAGGGTTAGGCAATTGAACTGTTACCTATTCAAACGACCATAATTTTTCTGTGTGAAATTATTTTTTATTGATTCAAATGACAAGATATGTGAAAATAACAAAATTTCAGAATCCACTCACTTGAGTTCGATGTGAAAACCTTTTGCCTTGACTATGGCCTTCTCTCTCTCTCTTGTCGTTTCCTCATTGCTGAGGATCGTGATTCCCTACAATGCGGGCTGTCAATTCTCTCCATTTCTTGCGATTTTGGGCTGCTCTCATGGACTCGGAAAACGTCTCTCCAGTGGCTTTCTGTACTTAATCTGACCATCGGATAGGTGAGCGTCCTCGGCCTCTACGTCCTTCTACGTTTCCGCACACAATATGGCCTTCAAACGATCAAAAAACGAGTTGCATGCTACACGAATGTGATCTTCCGGTATTTTGGCCCATTCACGTATAATTGCTTTCTTCAGCGCATCCATATTGGCATATTTTTTAGTCCTCACCTTCCTCTCCAAAACCAAAAATGGACCAGATGGAATAGTCCATCGGATTTGCGTCTGGTGAATTCAAAAGCCATTATGTGGATGAAATGAAGTGTGGAATATGGTTTTTTAATCATTCTTGGTTCACACCAGCTTTATGAGACGGTGCCGAGTCTTATTGGAACGTCTACAACCGAAATATTGGCGTGCCCACGACTCTACAGCAGCTTCTAAAACATTTTCCCGATAATAAGTTGCATTGACTTTGACACCAGATTCAATAAAAACCATTGGAGAGCGTCCATCGGCGGTTACAGCTGCCCATACCATTACTTGAGATGAAAAATTACTTCGGGTGGCCGTTCGTAAGCTCAAACTTTCATAGGTGCGTTCGGTCAAGTCAACACGATCATTTTGAGAGTTTATGAACGTCTCAATAGGAAAATTTTTCTCATCAGAGAACATTATGTTCGGAAATTCGCCACGTTCGTGCAGGCGTAACAACTCCTTTGCTCTTTCAAGCCGAACTTTTTTTTTGCTTTGGTGTAAGATTGTGTGCTTTTGGAACTTGCAAGGTTTGACCTTGAGCTCCTTTTTCAATATTCGTTGCATGCTTCGCTGGGATATTTTCTGTTCTTTGGCCATTTGATTACCACTACGACGTGGATTTCGCTTAAGTCGAGACTTTACTTTCCGAACCATTTCAGCTGATGTTGCTGTTATTTTTCGTCCACCACCATAGCGTTTGGCAATGCTACCCGTATTATTATAACGAGTTATGGTGCGATACACAAACATTTTATTCACTTTGAGGTGTTTGAGCTGACGAACAATAGCTGGTTGTGATTTTCCAGCCAAATATAACGCAATCACACTATTACGTTTTAATTCCATTACAAATAACTTTTGTTTTATGTATAAAACTTAAATGCAAATGCTTTTGACGGCTTATAAACAATATACTGAAGTGTTATCAGGCTAACTTTGACGTAGCTATCATTATCGTTTGCCAGATATATCGATGTGAAGTTGGTAACAGTTCAATTGCGAAACCCATGAAAGAACAATGATAATCACAATATTCCATAATCTCGTTCATAAATGTAGTTTTCATAGTATTTTTTGAAGCGAAGTTTCTATACTGGTGTTGTTTAATGTTTTTGTTTCTCTACCATAAAATGCCGAGGCAAGTGTCGCGGAACTAGTGTCACAAGATAGCGTATGGCGTTGTCACGGGGGTCTTCATAGAATAGGTTCTCAATTCGTTTCTAGTCAACATATATTTACTCTAAGCAATTTTAAACTAAAAACTGCATAAACAATAGAAGAGGTGGGGGTTAGTTGTTAAAATTTTTACAATGTATTTTTTTGTGCATTCAATTTGTAAAATGGCACCCCATAAAAATTGTTGTAAGAAGCACTCACTTCGATATAATTATTTTAAATATTAGGAAAAAAATATATATTTGCTTAGTCTAGCAAATTGTATCAAATTTTCCCCCAATTGGGTAAGTTGTTACATTGCAGGGGAAATTGTTACACTAGTAACTTTCATACTTTTCAAAGAATAAATATTTTAATTTTCTTAATGAAAAAACTTTAAATGAACTTATTTATTTTTTATTTTTAAAATTATTTAAATCAGTTATTAGACTAATAAGGCTCCCCTTATACATTAAAAGTAAAAAATTAAAAGAATATCTGTCACTAGAAGATTCCATTCGTAACGATTTTCAAAATTCAATAAAACTTCAATATTTTAAAATAATTTCATGCAAATATTTTTTTATTTTTAAACATATTTAGTTTTTACTTTATATAATTATTGAGTTTATTATAAATTGATATTTATATTTTATTATTATTTGTCTGAATTTGACATGTTTCTCATAAGTAAACAACGTATGCTTTGTTAATACGTCAACAGGTGGCAAGTTAATTCGTTTACATTATAATTTATTGAATTTGTTTAAAATATAAAAAAAATAATATATATTATATATATATATATATAATAAAATTACTTCATTTACTTTTAAATACATTATTTAAATTTAAAAAATACAGAAAAAATAGTATGAAGCTCCAGGCTAGTCTACATTACCACCTACTGTTCCACTTTTTTAAAATAATTTGTTATTTCTTACCATATCATATAGTTTATTATGATAATTAAATTTACTATCAAATCCTATTTATTCACATTTCCACATAAATTTAATTTCATATAAATTTATAAATATAATATTGGATTTTTGCAATTATCTATATATATATATATATATATATATATATATATATATATATATATATATATATATTATTTAGTTCATTTGTGTACCTAACGAGGGAGTGGTCTTTAGGTATACAAAATGTAAAAACTGGCCATAATTTGTTTTTTGATTTTTGAAATGTTTCATAATTTTTTATACATGAAATATAAAAAAGATATGCATAGCGATAAAGCATGTAAAAAGCTTAAGAAAGATACAACAACAAAAATTGCTGCTAAAGAGAAATTTAATTGAAAATATTATAAAATTGTAAAGAGAATAGTATCATCATCATCAGTGGCATTACAGCTCATCATGAGCCAAAGCCTTTTTCAGAACAATCTTCCACTCGTCCCTGTCTCTGGCAACTCTTCTCCATGCTTTAACTCCGATGGATTTTAGATCATCCTCTATGTTATCTTAAAACCTAAGTTTTGGTCATCCTCTGGCTCGTCTTCCTACTGGTCCTCTTCGGTCGAAAATTTTTCTGATCGTTTCATCTTCATCTCGAATAATAACATGTCCTATCCATCAAAGGCGTGCTAATTTATTACATATTACAACGTCAGGTTCCCCAAAACTTCTGAATAACTCAAAGTTGTAGCGCCAAAGAGAATAGTAAAAACAAAAATTTTGTTGATTAATAAAGCTTCGCGCTAGTTTACAATGCCGCCTACTGAATCCTTTTGGCTCCCAATTATATGTTGGCCACACTTTTAGTAACGTGCTAACATTAAATTTAAAATATATTTTGCGTCACTGTTTTTATACTTTTTAAGGAATAACTTAAAATGAATGGTTATTACATTGTGCTATACTGTAAATATAATTTTTATCTTTGAAAATACGGCTATTATCGAGCACAAGATGTGCTCGAACAAAAACTTGTGATCGATAATAGCCTTATTTTCAAAGTTCATTTATTCGAGCATTCAACCTCATTTCAATTATAATTTTTATGTTGGAATGATTTTGAATAGTTGCGACCAATATATCCAATTCAGTTTTAGTTAATAATTACATTTTTTAACGTCTTTAAATTATATGCAATAAACAAGAATGTCATAAGATATTGTGACTGATATTAATGTTTCTGTCTCATAATCTGAAGGTCGTCAGTATTTTTTTCTTTTGTTTAAAAATTTTTTTGTAGAATAAATATAGTTTGCACACATTATATCTATAAACTTTAAATCTGGTAAAATATATAGGTACTACAAAAACACAAGGAATTAGTGATACTCAGTTTGGATTTGGGACTGGCTTTGATACAGGAGAGGTCCTATTCAATATCTAAGTACTGATACAGAGATGCAGAGATATGAGTCAAAGATTAAGAGATAGATTTAGATTAAAATGTAATACACTCGTGCAATTAATTTTAAAAGGACTTTTAACAAGGTTTGACCTTGACAGGGTTTGAAAGCAACTGGATTGGAAGACTTATGAATAATTACAAATCTATACTGGCATCTGAGCATGGTTAACCAACAGAGATAGTTAAGCATCAGCTTAACCATACCCGTTTCGCCGATGACATTGTCCTTATTACAGATAAAGTAGGATCGTTTTAGCCTGTCGCATAAGTGATAAAAGTGTCTGTTCAGATTTGCCTCAGGTGGTCAGCGGTTCTCAAATTTAAAATGTACGGTTCTCTGAATTTGATAATACCTACCACATTAGGGATTTTGTTAATAAAATAACTTTGTATTATGTTTTATAATAATTGAATATCATAATGTAAATTGATAAACAGTGAGTATGAAATATACAGGGTCATTCACGCAACATGTTGGTTAAAAGTTTTCAAAGTTCTGGTCGTCACTGGTTTCTGCAAACTTGGAATAATGGGTTATGCAAAGCATTCTTCATTTTTTAAATATTTGCATTATTCTAGCACTTCCGGTTGTACCGGAAGTCGCCATTAAGTTTCTTATTTTAAATAGAATCTGTGCTTTTTGTTATTTTTTTAGAATCCACGTAAAATTCTGGATCGATTTTTATTGGGATTCCATTCTCGAAAAAATAGCCGTTTTTGAGATATTTAAAAAGTTTTTGAAACATTTTTCATATTACACATGCAACTTCAAAAATTAATATTGTGGTTAATATTTATGCTGAAAAAACAAAAATTCTTTTTCAGCGTGCACTAAACTCTATTTTTATTTAAAGCATAAAAAATTTGCCAATGTTAATACTGGGTGTTAATTTTGTATTATACCTATTTTTATTTTTATTTATTTTATAAACATATCTATAAAAATATATATCTATATAAAACAAAGACTTACTCCTACTTCCCACACACACCTTCCCAAACCCACCGAGGTAGGTTGTCCTCCTGCGGTACAACCAGCTTTCCTTCGCCCCCTGGTCTTTGGAGCCTGGACTCGACTATTTCGCGGTATCCCCCGTCAGGCAATAGGAGATTTCCGTGTATTTACATTTAAGTGGTAGGTTAGCCCATTTGGCTTTATCACTACCGGTTAAAGCAATTGTTCGACGATCTAATGATGGTTGTGTGTGCTGATACTTGCTTTCCCTTTTCTGCACCAAGTGCAGTCGAGAGCGAGCAAGCATCGAATCCTTTCATCCGTCGTCTAATACCCAGTCATTCGTCCAGTCATGTCCTTAATCTACCTTACTTGCTAATCTAATTTTTTGGTGCTTGCATTCAAGAGCGTGCACACTCGGAGATAAAAACTTATATTTAGGTGTTCTATCGTTTTCTTGTACGTTATCCATTGTCACTATTGAAAACCGGCGATCGTTGAATACTAGCGAGATTTTTCGGAGGTCTCTGAATATATACACGAGGGGGCGGGGCCTCGGTGGCAGGGCGCGTCGGTCATTGGCCGATGAGTCCGGTCAATGGAGAGCCTCGACTCCGCAGACTGTTTACTATTTTTGCAAATATAACAACTAAAATTATCCAGTTATGGGACCGCAAGGAATGGATGCACTCCTCGAGACAATTTTATTTGAAATAAAATTATAAAAGTTTTTTCAATAAATTATCATCACAAAGCATTCAATTTGCGTTTTTTCACGATTTATAAAAAAATTGTTTTGGTAGCGCTGATTTATCCTCAGGTACTACAGCCGACCAGTAGGAGGTTCGGTACCACAAAGCAGGTAGAAAAGGGAAAGCATAACAGAGTGGCTGTAACTAGAGTCATAAATTATTTTTCGGGCGTTAATCCGAAATACGACAGAGTAAAACGACTTTACTATAATTTAGAAGAAGCCGCGAATATGTTAAATTCATTAAACTTTGCATGTTCGACGGTGGGCTTCAGAATGAACTTAACCGAAATAAATTTACGACAAATATGGTCACCAATAACCATTTAAGTATTCAAGTAGTAGAACTGGTGGAAAAATATACGTATTTGGGTCATGAAATAAGAATCAGCAGGGATAACCGAACATGCAAAATCCAAAGACAAATTACTTTAAGAAAAAAATGTATTAAAAATCCTTTATAAGAGGTATATAATTTAAAAACCCAATCAGGCTATATCACAAAACGTTTTCGCAATCCATGTTCCATCATCAGTGTCCTAAAAAGTATATAACCACATAATTAAAAAGAATGTGAAATTTAAATTTTGACCAAGATTAATACAAAATGTGGGTAATACTTACTAGGTGTACATGTATTGAGCCACTAAATATCGGGGTAAAAACCCGTTAAAAGTTATCTGTTTAAATTTAGTTTACATTATATGGCATTATATTATAAGATGTTAAAGTTACCAGTGGAGTTGGTAACATGGCAACGTATGACTTCACATGAAGTTGCTAGTCCTGAGACAACGCTATTTAAAAATTGAATAAGTTAAAATCAAAGTAAATAGCGTTGGCTTCTGTCTTAAGTAGACCAACACATTGAGTTACACTAACTGCTTTGTTCAGACTTCTGTCCTAACTTGTCAAGATTGTCATTTCAATCAGTTGCTATCATCAAGTCCTCGTGTATATATATACATAATATATATATATATATATATATATATATATATATATCATAGTTATTTTTGCTTTTATTAGTAGTTATTTTTTTTATTATTTAGCACCAATTTTAAATCTCTGTTTATATCAGCCATTAAAATTACATTGTCATCATGATTTAGATTGTCTATTTATTTTATACCTCGTCTATCAAATATATTATCCCTAAAAAGTATTATTTCCAAATAACCAGTTTTTTATTGATTTTTTTATTCCATATAAAAATCGGCGTGTCCATACACTGGCATTAAATCATTTGATTTGTTGACTAATGACACATTAATTTTTAATATCTTTTAAAACTGACAGGACATTATCCTTTAATATAATATTTACATGCATATGAAATTAATCGGATAATAGTAATTGACACATTCAACTTTGAAATGTTGAATAAACATGACTTGGCAATTACGTAAATAAGCGGTTTAGATGTAAAAATTTATTTCCAGCATGTTCCTGTTCCTTCTTTCGTTTTTTTTTTCTTGAATAATATTGTCTGTTTTTCCTTTGTTTCAAGGCTTGTATTAATAATTATCTGATTAATATAAATATATTTATATATAGATATAATTACATCTCTTGTACGTCATGGAGATGTTGCCATATTTAGTCTGTATTAGTAGGATTCTCACATAATAATATTCGTTTAAATGGATCGGTGTCATCTCAGTGGTCAGTGGTTCTCATTAAGTCTTTTTTTATAATCAGCAACAAATGTGTACCTATCGTAAAACGGGAGTACTTTTCACCACTCTTTTTATTTTTTTCTTTAAGTATTGCTACGAATCTCCGTAAATGGAAACAAACCAGAAAAGCTAGTGATTAAAATCCATGGTATGTGCATGGAAAGGCTATAAAAATTATTTGATTTTAATCTATTAATTTATCAAAAAAAATGTGAGTATCGATGCAAAAAATTCTCTTTAGTTAGTGTACTGTAATCTTTACTTTATTAAGTCTTCTAACAACACTAAAAACACAATTAATTTATAACATTGATTTACTTAACCATGCAAGTTTATATTATCGACTTATTTTTCGTCCATGTGTCAGTAGCCTTAGTAGCCGAGCACATTAATTTTTAATAAAAAAAATGTATCGGTATATATAGGTGTTTCGGTAGTTCCGGAACTTTATACGCGCTGCTTGAACACCTTAGCAAATTATCTGGAAGCGGTATCTTCTTTGAACATTGTACTCGAAGGTTCGGTCACCGTTGTAGCATACGGACTGGCGTAACAATATTTTATTTCCTACATCTGGATCGTTTTTACCATTTGAAGCAATGAATTACCTCATAGTTTGCACCAATAGAAACATAATATGGTTTACACATACAATTTTATATGTGTACAATGTATTACTAATACATAGGTTTTCAATATAAATATATTTAAAACCAATCCCACCAGAACTGTTCCACAGTCAGAAAGATATTCAGTCAGTGCTCTTTTAGATATTTGGTTGAGATGATCTATCGATATAACTATATTTTCGCAATGAATGATATTGTATTTGGGTTCTATAATGACTCTCGGATATAGATATACATTATGCTCTTCATAATGTACCAACAACTTTTTAGATCTCCTTTGAATCATGTTTTTTAACTTTGTCAGTAATATTAATTCCTAGAAGTATACGTTGAGCATTTCTTTGAGCTTAATTTCCCCTTCTATTTATTGTACTTAATATTGGCAGATAACTATGTTTTTAGTGTGAACTCTTTTTAATATTTATGTCAAATCCTTTATAAAAGGTATATAATAAATGCCCAAACGGGATATCACAATTACATTACAGAACGTTTTCGGATTGTTAAATCCATCATCAGTGTAAACGAGATATACATGCTATGAGCCACCAAAATATATGGGTCAAAACCCTTTAAATGTTATAAATTTACAGTTGTTTTACATTATATATAGTTACAAATTATGATGTTTAAGTTACCGTTGGAATTGGTAACATGGCGACGTATGACCCTACATAGGTAAAATGGTCCTGAGACGAAGTATCTCAACTGAGTTGTTATCAACAGGTCCTCTTGATTCTGGCAAGGTTCACACAGATCCAAATAGATCGTTATGATTTCTACAGTTATGTTCTTGTACTTGTGTTGTAATTCTTTTCAACATTCTTGTTCTACCTCCATGCCCAATAAATGTGTGTACTCCGTTGATCAATTTAAAGAGTTCTTCCAAATGAACATAAAATACAACATTCTGTTCATATTTACTAATGAGCAAATCAGTTTTTGAGTTTTCCAACCTTCATAACATCATACTTTTTCAACTGTTTGTAGTCATCCGGTATTTTACTACTAAAATTATATTTACTTATATGTGCATTGTTTTTTAAACTTTAGCACTTCTCTTTTGTAAGGAAAACTGTATTGAGCTTTTTATCACTTTAAGTACTTTTGTATTAAAACGTTCTTTCATTGGTAAATCAAAAATAATCAGTTCTAGGATAATGTAATGTACAGTTCTGTATATAGGTAGGTTAACACACAATGTTATGTCGATAAATAAAACACTTTGAAGATAGGTATGTAGCATTATTTTTAATTAACAAACTCGAAGCACATGCCAAATCACGATAGAAACACTTTTGATGTCTCAATCAAAGCTGCAGACTAAAGGCTGATTACACATGAGGTAAACAAAGGCATTGCGTTTGCGGGTCGATCGTAATAATTTGAGTTTCTTACTTTTACCAATATCCTCTGGGAAATGTATACAATTACCGGTAAAAGTAGGAAATAAATGGTTTTTAAAAAATATTTCCTACATTTACCGTCGACTCTGATTATTTACTCTTACAGTAACATCACGATACTATGCTATGCCGATGATGCAGTACTAATTGCTGATAACGAAAATGACCTACAAAGGCAGCACCACACTTTTAATATCACAGCAAACAAACTTAATATGAGAATATCAGTAGAAAAAACTAAATGTGTAGTGATCAGAAAAGAACCGTAGATGCAAACTAGAAATAGACGGCAAAATTGTAGAACAAGTAATGAAATTCAATTACCTAGGAGTAGAGATTACTAGTGACACGGATATAAGAACAGAGACCACAAGGCAAGCATCAAAAGCGGCAAGAGTAAGTGGTTGCCTTCGAGAAACCATATGGAGAAACAAATATCTGACCACAGAAAGCAAAATGAATGTATACAAGACAACAGTAAGACCAATCCTAACATATGCAGCGAAGATAAGGACCGATACAAGAAAGACGAAACGTCAAATCAATAATATCGAAATGAAATTATTAAGATCAATAGCGGGCGTATCATTAAGAGACAGACAAACCAATAGAAGTATACGCAAACAATGCAAAATTCAAAATATTAACAGGTAGATAAAAACAAGAAACAAAAAGCTGGAACGAATATTCGTAAATCAAACGGGACCAGATAGATTAGCGAACATCTGTAAAAACAACAAACCGTGTAACAGAAGACCCGTTGAAAGGCCGCCAAAAAGGTGAAAAGATAATGTACAGTCAACAACGACTGAAACAGAATAAGAGACAGACAAACAGGAGTAATCCTAGTCGCACGAAGAAGAAATAAGAAGAAGTAACATATATATGACATAAAATTTTTCATTCTAACGTCTTTCTGATTCATTTGTTAGGAGTGGTCTGATCAGGTTGACAAATTATGTTGTAGAAAATTATACTTTAGAGTATCTTTTATACAGAATTTAGATTTTCTACGTGAACTACAGATATGGTAGATTTATCATTTTTGACAAATTTATAATACTAATTATGCTCTCCGTCATAGTCATTTTTTACTAAAAATGAAGGTAGACTAGACTAGTAATGTCTAGACTTGAACAAACACTAAATAAATCAGTAAGTGATCAAAAACCAACATTTGCGAATAAGATCCACAAAATTACATTGAAATAACCTTCTATTCATTTTAACACCGAATTATCCTTACAATTCTAAAGTTAGGTAAGTCAAATCAAAATACGTGGTATTTTGCACGAAAGTGACCTCTTTTTAACACCAATTTAGGATTTTGCTAATAATAACAATACTATGTCGTTCCATAATAAATTTTAATAAGCAGAAAAACCCCAAATTTTATTGAATAATGAATATCAATTTGTCCATAATAATTTGTTGCGTGTATGCCAATTGTTCCAGTAGTAATAAACAAAATAATTATTGATGGAGATACGAATAGACTAGGAGATTCTTTTTAAATATGTAAGGCGACATAACATATTAATTTATTGTTGTAGTTTACAATTTTTTTTGTTTTCTTTCGTAAACTGTATAAACAAATACACAAAAATTTATTTAGATTGGTTTCTGAGTCATCAGAATTACACTTGAATATAGATGATTTTGATTTTGTTCATTTATTTTTATACGTCGTTCCTCCCTATGTATTTGCTTGAAAAAAAAATTTTCCATAAAAGTCCACCTATTTGTTTACATTTATTCTAATTTTTCGCATTTGTATATATATATACATATATATATATATATATATATATATATATATATATATATATATATATATATATATTCAGCTTTTAGCCTGTCTTCTTCTTCATTCTTCTTTGGGTGCCGTGTCCGTATACAGACGTTGGCCGTCATCATGTTCATCATGTTTACAATTTCCTGAAATCTTTCTCTGTCAGCTGCTGCGCGACATAATTCTTCTACTGTGGAACCACACCATTGTCTAATATTACGCAGCCATGAAAGTTGCTTTCGACCAATCGATCTCTTTCCTTTCATTTTCCTTGTATTATAAGGCGAAGTAGATGGTAATTAGGTCCTCTAATTATATGGCCGAGGTAGTCTGTTTTTCTCCTCTTTATGGTGTTTATGAGCAGACATTCTGAATTGATCATTTTTTGAACAAAAAAAAAACAAAATTTGTTTAATTTACTGTTTGTATTTTGAGAACGATTTCCGAAGTGGAAATTGAAACTTCAATAAACGTATTTTAACCTTTAATTGTGGCTTATTACCAGTTAAATAGTAATTAATTTAAAATGCCACAATAAAATAGCTTTAGAACAATAATAGAAGTCTTATGTTACATATGCGTCGTACTATAGCCAATTGGCTTATTGTACATATTCTATTTGAGGTCTTTTATTTATTCCTGGGTTTTTATATTAAGGCAACATTGAATCTTCTCATCGCAATAGTCAAAGATTTCGTACTGTGCTAAAGGTTACACCTTCAGGCCGGGTAGTGTGCCCATACTGTACCAAGGATCCAAGGCTCTAATCCGATAAATTATGTTGAGGATGAGAACTCCTTCATCCAGTCTTCTTCTTCTACAAGTTCTGCTCCTATCGGAGATTGGAAATCATTCTGGCAATTATAATTTTATTAGTTTAGATTAGTTCTATTCTGTCTACCTCCTCACATCAATCAATGGTCGGGTGCTTAAACCCGTACCATGACAAAAAATTTTTCAATTTTTTAATGTGTCTGTGAAGTCCAGTGTCGGTTTTTTTTATGTTTTTTAAGAATTTTAACAACCAAAAAATCATTTATAAATTGACCAAGTGTGTACAAAAAACATATCAGTCTTTTGATTGATTAATTATAATTTTGTTGGTTACGCGCCTCAATAGTTCAATTGAACTGCATTAAAACCATTCACGGAGATTGCGTAGTCATGAGATTTTACGTCTTCCTACGCTTCTTCTGTCTTTGATTTTACCCTGCATTATATTCCTTAGTATTTCCTATTTTTTACCTCTCATGATATGCCCCAAGTATTCCAATTTCCTGATTTTTATGGAATTTAAAACTTCACATTGTTTTCCTAGTTGTTCGAGAACTTGTTCGTTTGTTTTGCGATCCATCCATGATATTTTAAAATACGTCGGTAACACCGCATTTCGAATGCTTCTAGGTTTTTAATGTTGGATTTTTTAAGTGTCCTTCACAAAAGGGTAGAGAAAATATAAAATCGAAGCATTCTTATCTGGAGCGATATATCGATATCGCGATTACAAAAAAGTTTTCTCATTCTATTAAAAGTTGACCGTGCAATTTCAATGCAGCATCTTATTTCTTTTATCTGATCAGTATCTTTTATGATCCATGCTCCAAGGTATTTGTACGAAAATTTTTGTTTAATTTCTGTATTATCTAGGACTAGCTTAACTTTGATGTTTTGTGCTTTTGTAAATACCATGAACTTGGTTTTCTTCAAATTTATTTTTAGTCCATAGTCGTTGCAATATATATTTAGTTGTTCAGCAAGGTGTAGCAGTTCTTCTAGTGTTCCTGTCAGAAGGACGGTGTCGTGACATCCAGTCTGTCCTATGCCAAGTACTGGAGAGCACCTACTCAGCCGTAAGTCAGATTTTGTAAGCATTTACATGAGCGCTAAGTAGTGGACTATTGATAGTCATACGCCGTTTTTATTAATATTTTAATTGTAACCACAGATATCTATGTATCTATGTATTTTTCTGGAACCGGTTGATTCTTTTGCCTAATATATTTTTTAATTGCCGTATTTCCAGACTCCAGTAAGAGCCAAATAAGATACCCATTGAATCCTGCCATTCAGCGGAGTAGGACATCTAACGTCACGGACTAAGACACACTGGCATCTTCTGGCTGAGTAGGACACTAGGCCCGAAGACCCCAGGGTAGTACCGGATTAACTGTGTTCCGGCTAAAACTCTAACTACCGTTCTAGAGTAGTGGTCTTACCACTTAATAAACAACTAAAATTCATATATTAAAAGTCACCTTAAAAAAAGAATAACTGTATTATATTAAGGAAACCTCACTTACCATACCTATCACCATAAATCACAAAATAATTGTTTAAGTACTGCCTATTCTACCAAAAAGAATATAAAAGAACGAAAATATTTTCGTGAGGTCATAAACTAATTTCGGTACTTACCGGTTATTGGCTCTCGAGAAAAAAGAAACAAGATATCATATTATACTGTTTAAACTGTTGATCTTGTTTGATATTGGTGGTTAATATTTTACTGGTGGTATAATATGAAATGAACACTGTAAATTTCAATATCAATAATGGTTAGAAAGGACCTAACCTAACCTAATTCAATACTAACAAATAAACTAAGAGACACGGACAGTTTTAGATCAAGTCTTAAAGATAGAATTAAACTCAGTAGCAGTTCCATTAAAAAAACTTGAACATTAGATGAAAAAGTAGATTTGTTTGTTCAAAATATACAAAAATCAGCATGGGAGAGCACTCTTACTTTAAGATCAAAAGTAAAAAGAAACAACCATTCGAAAGAAATTAAAGAGAAAAGAAAAGTAAGGAAATAGGAACAAACCACAGTCCCTCAAGATAAAAGAAGCTTACACAATGCTAGTCAAAATTTTAAAAGAAAGATTCAAAACATAAAAAATAAGTTATTTCTTTCACTCACTTCTTACCTGAGAGAGTTGACAGATAATAGCAGCACTAAGTACATAACAACAAAAATTCTAATAAGAACGGTAACCCATTCTCCACCCATTAAACTGTAAGATGGTAGCTGGGCCAGAAGCAATAAGCAGAGAGAGATTTGCTACATATTTAGGAAATACATGAAGACCAAATTAATGATCAAATATCGTTAGTTATCGTTAGTTATCAGACAGAAGAAAGAATCAGAGCAACATCCCTAAAGGAAGTAGCTGATGAAATAAAAGACAACATAAATTCGAAGAAAGCACCAGGATTTAATCACTAGAGAAGTATTAAAAACCTACCTCGTAAAGACATAGTAGAGTTTTTGTTAAGTTCATTTTTCGACCAACTTCATTGCTAGCTGCATTTAGGTTACTTATAATTTCTTGTTGTTCTGCAGGATTATTAGCAATCAGAACGATGTCGTCTGCAAATCTTAGATTGTTGAGGTATTCTCCATCAATAGACAACCCATGGTGAGTCTTGGCCAGCTCAAGGATAAGTCTCCATTCTCTCCTATTCTTCGCCTTGGCTTTCCAGTTTCGTACTCCGAACATTCTCAAATCTTCCTCTACCTGATCCTTCCTGATCGTGCTCTAGGTCTGCTTTTCCTTCTCACTTCATCTATTCTTTGGCTATAAATATGCTTTGGCGGCTCCATCTCATTCATTGTCTCTATGTAACCTAACCATCGCAGCCGGTTTATTTTGATGGACCTACTAATATCAGGTTTGTCGTACAGGAAGTAAAGTTCTGCCAGATTATTTTGTAGAATATATTTTCTAGAGTTGCAGTGAAGAGGCCTCTGGTAAGGGCAAATTCTGAAATGTTTTTATAAAATTTTACCTTAGCTTTTGCTTGCCTTTATATATTTGCTAAAGTCCAACGGTTTGTCAATGTTTTGATTAGTCTTCTATTACTGCCTTGGGATATCATCATCATCATCATCCAGCCTCTATTTATCACGTCCACTGCTGGACATAGGCCTCCTTTAAACTCCTCCATTCCTCACGATTTTGTGCTCTTTGTCCTTGGGATATATAGAATCGAAAGTCTTTTAAATTCTATAAAGGTTAATGCTAGCGGTATTTCATATTCTTTCGCTCCATTCATTAGTTCTTAAAGCAGATGGAGATGATCCAGAGTACTGAATCTACTTCTAAAGCCAGCTTGCTCCCTTATCTGTGCATTGTTGATTCTACTTCTTTCGGCAGGACTTTTGGTACATCTTTTTGGTTGCTGATTACTTCTTCGAGTGTTTCAGGGGATTTGTGTATTTGTTGTATAGAGTTGTACTTTTTTTTTCAGCTAATCATTTTTCGTTTCTTCTATTGCTCTAGTTTAAATTTACTGGTTCCCGAATGGATTCACATCTTCGTTCTTTCTATAAGGTATGCCTATATTCTAAATATGATCTGATCTAAATGAGATCTAAGCTTTTTATCGTACATTTCGAAATATGTAATCAAACATTTAACATTCAAATTATCAAACAGTTTAATTACTTTTAACATGTGATTAAGTCATTCATTAACATGATTCGGTAATTTGTCGTACCCTTTCTTTATCTAGGCTAGCTTGATAATGATATCAGATTTAATGCAATAAAACGTTTGGATTTGCCGGAGTCATATGTGGTGACTTTATCATCAGGAAATGATAAGGCGTCTATGAGTTTTATCTCTACTTCTGCTTAGTAACCCACTTTCAGTACTTTGACATTCCAAATTTAGTAGACGGGACCTTAAATATTTGTAGAATTACCGTTTTACTGATTGATTAATCAAAAGATTACGACAAGGTGAACCACAGTCAATTTATGAAGCTACTTAAAAGAAAAAAACTGTATGGAAGAAACCACGGAGCTATATTAGGAAACATTTAGCTATATTATAGCTCAAATGTATTTTATATCCAAGAAAATTCAAACAATTATCTTTCCGACCATCTAAAAAGACTATTTTAGACGCAAATTGAAACATAAGCAATATCGTAAATTTCCTTAAAAAAACTCAATTTTTTCATTAAATCTATAAATTAATTAACTATACCTTAACTCTTCTTCTTCTTTTTATGTAGACATTAGACATGACATGTTTTCCAATGTGCGTCTAGTAAGTTATTCTTCCATCGTTTTTCTGGTCTTCGTACTGATTGTCTTTCTATTGGAGAACCATCCCTCACCATCTTTACTACTCTATTTGTTGTCATTCGGCTTATATGATTGTTTCATTCTACTCTTCTATTTCTTATCCAGAACTTTCTTTCTCCACCTTGCATCTACGTCGTATATATGTACTTCTAGCTCTATCCCATAGTATTTTATCATCAATGTTTCTGTTTTTATCACTGTTGCGTGTTTCTGTATGTCATTATTGGTCTGATGATTGTTTTGTAAATTCTGCCTTTAGTTTCTTTCCCGATATTTTTATTTTTCCATTTTGTTTCATTCAGGCCACCTGCGGCTCTGTTTGCTCTATTCACTTTATCTTCCACTTCTGTTTCTAGATTCCGTAGCTAGATAATGTGATGCCTAGATATTTAAACTTCATCACTTCTATTATCTGACCGTCCAGCTCCAATTTACATCTTAGTCAATTTGCTTTTATAACCATGTTGTAAATCATCTTTATTTTGAGAGAGTAGTATTGCTCTTAATTCTTATTTTTTTATTATTTCATCCATAATAAGGTTGAACAAAAAAGGAAATCTCCAATTCCCTGTCTTGTCTCATTGACAGCTTCAAAAGTCAGTTATTCTTCTACTTTTACTTTTGTTGTGTTGTTTTTATAGATATTTTCACGAAAGTATTTATATCACGGTTTTGTATTACGAAACAGATATGGTTTATTGTATTATAATGATTTCTCTTGCACTTGCCTCATTATAGGTCGGTGCATGATTTTCCCGACCTAAATCCTTGTTGTGCTTCTGCTAGTATTATAAGTATTTCATTTAGTTTATTTGTTATCACTTTGATCGTTAATTTTAGTGTTTGTTGTATTATAAGGATTTCTCTTCGATCGAAAATAGTCTTCCCATGTTTCCTTCTGATTGTGTTTCGTTTTTATTGGTGCGGTCATCTATTTTCTTTGTCATCTGATCAAATATTTCCCTCTGATTTCTTTGTCATATTTCTTATTGTGTTCTGGAGTCGTGTTTCATCTGTTCCATTTTTATTTGCCTACTACTTAATACGTAACTACTAAATGTAAACTAACACACAAAATCGACATGTCACTAATAACCATTAGTAGTTTATGTGACTAAAATTGAATAAAAAATAGATATATAAATTTTATCAAAATATCAATAATAAAACTAAAATTATACATTGAACAATAAAACAAAACATAAAACACACAACAATGTCGTTTAATTGCCCCATAATATACTAAACTTGACACGTTTCACTGTAGCATTAGCTTCCTCTGGAGAGAACTTACGAAATAGTGTTAATATTTCGATTAAATATAAATTTTACATTTTTGTGCAAAATTTTATAGTTGTGAATGTTATTGTGGACATCTGTAATCAAATGTTTGGTATTGATGAGTAATTTTACCGTTGAGAAAACTAATTCTGTGATCCGATTTCCGTGTGTAAAATTTCCTTCTGTCTGAACTATGTATACCTACTTTTAGGTATATTCCATGAATTAGCTTATATATTTCTGAACTTCGGTTTGTATAATTTCTATATTTATTATTTTTTATGTATATACCTGAAGAATTAACAACCGTGGTATTGTTTTTTGTCATGTGTATTAGGATAGATTAACCTAATCACGTGTTTGTATAATTTTTTATATAGTTGGTTTTCTTTTAATTTTGTCCACGTGCATCGTTTATTGATATTTTCTTTCTGCGGAACAGTTCAAGATTATAATTATCTTCTAAAATATTAGAAGATAATCATATTATTAAGTCTAATAATTCAAGTCCTCTTGTACATCGTATGAATTTTCAAATACTCAGTAAGTTTAGTGAGACTTGCAGATTTAAAACTTTGTTAGAAGCGGCAAGTCGTTGTGGAGTCTTGTGGTTTTTTGCAAAGCGCCCAGGCTCTTTGACGGTTAAGACTTAGACCTTTTTGACGGTTAAGGCTTAGACTCTTACTCATAGGCAATCAAACAGGTGCATGGCTTGGATGACTCAATTAATTATTATGGTCTAGTCCGGATGTGAGACTCGGTTTAGGTGGTATAAGTATAGTAAGTGCCCAATAATGAACCATAACCTTCATAAACTATATTCTAAAACTCCGATATTTCTCGTAGATTTGTCTGGAAATATCACAAAAACCCAAAAATGTAGCCAAGTAAAAAAAGCCGAAATTTTTACCGTTCATTTTTACCAACGATATAAATCCTTCTTATTGTGTGGTCTCCCTTCGACGTTTGGCGATCCAATTGGCTACAAATACATGCGTAACAGAGGCTCTGAAGATCTCGGACGATGTTTTTCCGAGATAACGTTGCTGTTCCTTAAGCCAAGAATTATGTATTCTTCCTATTGCCATTTCATCTAAATTTTTCCTTCCATGATCAACCGAAGTCTTTAGTATCTGTCTCCCCTATTATATGCCCAATGGATGTTAGTTTACGATCTTTGATCGTTGGCATCAAATCCTTCTTCTTCTGCATTCTGTTAAGAATGGTGTTTGTTTTTCTTTTGGTCCAGGTAATACGGAGTATTCTATAAAAGTCCATTTTAAATGATTTGATGCGTTTTTCTAGTGATAGGTTAAAAATCTAGCTCTCACAGCTGCAGAGGATATTTGGGAATACATAATAGCGCAGCAGTCGTATTCGAAGTCTCGTGAATAGATCCTGCCTTATGAAGAAGTTTTTTATTCCGATAAAAGCCTTTCTAACTTGTTCAATTCTTGATAGGACCTCTTTCGTCTAATCGCAACTACTATTTTTCAGTGCTCTCAGGTGTCCGATGGATGGTTCTGTTTAGAACCATCATAAGAACTACTTATCATCGGCATATCTAATATTATTAATTGTTTTGTTGTTGATTATGAGTCCTGCCCGATTATTTTTAAGAGCCTCTGTGAAGATGTCTTCCAAGTACAGATTAAAGAGAAGTGGGGATAATATACATCTCTGTTGATACGAATCATCTCTGTGAGGTATTTCCACTAGTTTTAATATTACATTAATAATAAGTATTAATAAACATCTATTCTCATACCCCATTAATTGATACTATTTACAGAAATATGAGGATGTTATTCTAACCAGACTCAAAATAAAAGTGAGTACTTTGTTTTTTCTGTTATATAGGCCATATCGTAGGTTACGTCATCATAGTCATTAACATCTTAGCAAATGTGTTGTGGTTCATTATTAAGCTACAGCAGCTACGATAGTCTAATCAATGATACTTCTACACTGGTTGCGGTCATTTGTTACATGTACTGCCTCAGTATACTGCTTGTTGAGAAGTTTTTTTCGTGATATTGTCCATCGCTGTGAAGATCTGCCGCATTGGCGTTGACTCTGAGGCCTTCCTTGCAACACTAGCCGCTCCATTGTGTGATCACTTTGCTGCATATGTTCAAAGAACTTTAAAATTCTAGAGTAGACAGTACTAGAGAGACGCTGATGGATTAAATTTCATCTAGAATCCAGATATTCGTACTGCGAACCATCTATAAAATTCAAAAGCGTCTGGGCGTCGTCTATCTGATTCTTGTACTGTCCATGTCTCGCATGCATAGTAAAATATGGAAAAAAACCAAAGTTAAAACGAGTCTCTTCTTTTTTGTTATAGTAATATACCGATCAGGCCAGACCCCGTTTAGTTCAGTAATTGCTGCACTTGCTAGTTGAATGCGTCTTCGAATTTCGGTCTATGGAGAAAATGAAGAAAGGAGAAAACATGTCTATTTGAAGAAAATACAATGCATCATCATCAGAATCTATATATAAATATATTTCAAATTACAGAAATATCAGAAACAATCTATGCATTAGAAATCACCAGAAACAGAGATATAGGGATAAAGTTTAAGAGGGAATGATGACTTAATGAATCATCAGCAGGGATTCGGTTAACAAACAAAGCAGCTTATAACAGTAACTTGTGACAAAAGACGTATGTGATCTAAGATTAAATATTTAACAAACTTGTCTTATATTACATAAATTATATCGCTATGCACACTAAAATACGATATTACGTTTATATATATTATCAAGATTAATAAATTTCTCTTATATGTTCAAAAATAAAGTATGACTCATGAGTCATTATTATCAAGAAATTTCGATCAATCCTTTTGTTGTTAATTGTAGACAATGACTTGCATATGAGTGAGATAAAGAAGATATATATTATTTTTATTTATAGGTTTTACTTCTTAGCAAAAGATAATTTTACGACATTATATTTTAATAATCCTTAAGGTGCGTATACATATGCGCGCCGCGAACCTCGCGCCTTGTGTGCGCCGCGCGTTCGTGGCGCGTTCAATGTTCGTTGAAATTTTTAATTTTGACGAACCTTCCGCGATCCAAAGAAAACTGACGAACATTTAGTAATTGTAGATAATCATGTTGTAGATAATATACTATTATAATACTCAGACGCGCCAAAAATCAACACACCTTTCACTAACCCGTCCAAATATGTAATGCGAACCACCAAAGTGTTCGTTGAAAAACCGACAGAAGGTGGATCGTAGTGCGCCGTATGTGCGCCGTTTGTGCGCCTCTTGCAAACACGTACTAACCTAACAAACATGCTACAAACGAACAGCGCGCGCGCCGAGCGGCGCGCATATGTATACGTACCTTTAGAATTTAACCCAAGTCAACTAATCCGAAAATGCTTTTTAAGGGTGCGTTCACTACGAAGACCATGGCATCGTATCCTGGCCTAAAACATAGCACTGACGGTGAACGCTCGCATTTAAAATAATGCATTTATTTTACCTAAAATCGATAATATGATACTATCCCATGGTAAGGGCGAGTGTCGGCGCCGCGTTATGAACGCACACTAAAGGTGCGTTTTCATCAAAAAACATTTACAAACATCTACACACAAACATTAGCTAATATTTGCTAACGTTTACCAACACATGCTTAGCACAGTTTATCAAAAACCAGAACTCAAGAGTTTGAGTAAGTTTGCAAACATTTGCTATCGTTCCGTCTTGTTTGTACTCTGAGAAGAGAAGTTATATGTGCGACTAGTTTTTTTAATCATGTCTGAGTTGGTAAAAAACGAGAATATAAAAAAAGAAGAAATCGTAGAATTTAAATGTCAACTTTTTTAAAAAGGAGAAGTTCAATAGAACTTCCAAATGATATAAGGATGGAAGAAAGAAGTAGCTAATTTAAAAATTTCTCTAGCATGTCACAAGAAGACTTTCAATACTTAATATCACTAATCGGTTCTGGAATAGGCAAAAGAGATACAAACTGCAGGGATTGTATTTCCGTGAAAGTGAAATTGGCCATAACTCTTCGCTATTTAGGAACAGGAAATTCATACGACCGCATATGTATCTGTTTAGAGTTTCGGAGCCACTCATAACTGGCATTCTATATTTCTGGTTTCCTTTTGTAAAATTCAATTATTTCAAACATTTCTCAATATCCCATTCCATTTTTTTGTAAAAAACAAATAAGTCTCTACTAATTACTAATCACTCACTGAAAACAAACTATTCCTTTCCACTATGATAGATTCTAAAACCTAGTCTTTCCACCAAACACGCACGAACAACGAATCCGTTTGAAGTACCGACAGCCTACGGAACCGTGCCAAACAATTGCAAACGTTTGCAATTGTTTAGGAACGTTCTGAAATCTGTCTACACCAACCAAATAAAATTGTTAGCTAACAGTTGCAATCATTTGCAAACGTTTGCCAACATTTTGCGCGTTTGGTAAAAAAGCACCTTAAAGGGAGCTAGAGCTCTTCGAAGATGGCGCCTTGTACTTAGTTTTTTTAAATAGCTCCAGACCGCTTCTATATAAAAAAACGAAAACTGGTACGACTATTTGTCCTCTAGGGTTAAATAGATTCCATCAATTGCGAATTCCCAGTACCAGTCATAGGCGTCCGTTGTGGGTAGTCAACAGACTAGTTTTTTTAATCATGTCTGAGTTGGTAAAAAACGAGAATATAAAAAAAAGAAGAAATCGTAGAATTTAAATGTCAACTTTTTTAAAAAGGAGAAGTTCAATAGAACTTCCAAATGATATAAGGATGGAAGAAAGAAGTAGCTAATTTAAAAATTTCTCTAGCATGTCACAAGAAGACTTTCAATACTTAATATCACTAATCGGTTCTGGAATAGGCAAAAGAGATACAAACTGCAGGGATTGTATTTCCGTGAAAGTGAAATTGGCCATAACTCTTCGCTATTTAGGAACAGGAGATTCATACGACCGCCTTATGTATCTGTTTAGAGTTTCGAAGCCACTCATAACTGGCATTCCATATTTCTGGTTTCCTTTTGTAAAATTCAATTATTTCTAAACATTTCTCAATATCCCATTCCATTTTTTTGTAAAAAACAAATAAGTCTCTACTAATTACTAATTACTCACTGAAAACAAACTATTCCTTTCCACTATGATAGATTCTAAAACCTAGTGTTTCCACCAAACACGCACGAACAACGAATCCGTTTGAAGTATCGACAGCCTACGGAACCGTGCCAAACAATTGCAAACGTTTGTAATTGTTTAGGAACGTTCTGAAATCTGTCTACACCAACCAAATAAAATTGTTTGCTAACAGTTGCAATCATTTGCAAACGTTTGCCAACATTTTGCGCGTTTGGTAAAAAAGCACCTTAAAGGAAGCTAGAGCTCTTCAAAGATGGCGCCTTGTACTTAGTTTTTTTAAATAGCTCCAGACCGCTTCTATTTAAAAAATCGAAAACTGGTACGACTATTTGTCCTCTAGGGTTAAATAGATTCCATCAATTGCGAATTCGCAGTACCGGTCATAGGCGTCCTATGTGGGTAGGTCAACAGATATTTTAACGCATTTTGTTTTTAACTTATAATATATGTTATAATTTTACTGTATAACTTATATAAAAGAGATAAACGTAATAAAGGTCGGTACTGCCTATTTAGGGGCCTAAATAGAGGGCCGTAGAGGTGTAGGAAGAAAACAAGTTTCTTGGTTAAAAAACATTCATGAATGGACTCAGATACCAAATGCAGGACAATTATTCCATATTGTAGAATGATATGGCACGTGAAGAAGAAGAAGACTGCCTATTTGTCTACTACCACCAATAATCGTATAACTTTCAAGCTTTATCATTCTACTGGAAGTTCTAATCTATCTAGAAATTTATTAAACAAAACTGGAAATTCTGCAGTAATATTTGACCCCCATATTTTAGCAGTTTTGTTTGGATTGGTTCTTCTCCGTTGAAGTTGAATTTATTTTAGAGATGCTTTTATCTCATCTATGTCAGTCTCTGGAAGATCTTCCGATTCCATTTTTATTTTCTTTCTTATGATTGTTTCCTGTTGTGCATTAGTGCAAAATAGCTGTATGTAGAATTTCTTGATGGTCTTAATAATTTCGATCTTGCTCACTACCAATAGCCTTGTTTTATTATCTTCTTTCTTATTCAAGATTATGTTTTTATTTTTGCCCCTTCATTCTGCAGTTATTTTAGCAGTCTCTTCTGTTCAACTTTAGTATTGTAGTTCTTTTATCTTGGCGGATCTTTCCTCATTATCTGTTTAACTGTTTAACTCCCTGTATAGCTTTTCTATTTATGTTGATTTGTTTATTTTGATACCATGTATTTAATTTAAAAAGTTTTTAAATTGGATTGCGTCCTTTTTCAACATTTTCTGACATTCGATTTGTATATACATACCTATTACTTGCTAAAAAGCATAAATTATTGATATACCTACCTTTATCTTATTCATTATTTGAATAACAAAACAAATTACGTCAAACATATCAATCTGTCAAGTTTGTCATTAGCTTCTTTTGCATTTTTTAATAAAGTTCCTGAAACGGTTGGTTCAAACTACAAAGGTTACTACTGTACATAATGCATGTTTTTCTCGAATATATAAATAAAAATATGTTATATTCTTGTGTGGCAATTTGCACTATACCATACACCCATTTTTCTGGGCTTAATTTTTATAATATAGTTTAGTTTTTGATGTCTAAACATGATAATATCTCAAAAATAGTTTTTAATGATCAAATATGTAACTTAAAGTGAATCAAACTACATTTAAGTGGTTTTTACTCAAATATGCACTGATGATGGAATAGTTATTCCGAAAATGTTCTGTGATGTAGCCCGATAGGGTTTTTATTATTATACCTTATATAAAGAAATTTTTTAAATAAAATTGGTACAAATATACATGGTATACAACCAACTACAGGAATTTATTTTCCTTGTGTACCTCAAAAATACTTAACAATCATCCTCATGATCGATACTAGCACCTTTTTTGAGGCTCTATTTTGCATAGTCCGTTCCTGTACATTACCTACCCTTGACAATTTGTCGTGGCAATCCTACTTGCATTTTCACCTACACTATCCATCCACCTCACCCTTGACTATCTCTATTTCTCGTAGTATGTCTACGAAAATAGTTTTGGGTCGTTTTTGACAAGTGACCTGCCTATCTTAACGTTCCTACATTGCGTTCTGCATATTCTGTTTTAATATCTTTTGTTCGGAGATGCATAGATGATTTTCATCTGTTTTATAAATATATAGAAGGTACAGGTTGTCTACAAACGTCTTCACAAAAGGAAACTACCATTCCTTGAACTCCATTTTACTTTTCTAAATGAGAAAAGCAGATTTAAACTGGTCTTAAGAATTTTTAACTTAGGCCACAGGCATTAATTCAGGCACGAATCTAATATTAATCATCTAATTATTTGTTAACTTAAACTTAAGGACGTGGTATTTGCATTTTAACCGAGGTATCAGTCTTCCGAGCCCCTTGACAGGGGTTGGCGTGGGGGTCGGAGCGGGCGATGGCATGGTGGTTGGCGCGGGGGCTGACGCGAACGTTTCTGATGGAGGGAATTGGAGTGGAGGGTCGAACGGACGACATTTTCTTAATGTCAGATTTCCATGTCGAAGGTAAACTGATGCAGTAATTTTTTTTATTGAGACCATTTGGCCTTTTTCAATTTATATGGCTGCCCGGACAATTCTTGGTTTATAGAAGCAGATGGGGGTGATGGTTCTGGAAGTTTCAAAATCAATTTTGTGACCTCCATGTTAGATTCAATTTTAGCTCTAGGTCAACACCTCTTCATAGAGGTCAGATGATTGATTTTGAAAAATCCAAAACTATAACCCCCATCGGCTTCTATAGACCAAGAATTATCTAAGAAGCCATATAATTTGAAAATAGGCTAAATTGTTTCAATAAATGACATTACGGCATTCTGTTATCCTACTGTCAGAAATTCGCAACGTTCACCGCGATAATCCCCACGCTAACCCCCACGCGAAGCTCCATGCAAATCACGTCACCATCGACGGTATAAATGAACCGTCCTCTGTTCCCAGTACCAGTAATGATTTGGTTAGTGATCAGTGTAGTGGTGTCTGGGGGCTCTGAGACCTCGGGGGCTCTGAAGAAGACAATGATAATCGACGCGATTCAACCCAGAAGACTGTTGAGTTTAATAGCAAAACTATCATTTAATACCATAAATATAATAAAACAGCATTTAATATCTCAAGCTCAATAATTCAAACTAGTTCATGGTCACTAGTTTTTTTAAATGAAAGTTTTGATTAACTTCCAGAACCACAACTGCATACAATTCCCTCTAATTCGTCACGCATTATTTAAGCAATACCTAGTACTCACATACTTGATACTCCGTAATATACAGAGTGGCCCAAAAGTCTGGAAACGGCCAATTATCTCGTAAATTACCAGACATAATTATACAAAATTTAAGGTACACCTATTTTGGGATACGGAGATTCCATATTTGATATTTGCAATGTTGCCAGATTTGCAGTTTCTCTTATATTATTGGTAACTTTGGTTTTTCAAATACATCACCCTGTATATTCTTTCATTACTATAATCTCCTTTTCAATACGAGTTCAATCATATCTAACTCTTATGATTTTATGTAGTCTGGTAGGTCTTAAATATATAAAATATAAAGTCTGGCAACGCCTAATTGTCTCAATAAATTTTTTAATAATAACTATTTTTAACTACATTAAAACGTAACAATTAATAGATTACAACATTTTTTAACACAATGGTTACTTTATCAAGTGTTCAAAATGTGCTCCATTTGTGAGTTGACAGTACCCTAATCGATGGTAGAATGCGTCTACCACATTTTTCCATGATTGTCTAGAATTTATTCAAGATTCATCGATTTTTCGTTGCCTTAGTTCTGCAAGGCTTGCTGGTTTAGTTTTGTAAACTGAATTTTTCAAGTATTCCCAATGAAAATTATCTTTAGGATTTAAATCAGGTGAACGTGGAGACCATTCATTTCTACCTCGTCTACCAATCCATCATCCTGGAAATATCTGTTTTAAATAACTCCGAGCATTTACCCCAAAATGAGCTGGAGCTTCATCTTGCCCATATCTAATTAAAATTGGCACCAAACAAGTTTATCAGTGTAGGTACAATTTAATTTCTAAGTAACATTTCGTAACTATTTGAAGTTAAATTTCTTTCGATAAAAATGGCCCAATTAACTAAGTACCTACTGTATCTGACCATACATTTAATTTTTGTGGTCTTTGAGTTTAGTTGTCATGCATCCAGTGTGGATTTACGTCACTTTAGTACCTTAAATTGTGTCGATTTACACTTCCACACAGTGTAAAGGTAGCTTCATCGGAAGAACATATTCTGTTAACGAAATTTTTATCCTTTTCCATTTTATCCATCATTACCTCAGTAAACTCTAATCTACGATCGAAGTCATCTTCACTTAAATCTTGCAATAAGTTAATTTTGTATCGTTTAAAAATATTCTTATGTAATACACGTAAGACTGAAGAACGACCTACACCATGTACTTGTGCAACCCTGCGTGAGGATGTATGTGGATCTTCAACAAAATTTTGCATTATATCTAGTTTTGTTGTCATTCATAACTCTTTTCGGTCTAACTGATCGGTATCTATCTAGTAAATTCGTAATTCGTAATTCGTAATTCGTAATTCGTAATTCGTAATTCGTAATTCGTAATTCGTTATTCGTTATTCGTAAATTGTAAATTGCTTGTCATAATTACAGAATATACAGAATATTAGGTAAGAACTAAGGAAGACAATGAATTATTTGGGACATTTAAATCCTACTAAATACATGTATTCTCTATGTAGTCTTCAAATGACGTCTTCTGTTTTTATTGGTGGGAAGTATGTTTTAGTATGTTTAGTTTATTTTTGTATGTGATCTGAGTAATAATTGGCAGCATTCTGAGGCTAAGAGAGAATACCTTTATAACCTTCCATATAACGAGTTCGAGTCTCATCAAAAGGCTAATGTCAATGCTTAAGAAAACATCGAAAATCTTAATTACACTTCTAATATAAGTGTCGTGCAGAAATATGGAATTTACTATTTTTATTGAGAATAACTCACAATTTTACTTGAAGTCAGTCAATTTAATCATAATAATATTTTCAATAATCTATTGATTTTAAATTAAACTTTCAATTGAATAGTTTCATAAAGAAAAATTAATAACCATTTTCCATTATTTAATGCGGTAAAATTAAATTTGACGATTATTTTTTCTCATCTTCTATACTTTTTTCAAATTTACTATAATTTATGGCCCTGTCACAATAATTCCACTCTCCAAGGTTGGGGACACTTCCCTAGTAACCCATTTATACCCACGAAAGAGTGCTTATTTGCATTATGATGACTTTCTATTTGTTACAAAATAATTAGGACCCGTTAAACAATATACTTTTAAATTTTATCAGAGTGATAATTATCCGACACTTTTTCTGGAACTAATTACATCAATATTAATGTTTAACATGGAAGTACCAGTAACATTGACCATGATATATAATTCAAGGTTATTTGTAATAGACAAAGCTGCTAATTTATTAGACTTTTCTAGACTAGTTAGTGCAAAAATTCTCTTTTTAGCGAAATTAAACCTATAATTAATATTAGAGTATAAAAATCGTTAAATATTTCTTATATAGAAATGTGATATATCTTAATTTTTAGATTTTTAATTTTTAACTGAAATTGTTATTTTAGTTTGTATTTGGTATTTTGTACTACCGCTAAGTGAAATCCTCAGTGGTTGATGCGGTTAATAAATAAACAAAAAAAAATTGAAATCGAATTCATAGTTTTTATGTTATCACAATTATATTAATCACGATGAATTATTATAAGCTAATATGCCTTATTCTATCGATTTTTGGACAAAGGGCTTGCCTTAGCATCATATCAGAATTATCAGATGTTGGTGGGGACAATAGCGGAGGCTTAATGATCTTACAAAACTATAAATTGGTCAATACATGGCATCAACGTTAATGGCAACAAGTTAAACCACCTCAGATTCGCCGACATCTTGATTGTAGCGAGCACATTCGAGGAATTACAAGTTATGATGAAGAAACTTGGAGACAGATCCCATCTCCCAATACGTCGGCTAAAAATGAATGTAACAAAAACAAAAACAATAAACACAGACCACTCCAGACGTATAACTATAAATGACAGTGAGATAGAACCAGTCCAAGAATATATCTACTTATTCCAAATTCTGAAATTTGACAAAGAGAGCCAAAGTGTGGAAATCACTAGAAGAGCAAGACTGGCATGGGCAGGATTTGGAAACTCAGTTGGATACTCAAGAACCGCAACATACCTCTATACTTCAGGAGCACAGTGTTCAAACAGTGCACCCTTCCTTGTATGAGATATGGATGTCAAAGTTGAACCATAACCAAGGCAAATATAAATAAACTAGCTACAACAGAAAGAGCAATGGGAAGAGGAATGTTAGGTATAGGACTGTCAGATACAAAGATAAACGACTGGGTAAGAAGAAAAAACAAAAGTTGAGGATATTACAGCAAAAATTGTCAAACTCAAATGGAGCTTCGCAGGTCATACTGCTAGACACAAAGACCAACATTGGAACGCCTCAATACAGCATTGGACACCTTACAAAGGTAGATGACCAAGAAGAACACCACAGATGAGATGGGTAGACGACATAAGAATACCCGGAACAAATTAGAAGTATGTTACTCAGTATAGTGATCTATGGAACGAGTTGGGAGAGGCCTATGTCCAAAAATGGACGGTAGAAGACTAGAAGAAGAAGGATTTTTATATATAAATTGCTCCCTGATAAATTTTATTCCTGTTACCCAATTTCCATCATTTTGTTGTGGTTTTTGTTTGTTTGTTTATTCCCGCTAAATACTTGAACATTTCTTCTTCCTTCAATATGCGATATGCGAAAAAAAAGTATTTTTTACATTTTTGTGGTCCACGATGTATTAACATCCATCTACACAGTGCATTCATAAAGTGTGGAAACGGTCTATTATCTCATAATTTAATTATTTTCAGATATAAAGCTCTGAAACGTCGATTTTTATTTTTGTCTTTTAAACTTAAAAAAAATTACTTTTACCTTCACTACCTTAGCAGATGTGATGTCATCGATATTTTTTAATTATAAAGGGCATATTTTTATCTAAAAAAGATTAAAAACCCATATTTTTCCGAGTACAACCGTACCAAACTCATCATATTCACACTTTTCTTTTCAAATTTACACTTTTCCAGAAATACTCTGGATATGATTTCGGGTCACATACATGCGTCGGACTAACACGCAAAGAAGAAAATCAAATGTTTCTAAAAAATATCGTACTTATAAAGATATAAATATTACAAGAGTAAAATATTTTGAAAATAATTTAAATATTTCGCTGGAGTTCGCATTTTGTTCTATTTTAATAGAAGATAATTACTCAATTTATTTTAATCAAGATAAAAGGAACTAACCGTTACTAAATCGCTTTAACGAATTCAATGGTCATCAATAACTGCGAACAAAATGTAAATTAACGGGAATATGATGAAATCCTATGAAATCCGCTGAATTCCCTTTGAATTTTCCTCGTTTTTACCGCGCTTCCTCAAGTACACATGCATTTTAACACATAGGCCTGAATTTATGATTTAGAGATAAAATTGAATGGAAAATATTCGTTACGCCAATATACAAAAGCTAAAAACCGTCTGTCGGTCATAGCGGTGTTGCCAGATTGAAACCAAATTATAAGAAGGTCAATACTTTGCACACAATACATATAGTATTTGTAAAAGTGCTTCGAAAACAATTCTTTGTATTAATAAAAGGAATTTTCAGGGGCGAATAATGTATTAACGGTATATAAACAGAGGAAATATTTCGTGTAGAAAATATAGAAATGAAGAAAAAATGTAATTTTTGGTATTATGAGTTTTGATAAGAGATACAGGATAGTATGTAATGAAATATTAAAAAAAGAATAAAAATCACATTTATTACATTATATTAGTTTTTCTTTTTTTACAATTCCTTCGCCAGTTTTAAAAGAATATAATAACAACGCTAGAAAAGTTTTACAATGAATATCAGTAATATAATGGAAGGCACATATATGTTTGACAGAAGGTAGTAAGTAACAAGAATAGGTTTATGTGCGAAAATCGGTAGAGTAGGAGACGATTAATCGATAAACTGCAAACATCAATATCAATTATAATTTAAACAAATATCAATAAGTAGATGTACATCTTGAGCGACTTTAACCTTATTCATAGTTGACTTTTCAGAAAACTGTCTTCTGTATGCCAAGAGTATTCAAGTTTGGACATATGTATAAGTGTCTTGTCCCATCTGTCGTCTTTAAGTTCCAGGTTATCTCAGAAAATGTCCATTTAAGATTTGCTGTTGTAGTTGAAACCTCTTTTACTTTGAATCAAAGAAGCTTAAGTAATAATCCTGTCTTATTTTTAATTATTTTCTTTCATTCACTGTAGCCCAGTATACTATTTTATATAAAAATGGATACTACATAACTCGACTATTATTCAATTCCATATTTTAAAGTTCTGTACATATTTTACAGTCGTGGAACAATACCCAAGATAATAAATGTCACATCAGAAAGGCAAAAAGTGCATTCTTGACTATGAGCTCTGTGTTCAAGAGCCATGGCCTCACCTTAGAAACAAAAATAAGGCTCCTTAAATATTACATGTACTCAGTGCTTCTGTACGGAGTAGAAACGTGGACATTGAAGACGAAAACAATCAAAACTTCAGGTTTTTGAGCTATGGTAATACGGAAGGATCCTGAAGATACCAAGGACAGACAAAGTCACCAATGAAGAAGTACTGCAAAGGAAGCACACAACCGCGGAGAAATCAAGGCAGATACGAGCTACTTCAATGCATTTTGCAAGGTAAAACTAAAGGAAAAATGGATCCAGGGCGAAGAAGAATATCCTGGCTTGCTAACATGAGAGAGCATGGCACAGAAAGACCTCAACACAGCTATTCCGTATAGCAACCAACAAAGTCATCATAGCCAGAATGATCGCCAACGTTCGGAATGGACAGGCACCCTAAGAAGACATATTTTACCTTGTTTTATTTTTCTGATATTCGCCTATCCAGTTTATCTGATGTATCTTCCCTACGCATATATATTCACTAATATATTATCTGTTTGGTCTGTCTCCTATCTTTTTTCTATCTTTTTTAGTATCTGCATTAATTTTACATGCTGTACTTTATTGAATGCATTTTCGCAGTCCACAAAGCATGCAAATACACCTTTTCTCTAATCACGACATTTTTGTAATAAGATATTTAGCGCAAAAAGTACCTTCCTAGTTCCTTTGTCGTAATCTACACTAATTATTTGGAGAAAGCTTATTGAATTCTATTATTCAGAGGGTACAGTACCACATATTTTAGAACCATAAAACTGTTAATTGATTCAGTATATGTTTGTTTTCACCAAGTTGTACTTAAGAGAATAATAAACAAAATAATATTTTACAAACCAACTAGTAAGAAATAAAAGAGTTTTAGGATATAGTAGGCTAAGCCACAGACGTGGCTTAGCGACTTAAGACTAACTACGACTGCGATTTTTGGGCTTGGCACAATTCACACACAATTTTATCTAAGGGTCCGACATAGTGTTGCCAATATTTTCATAAAACAACCAGCTCAAATGTCGTTTTAAGATGAAAATTTTTGGAAACAAGAATGGCTGTCACATAAGATATAAATCAATACTTATGAAAACAAAAAACAACCAATATCAATATAACTTGTTTTTATAAGAGCATTTCAAAAACTAAATTGTGTACTTTCGAGATCTTCTTCGCATTTGCGTATAATTCTGTTGTGGAGTATTCTTAGGACAATTTTAAGAATGTGCTCATTAGACTAGTTAATCGATATTTACTTTTACTAAATTTAAAAAATGCTACATAATGATATGGCCGATTTTAATGTACTGTTGTGAGACTTAAAATAATGTCACTAAACCTTATAGATACATTCAAAATATGGTGTCTTATAAGGTTACTTAAAATGCTATCGATCGCTGATAAAATGAAGATCTAAGAAGAGCAACTACTCAAAAAGTTAATTTCGTTTAATAGCGAAACATCTCATTCTTGTTCTTTGAGTGCCTCTTCTATCGGAGATTGGATATGGATATCATTATGGCAATTCTAACTCTAAAAGTCTCATACTTATACCTAAACAGCCTATATTCTAAGACGCGACAAGAGATGTTGTCTTCTTGAATATCACCTTAATATGCAATATTAAAGGTCGAAGTAGACCAGATCGCAAACAATAATTATGGTTAGGCACGTACGAAATTGTTGCGGAATATCTGGTTAGCTACATAACGTACGGCATAAGATGAAAAGAATAACTAAATAAAAATTATTTAATTTATGTTTGTTCTATTGCATTTCTTTTGATTGTGATCGAGACATTTACATGTGGGTTTATTATAGTTTATAGTCCCCGTTTAACTAAAATTCATTTTAAAACCTATTTTTTTGTATTCGTTTAACTAAGATTTATGTTAAGACCTATTTTGCGTATTTGATATTTAATTCTTCAAATAAATTATGATTTAATGTAATATAAATTGTTTTATACGATATTCATTAGTCTCAAGTATTAATATGTTTTAATCATTAATATTTCATCAGCAGTGCAATTTGATTTCTGAAACCAGTTCTCTTGATGTCCATAAGCATTAGTCTGATGGTTAATATTTTAATGAGTATTTTGCGACACTTTCTAAGACCTAATCGATCACCTTTTATATGAATATATCACATTTCTTTTTTCTATGCTACATCATATAAATACCAGGTATCAAATATTGCTTACTTAATCGGAAAATCACAAAGATAAGCAAGCGCCAGACGTCGTGGGTAATGGGTAAATTCCAACCGTGGCACCACTGTACTGTGTGTGTTTGTGACGTTGTACCATACCCCTGTTCCGCCTTTAACTTCGACCAATAGCGATCGAGTTCAAATTAACTTAACATTATAAAACCGAATGCGCTCACGCTATCTCAAGTTATACCGCGAAGGCTGGGCTGTATTGAGAGATTACATTGGCCAGTCTTTTTGTTGAAAGGGAAAGCGGATTAAATATCATATTTGTGAGTGCATCAGGAAGCCAAAATATTTTTGTTAAAGTGATTTTCTAATCCAACAAGATGGGTAAAGGTGGTGATACTTTTATCGCAGATTCAACTGTCCAGTTGGAGGCTAATTTGCCAAAAAAGAAGCAAATCCATGGGGTGAGTTTTTATAAACTTAAATAATGATATAATTTTTTAAATAGATAGCTAGGTAATGCAAAAATAATGTTTCGTTCGAGGATTTAAATACCGTTTCTTCGATAATATACTTTTATTAGTCGTTCTCAACGAGCGTCTTTTCTATTCCTACGTACTTTTTTCTGTAACAACTGTCTTAATTTTTCAGTCCTCTTTTGATATTTTCTTCTTTTATCAGGCTGTATCTGTCGCGTCGAAAAATAATGTTCTACCTAGATAATGTGAAAATAATGAGCAGACAGCCACGTGGAGAAATATATATAAATTTTTATTACTTTATGTTTTAATTATTGTCTTGAAAAATGGTCATTTTTCAGTTTTCGTTTCCTAGTAGAAATAATTGCAAACTACAGATTTTTGTTAAAGTAACTTTCCAAATTTCTGGCCAATGTAAATGTAATTCAATTTTAATTTGCTATCTATGCGGCATTGAAAATGTATGAAGGTAACAAAATGCGCTTTGGTAGGTATTTTGGTAACAAAAGTTGACAACATATAAAAAATTATGTTTTTTAACATTTTCTCATTTGTTCATTTTGGCACTCGTTGGTTTTGGTTTTGGACTCTATTAAGTTACTTTCAAAAAAGTTGGTACAAAACATATACTACACTTGGCGTAACAAATATAGACGCATATGATATGGATATTCGTTGGTTGGTGTACAGACGTCATAAAGATAACACACTAACTGTCAAAAAATAGTTGAGAAGTTATAAAAAAGTGATGCAATTCTCAATCATTCTTACATTTGACTATCCTAAGTTAATTTAAAAAAAAATCATAAATCATAAATTTGCTTTAAATATAACATGAAAATAGTACAATAAGCGAGAAAATATTCTTGGAAAGTTATGGAAAAGATGATGCAATACTCAAAAATTATTTTACGGTTACAAAAGCAATCATTTTTTTAGACATAAAAAAAGAAAATGAACTATTTCATGATTATTATTTAATTTTCCTTTTGAAAGAAAAAGATAATTTTCAAATTATTCGATCGAATTTCAATTAAATTCCTTTTATCGATAATTAACAAAGAGAAAGAGTATCCATCACCTTGTTTTATTACTCTGTTTTAAAACTATTTTTTTATTCTTTTGTAAAACAGTATATTCAGCTACGATTATTGTCGGTTTTTAATTATTTCCTTAATTAATTTATATATCCACGGCTGCTTGTGCAATGAACAGAACAAAAGTTAATTATTGTTTTTTTATATCTCAAGGATTGATTTACATACATGTAGAAACTAAGGTTGCAAATAAAAGTGCATACTTAATCGTCTAGGCCACTATTGTGCAAGATACTAGCACATTTGAGTACATGTATTAAACTTTTAACTTAAAATGGCTCTCTTTTGGACACTTTTCTATCGGTACTTTTAATACCAGATATTCCACAACATCCAGGCATACTAGCCTAACTTTATTTTAGTATATCCATTTTAAATCATGAGGAGAACCAGTAAAAACCTCATGATACTCTCCCAACTATCTCCGCAGTAACTATTTGTTGTAGTATTTAGTGTTATTCCAATATCAATATCAACTTATATTCCTTTTTGTACTAAATAAAAATCTTTAGAATATTTAAAAAGTCACACCTTATACTCTGCTTTTTTGTTTATAAGCTTCTCAGCAAGTTCGTCTTTTATTATTGGCAACCAAATTCTACTCCATTCTACTTATAGTTTCTGATGCAATTTGTTTCATTTAGTGAAATGAGTGCAAAGCGTTTAATTTTTATTATTCAATTCAATCTAGTAACTCTAATCTTCACACGCAATATATCTCCAAGATATATTTGCCCTTAATACTTAACAAGAATTTGTTTTTTAATTTCTGAACTTGTTCTTCTACTTCTTCCAACGTTAGTCAGTTTTTCTTATGTACAATGCATCTCTAAATTCTCCCTCATATTTTTCTGAACCGTTTTTACCGAGTTTTACTTTAATAATTATGTCTAAAACACCATAACAACTATGCACATATGCCTTGGTTCATTTATCGAAAAATAATACATATTTAAGTTGTATTGTTCAATTAATGATACTGAATCTACTGGATGACAAAGCTAGAAGACGTAAAGGCAGAATTCATAACAGCCATCAGATCAATAATGACATACGTGACAGAAATACGATCCGACGCAGAGAGAACAAAAATAATGCTAGAATCAGCAAAGAAGAAAACCCGTAGGAAAAATAAATGATTGAGACAGAGCTATAAGTGCAAATACGATGCAGATGTAAGGTAAATGCACTAGTACTTGACACTGACAGTAGTTGACATTTTCATTTAAGCATAATAATAGCTTTTCCAATTATTTTTAATGTAATTATTACCATCATAGTTTAAGTAGTGTCATTTATACATCTTCTCTGTAACTGTAGAATTATTTACACTTTGAAACAGAAAATTCCCACCAAATTTTTGTCAAAGTGTTGTGTGAGTTTCAAGTGGCAACAAGTTTTCTAAACAAAAGTATTAAGAAGGTAAGTTTAAAAAAAATTAATATTTATTGATTAAATTGTGAATGACTGTAGTTTTAGATATATCAATATATTATATGAATATTAAGGTAAACATTTTGCTAATGTTTTAAGTTTGTTTTATTCTCAAAACAAAAATTAGACTAGGTGTCAATTACTAACTCACAAATACACAAAAATACTAGTAGTTGACATAGGTGTCAACTACTAACCATTTATACTGAGACTGTAAAAAACTTAATATTTTATTGTTATTTTCATTGTATATAATGTGTACACTTATATTTTAAATATCACGTAAATGTATCCACTCTATCTAGTAGTTGACACTATGTCAACTATGAAACACTTTGGATGTCAACTACTAAAACAAAAATTTTAAAATTTCAGTTAAAAATATGCCTCCTATAAAAGGACAAATGTTCCAATATACAGAAGAAGCTATGGAGAAAGCTATTGAGGAAGTTCTATGTAGAAAGCCAGTTTCAGCAACATTTAACATTACACACTAGTAGATTTTGCAGTGAACATGGTATTATATTGGTAGCCCTTCGTCCAAATGCATACACATTTGCTTCAGCCAATGGATGTTGCTGTATTTCGTTCTTTGAAAGGGGGTTGGAAAGATGCAGTACACCAGTGGCGGATTGAGAATCAGGCTTCTCCAGTTTTAAGGAAAATTCACTTCTGTCCTCTTTTGAAAAAAAGTTCTAGAGGAAAGGTTAAGTACCATCAATTTTAAAAAATGGTTTCCGAAAATGTGGCTTAGTTCCCTAGGATGTTGGTGCGATTATGTTTCACAATGAGAAAATAGACATTTCAAAGAAAATGCAGGAATTGCAGGAAATGAAACAAGGGAAAAACTTTATAGAGAAACATATTGATAAACAAAAAACTAGCTCTTTTCAAAACAAGCCTAGAATGGAACAATTACAATAAAGATTTATTTCTCTTTTACTTTTACAAAAACATTTGCATAAAATACAGTCTTTTAGAAGAAGAAATAAACAATTTGAAAGCGAAACAAGGTGCAAAAGAACCAGATGATGAAGACAATATTGTTGAAGATGCCACTTATATTGAGGACATACCAAATGTTGAAGACAGCCCTAATGTTGAAGACATTTACGTAGAGAACAAACCTGATAAGCCAGTCGAAGAACAGTATGAAATAGGTGAGTTATTAAACCAATCTGAGGCTGAACCAGGTAAAAACATTTCGGATGTTTTGGAAAGTCACACTAGTCCCACTAGGAAAATCTTCAACATAACAATATTGCTATTATTCAAGACACTTGTGCTTCTTCATTAACACAATCACAAGTTCCATCTTCAGCAATTGAAGAATTACCTACACCTTCTACATCAAATGAAATTATACCCTCTCCTTTTAAATGAATACTGTTTTGGTCTGAACCAGAGTATCCGCAGTAAAAAAAGAAGAGTGGAAAAAGTTCCTTCTGTGGCTAGTTCAAAAGAATGCCAAACTTATCATGAAAATAAAGAAAATAAGAAGATCAAGCTTCTTGAAGAAAAACAGAAAAGAGCAGAAGAGAGACAAAAGAAAAGAGATGAAAAAAAGTAAGTAAGAAAAAAGAAGAATCATCAAGTGATAATAATGAATCATAGGTTGAATCTGGTAGCAGTAAATGACAGTAAAACTTCTTTTCGAATTAATGATAGAGATGTGAGCGTAATAACATTTTCAAATCCTCATCAAATCCTCAAAAACCTGCAAAAGGATGCCCCAACCTCAGATACTCATTTCATGAGAAAGAATAAAGTATCAGTTTCCATATTCAGTGGATGTGGAAACATCTAACATTAAAGTTCTCCTGTAATTACATATTCTTAATAAAATTATCAAAATATATTTGGGTGTCAATTACTAAACCTTGGATGTGTCAACTACTAATTTTTTTTCATTTTGTTGTGTCAACTACTGACACTTTTGCAACAATTTTTGTAAATTTTATAAAAAATATTTAGAAAGCAGAATTGTCCAAAAATTTATTTGTTAAATATTCAGGAAGGATTAGATTACCTGAATATACATATATTTTTTATTTAATTTCATCTACATCGGTTCGAGGCTAAATAATGTTTTTTTTTCTTCTTATAATGTCAACTACTAGTACATTTACCTTATATGGACAACATCAAGGACTGTGTAAGAAAGAGAAGAGTAGAATGAAAGATCACAAAAGTACAGATCTCATAAAAGCTACAACGATAACATACTGGAGGGAGGTTGAAAAACAGGCAGTCATGTATAGATAAAAAAAAAAGAAGAGCTAATGATAGCAATCAAAAATTAATTTATCATTGAGGTTTTTGGAATAAAAAAAAAGTTTGGGGAATCTTATGTAAAAAGAAGAAAGTTATTCTTTTAGACTTTGATAGTAGTAGTGAGTTTTAGTCCTGAATCGTATAGGTATACAAAATTTCAACTTTTGTAGTTATTTTTCATGTAATAAGCACAAGTATTAATATTCTGTAATGCCATTGACGTATTTCTTTATGCGAAACCTCATAAATTATCATAATTTAGATTGAATAAAAAAGTAAGTGTCAGGTCAACATTTTTTATTTCAAGTATCAACATTAGTTGACTAAAAAATAGTGTTCTTTCCTTTCATTTGTTTAAATAAAATACGTCAAGAGAAATCGATTTTGGTGATATTCATGACTTCTTTTTGTTTTTTCGGATATATTCCTTTCTGGATCTGTTTTCTATCGTTTTTAAACCACCCCACCACCTAAATTATGTTTCTTTTGGTAAATTATATTTGTCCAATTTACAAAGTATATTGGTATGTTTCCGTTCCTTATTCTATCATTTTTTTTGTTACGTTTCCGATATTTCTAGGTACTTAATTTCAACACCCTTCTTTTTTTTCTCCTGTAAGTCTATAACGGGTCTATAAGACTTGAATGGTTACTTTAATTTCTTTTTAATTTTTCTTTTCTAAAAATGTATTGTTCATTGCATGCTGCAGGTTTAGTATTTTCCATATTTTACTGTTGATCTCTATTTCTTATTCTCCAATCTGTTTCCATTTCTAGGCGTTAATAATGTACCTCCAAATTCTTATAATATAAATCACTAAAAGTTATTTTTGTCTATTACAAATTTGGTTTTAAAGTTTTTTTCTGTGATTAATTTTTATTGCCTTTTCTATATATCTTATAGGATTAAATTTCTACTTATTACTTAGATTACTTGCTGGTAATTGGATATTTAACACGAACAACACTACAATTTTGCAATATACACCAAGGATAATGTTAAATGTATCAAATATCGTCTAGAATCTCGAAGTAAAATGTTTGCAGTCCATTTTTTAAAGCAATAAACTTAAGTTTTATATATTGTCAAAGATCAATGAAACCATGAAAAAATTCTCCTAATTATAAATTGAATGAATTTATACAGTAGAGTACACGGAGCGATTTTAAACGCAGATATAGAGGACGACCGCGTTTAGGATGTTTTAGATGTAGCAACTTCTCTTCGTGAAGGCAAAGATCCACAGGGAATTGTAGAGGCAATTATTATGATGATAACATGAATTTAAAAGAACTTAAGAACTTAAGACAAATTATGAAAATTTACTTAATAAAATATGTCATGTACGAAAGTGAAATAAGGCACAAAATATCAGATTGTACATTATGTACAAAACATTTGACCCATAAAACCGACAGCAAACATATGTATCAATATAAAACAGAGCGTAAAATTCCAAGAAATCGTCTCCAAATTTGCTATAAGTTTCTCTGTAATAGTTTCCTTTAGTTTTTGAACCGTCGCGTCTCTTTATACTGTATACTAAAATTAAAAAAGGCTATTGTCAGTTATAATTTTCAACTAAGAGATGATTGATACAGGTTAGTCTGAAAATTAAATTCGACTTTGTAATTTTGTACTCAATTATTATAAATATGTTCAATGTCATGTCTAAGTAATCGTCACATTCAACTTTAAGACGATTCACGATGATTCATTTCAGACAAATGTCTAATTTAAAAAATAGCATCGTAATCATCTGATAAAAACCAGTAATTAAATATATAAACGGTCCCATAAATAAATCCAAGTCTGCTACGAATTGAAAGAAGGAAGTACCGTTAGGATGTAGGAAAAGCATGTGGGTTGTTATGTATGTATTTCCTTATTTAATCTAAGTATCGTTTCAATGGGTAGAACTGTTCAGAAATGTAGGCATACCACTATCGTTGAAGGTGTGCCGATATCGTAAGTTATTCAAATATGGGTGTGAAAATAATAAAATCAATGGAAAATTTTGAAGTGTGTCTTATTAAAAACACTTCCCATAAATTAAATATACATTCAAGTCACACAAAGGTGACACACCAAACAATAGAAGTTTTTAGCCCTAATTATTATTAAAAGTACCATAATATCTACAATATTTGACTGAAGATGGATATGTTCATACCAATATGTACGATATATTACGTTCAATTATAATGTGAATGTATATATTTGTTTTGTCTTGAAACAGGTGGGAATTAATGACCAATACCTCTGTATTATCAAAAATATGTATGGCGCCAATGTGCCATACATATTTTTAGATAGAAACCTGAGATGAAGATGCGGGCATTAAAATCAACGGGATTAATGTCAAAAATCTCAGATACGCAGACGACACGGTGGTGATTGCATCCAATGAAAAAGAGTTGCAACGCCTTAGAAACAGGGTGACCGAAGCATGTGTTAAATATGTCCACAATATTACCTATTCGGGCGCCAATGTTAACGATAAGTGGGATATAATCAAAGAAATAAATTAAACCTTAAAATCAGATTAATACGCTGCTACATATTCTCCACATTGCTGTATGGGATGGAGATCTAGACTCTTACAGCAAGACTAATGAAACAACTTAAGGCCTTTGAGATGTGAATTTACCGACGAATATTGCGGATAAGTTGGGTTGATCGAATAACAAATGAAGTAGTTTTACACCGATTGAAAAAGAGCACAGAAATAGTAAAAACAACAAAAATTCGAAAGTTACAATATTTCATCCATATAATGAGACATCTAGAGGGATATAACATTCTACACCTCATAATACAGGCCAAGATCGCCGGAAAAAGAGGCCCAAAAATCTTCGAGATATTGTGAATAAAAGACAAAAGTAGATGTACCTACAGCATGAGGAGTAAATTGGTAAAATAAAACTTACCGTCGGATCAGTAATAATCAATGGTATTGAATACTGGGCAGTACTTAGTAGAGATAGATCGAGAAATGTATTAAGGAAAAATAAAACACAAAGTATGTGTACTAATTAGTAAAAGAAAATGGAAATATTCCAGAAGTTTGAAAAGCTGAAACACAAAGAAATTTACACCAAGGATATAAAACTGCCAATTCCTATCCAGAATTAATCCAAATTAATAATAAATGTGATAGTAATCTATAAATTTCGGTTTAGATTTTCCATTATGTTGCAATATTGATATAGTTGAGGTAATAAGATTGGTGTATACTTAAGATATTTGCACGAACATGCTCTGTATCACGTGTGTACATATGATAATGCAAACAAGATGTAAGACCGTTAAAATTTAGTTGCCGATATAATCAAATAATTATAACAAAAGTACACATAGTTAACTTATATGTACTGAAGCAATTTTCACTAAAAAATCATTTTTATGTAAATTATCGTCCAATTTTATTGTACCATTTTGGTTTGGTTTTATTAGCTCCGTCTTCTTAGAACTATCTCAAAACTTAACGGAAATACTTAATATTTCACAAAATTAAGGGATCGTTTGTCATAAGGGTGTACCTGAAATTCTCAGAAGGTGTCATCCCATTGCAGGATGTGCGTTAGTTAAGAATTTTCGAAGAAGGATCCTACATATTTAAACCCATTGGTAGGGAGACCTCTAAAAAGAATTGTTCTGAAACTAATCTTGAACGAAAGTGAAACGCAATTAGTCCAGTCTTTAGAGATTTGATAACTAAAAACAAGATGAACAACTGCCGACTTCGGGGGAGCTTTTCCCACGACGGGAGATCGTTTGTAATGTTAAAGTTTAAATTCAGCGTTTTTTTGGCATATTTCAAATGCCTCATACCTATTTGTTGCCAAAACTTAAAATCAAAATTTGCTGTTATATTTTTTGAAGATTAGGCTCTAACAATAGAAATTCCATAGCGACCGGTCAATGAAAGTGGTATATTTTATTCATCTCATGAAAATCGTAAAAAGTGTCAAAAATCGCGCAACGTTAATTTATGTAACAGCTTTATAGAAACTGGCTTATTTGCGGCAAAATGCAAAAATTCATAAGAAAGTTGCACTTCTCTCCATTAAAATGATCTTTGATTTTTGTCATTCCTTGTTTAGTTCATTTTAATCAAAAGATATCGAATTTTGACCGTCAAGTTGATAAAATTTTTATCAAGAACGATTCGTTTTACACAAAACATTTTTGTTTAAAATAATTTGAGGTACAATTATTGGTTGAACATTGTTTTCTTCGGCATACAGATTCTTGAAAATTAATGCTTTTCATTTTTCCCTTTGTAAGGTGCCTTTTAGGGGAAACCCGGGAGTAGGAAAATATTTTTTGGAGTCCCAAAATTGATATTCTCAACAAAATTCAGCTTGTTTGTTTGATTTTTAGAAGTTGAGTGACATATTCGTCTCTGACGACTGGACTAAATTGCACAATTTAAAATCTTTTGGCCCAATTTGACTGTACAGATCGGAAGATGTTTCAAAATAAAAAAAATTAAAAATGAAATATATTTATTTTTTATTTAAGTACATATTACACCAAACTGTACATCGTAAATGAAGACAGTGAAGACTATCACAGTTATATTTTTCCTTTTTTTATTTTAAAGACGTCTTTGTTGTACTACACATAATATTTTTCCTGCAATTCTACTACTAATATAATGAACTAATATGCTTGCCCAAAAGCTCTAGATATTTAAAATTAAGAAACATGGTTTATATTAGATTTGTATGTGAATATTCGCAAAAGATTTTCTTTTATACTCATATTTCTACAGTTTTGTAAACATTCACGATTTCTAACGCCGCTTCAAAAATTGGAATATTTAACAGCACAGCACTAGAACGTGTTAAAAACAATATTTAAAAAATATTTGAACATACATACAGAATTTTTCTCGGCGCTTATTAAAAATCATGAATGTTTTGTACAGTTTTTGTAGCAGTTTTTTTTAAATATATCTTACTAATTTTTCATACTTTTTGCAGTCTTTTAACTGGAAATTGGGGTTAGCCATTTACGCAGGTGCTTTTGGCTCTTCATTTCAACATGGTTACAACACTGGAGTACTTAACAATCCTCAAGCGGTAAGTAAAAACATACAAACTGTATTCAGTAATAAATGTTAAGGGTAAACTTAAAATTTTGATATATTTATCTATACAAAACAGCAGTCAGTTGATATTATCAAATAATCTTTTCAAGAGTTCAATGTTTCCGTTTCTATTTTTGTCACTAAGAAAACGTGGTTATTTTAAAAATAGAATCTCTTTTAGTGTCTAAACTTAGATAAACTTGTCACCACTCATTCTAATTTCAATTAGTGTTTGGGTTTGATATAAGAATTAATAAAACTATGTCTGGGAAAAGTTTAACTCAGTAGATTCAACATTCTCGTAAATGGTGGCCGAAAAATAAACTTATATATGAAGTTTATTGTAGAAATTTTGAGAAATAAAAATGTTTAATAAAAAACAGTTAAGCACGTGTTAGTTCTTACACCAGACTTGCAATCGCTGCACGCGACTTGGCAAAAAGAACATAGCCAAGTATAAAAAAAATATAATCAGCAAAGTTAAAACTGATAATGCAGTAAAATTAAACAGGTCATTCATTAAATTTTAATGAATAAGTTTCGTCAGTGTCGTCTATAAAAAAGAGGTTTTTATTAGATTGTTAGCAATCTTACATTTTTATAATAGTAAGAAACAGTAAAATCAGATTTCAAACGAAGACATAATCAGATTAATAACAGTTCATAAGGAAAAGGCAAGAAAAACGACAGATAATGAATGATCTCTAGAAAATACACTACACATCAGACATTGATGTTTTTTATAAGAAAATTCTTTTTACAATTGTTCTTTGTCACAATAATCGATACAATATTGGTTTAGTAGCTCAATATCAATGGTCTGTATGCATAACGTGAGTGTTTATTCAGCCAATTAGTACAATTTTGTCAGTAAGTCAACTTTTCGTAAAATTCGTGTTAAATAGAAAGGCAATATTTGAAATATGTCTTAAAGAGAGTAGTCACGTTATTCAATATTAATCATTACATTCATATTAACACCTAAGTTTTTACTTAATTAATATTGTTTAAGTTACATATCTTAATGTGCAAATTTACAGATTAAGATATTAATTTACTTAAACAATATTTATTGATGACAATAATATCCGTTTAAAATACAAGACGTGCCTTCATTGCAGATCAATCTCGTATCATTTGTTCAGAATGAAAACATATAATAATCACTGTAACCAATTCTGCATTAAGCACTAAATAATTTAAAATCAGATTCATATTTTGGCTATTCTAATAAAAGCAGATGCGTGATTCTGATGAAGAAGCACTTTCTTCTGTAACAATATTGAACTTTTCCTTCGCGATTCTTGATAAATATCTACACTGTTGGTATAAACGTTCCTTTTGGCAAAATTGTTTTTATCTTATATGGTGACAAAAAACCTTTGTGTGTCCATTGTTTAGATGGCTCTCTGGTTAGAACTATATAATGGATGGTGTGGGTTTGATCTATAGCTATCAAAAGTTATTTGGATTGTCGAAAAACGAGCCAGTGTGCCGATTAGTTCATTGTTTACAAATTCACACCAGATGTTCTCGGGTGAATGTGAATTCGTCACACGACAAAATAGACTGAACTGAATGGCAGATCACCTGTACCCTGACATTTAACCTATTAAAAAATGTTTCTACATGATGACTTTGCATACTATTAACATTAACACCAATATTTTTAACTACTTTAAGTAACATTCGAATTATGTCAAAGGTGTACATTTAAGTCGTTAACATCAGCCCATAAAAGTAATATCGTATTGCTTAACGACACATTTTCCATTTTACTAACACATACAGTAACCTTGAGAATAGTGCCAACTAACCTCTGTCGACTGGCAACGTGTTTAAAATAGACTTGCTATGGCTGCATTTTTCTAAAGGTCACGGACGCCATTTACATAACAAAGGTACGAATTAATGATTTGAAGCCATTTACTGATATATGGAATCTAATGCATGATTTATTTTACATTGTTTTCTTTGGTTTTTAACGAAAACAAGAATGAAAGAAAACATAAAATAGTAACAAACTCAGACCAGGCTTTACTTGTTATGTTCTTAAAGGACATCAGAATGTTATTTTTCCGAAGTATCAAAATTGGCAAAGTGAGGAAGTTGTATGAAGTATGTATAGTGGTTGACTAGGAAGTAAATCACCAGTGGTACATGCACGCTTTCAAAGAAAAGCTTCAAGAAACTCTGTCATTAAAAAGATGAATAGCACATGCAGTAAAAAACTAAATAAAGGCAAAGTTAATGCATGTATGGAATGCTCGAGTCCAAATCTATCGTCTATTGATCAAATGATCTAAACTTTTGAGAAATGCGCCAGTATCCTTAACAAAGTTGCTTTGTTGTACTACATTAGCTGAGATAGTTTGCATTTTCAGTATCCTTAACAAAGTTACTTTGTTATACTACATCAGTTGAGATAGTTTGCATTTTCAAGCTGTTCAAATTTCAGAGTTGTAAACTTCAGAATCTTCAAGGCAGCTTGGGTAGAACAGACTTTTTTGTTTTGTTGAAGGTTTGCTGATTGATCATATATTCGAAAAGTTTTCATACGATTTTATATAACTCTAAATTTTATATTTTTTTATCAATTTTTGCAGGTCATTGAAAATTGGATCAAGGAATCAATGCATAATCGAACTGGAGAAATCCCGACTCAAGAAAACGTCACTTTCGTATTTTCTTTGATGACTGCTGTCTTCTGTATTGGTGGAATGATTGGGGGCTCTACAACTGGTAAGTAAAGCAACTTGTTGCCTTAGTTCTCCTGAAGCTTTACCAAAGCACAAAACAGTTACATGCAATTAAGTTTTTTTTCCTTTTAACGGAAAAATATTCAAATTCTCGCGATCTACCGACGTGACGTACAAGCATAGATAAGACGTAGATAAGTTTATCGGGGAAATACAACTGATAACAGATAACACCTATTATACATTCGTATTGTTGAAATAGTTTATGGTAGGGTTCGTATAATAAAAGTAAATATATACTTGTTACAAGCCACCATTTCTTAAATTGCTACACATTACAAAGTAATGACATGGCGGAATAATCAAAATGGAAAACTAATTATGGTTTAAAAGAAAACAGTAAAAAACAATTTAACGAAATCATATAATCATCAAAGTTAAAAACATTTTTATTTTTAGTTAATTGTAGTTTTTTAATTATGTTGGCTTCTCATTGGCTTGAATTGTTTTACGATAGAGAACACGCTGTATGATAGAGATGAAATAATACTAGCAGTAGATAATGAATAATGCGAAATCCAAAAGCATAAATTATTGTATTTTAAAATAATAGAAGAAAACCGGCAATTTACTTAGTACAGATATGAAAGAAGATGGAAAAACATGTCCTTCTCTTCTATTGCATGTAAGGTTGATTAGGCAAACTCTTAGTCTTTTCTTAAGAAAAACTATAGGTCTAACTTACATATTTCTTATAGGTATGATCGCCGACAGATTTGGTCGCAAAGGAGGCTTATTACTCAACAACATCCTAGTATTTTTAGCCATTATCTGCGAAGGTTGCTCCAAGTCGATCTCCTCATATGAACTGATCATTCTTGGTCGTTTCTTCATCGGTCTAAACTCTGGTTTAAATGCTGGTTTAGCACCTATGTATCTAGCCGAAATATCGCCAATAAATCTCAGAGGAGCCGTTGGAACAGTATACCAGTTGGTCATCACCATCTCCATTCTCATTGCACAAGTTCTTGGTTTGAAGGGTCTTTTGGGAACAGATGATCACTGGGTTACTTTGTTGATGATGACCGTTGTTCCAGCTATTTTGCAGGTAAATATACGTAATGTACCTATACTAAAAATATTTTTATAATATTGTATATTTAATTGCTGTTTCTAATATTGCTATTATTATTACAGTTAATCACTCTTCCATTCTGTCCTGAGTCACCCAAGTTCCTTCTTCTGGGCAAAGGAAACGAGCATGCTGCCACAAGAGCTCTAACTTGGTTGAGAGGTACTTTCTCAGTTCACGAAGAGATGGATGTAATGAAAGCCGAATACGAAGCTGTCAAAATGATTCCAAAAGTTACTGTAAGAGAGCTTGTTACAAACAGTACATTAAGGATTCCTCTGATTATTTCTTTGACCGTTATGATCGCCCAACAACTGTCTGGTATTAATGCGGTAAGTAACTTGGCATAATATATTGAAGATGAAAAATGAAGATTAGATAAATTCAAAACGTTTTGTTTCTATTTCGTTTAATTTCTAATCATTAATCTCGAAGAGTATATCAGATAATAAGCAAATATCCAATATATCATAATGTCAAAATGTACTAATAACACCTTTTTTATAAATATGTATTTTCCAGGTGATGTTCTTCTCAAGTACAATCTTCGTCATGGCTGGTCTTAAAGGGGATAATCCAACTTACGCAACATTAGCTATGGGAGGTGTTAACGTATTTATGACCATCATCTCACTCTTCTTGGTAGAAAGGGCTGGAAGAAAAACGTTGCTGATGGTTGGTTTTGCCGGTATGGCGATCGATACCCTGTGTCTCGCAATTGGCATGCAATTTGTGGTAAGTACAACTTTTTTAACGATAACAAATATTCTTAATAACAATATATATATATATATATATATATATATATATATATATATATATATATATATATATTTATTATGTTTGTTATAATATAGTAGAGCTAAATTAAGTTTTTTTTTTCTATTTCAGAGCTATAGTTCAACTGCTGGCATCTTCTGTGTTCTTTTCGTCTTGATTTTCGTAGTAATGTTCGCCATTGGACCTGGATCAATCCCATGGTTCTTAGTTTCTGAATTGTTCAATCAATCTGCTCGGCCCACAGCTACCTCCTTGGCCGTTTGCATCAATTGGACTGCTAACTTCATCGTTGGTTTGGCATTCTTGCCACTTGCGGTAAGTTTCAATTACTATAAGTGATAAAACGTTCTAACTTTTGAAGAACGCTGACAAATATTTTAGGCCAAATGCTAAATGTTAAGTCAATATTCAATTTGTGTGAACAAAAATAATGCCCAAATATGCTTTAAAACCTCACATTATGTCCAATGAGTATCGTTCAATATTACTTTTACGTACTACATCGAAGTGTTCTATACCAAAATATATTGAAGAATCTACACGAACTTTGTTCTGGAGTGGACTCCAACCACCACTAAATTCAGATACCCAGCGAAACATGATGGGCTGGAATTATTCTTTATCATCGAAACAAAACGCAAAAATCATATGACACTTATACTGTTTCCACACACTCTCTTCATATCTTAGCATCCATATGATGTAACGAATTTTTATTTTATTAGAGAGAATGACGTGGTGAAAAATTTTAATTCGTAGTTGTAAAAAATGCAGTTAAAAATGTTTATTCAACAACAACCTTCACTTTACGCGGAAAGTAATTATAAATTAATTAAGCTAAAAAAACTTGATGGTATTTAAATATCATCAAGGTTTTTAGCATACAAAGTCTAGTAGTAGATGAGGTGCCCAAAAATAATGGAAAGGTTAAGTCTACACTGAGATCTTTTAACTGAGATGAGTACATATTATTAAAACTGTATGAAATGGATTTTATTATTATTACAATAGCTGCAGAATAAAATTAGAACAATAAAATAATATTAACCTTCACAACCTCATTAAATCATCATCCTCATCGTTTAACTATTTTAGTTTAACGATTATTTTGCTAGTATGTTCGCAGCACCTTATCTTTCGCCATTAGCTTGTTTTTGAATAAAACAAAAAATGGTGTCAGAAGATGACAATATATTACTAGCAACTTTAAACAATTTTGAAGCTTTGAAGATGAAGGGTTGAACCCCAGTTTGGGTTAAAAAAAATTATATGCGACCGAAGACTTAGATAAATATGAAATTACATACAAATAGAACAGTTTATGTAAAAAGATCCTTAATATTGTTTTTCTTTTTCAGAACTTATTGGGTTCCTACGTTTTCGTAATCTTCTTCCTTCTCCAAGCGCTGTTCCTGCTCTTCATCTACAAAAAGGTTCCAGAAACGAAGAACAAGTCTCTAGAAGAAATTTCAGCCATGTTCAGGCAACAATCTTATCAGTAGATCATACAGCTTGTATGATACTGTGTAATCTGTGTATAGTTGAACTATTTGATTTACTGGAAAGCGTGTTTGACATTGGAAACTCCGATTTGGTTGTGCAGAAGATCTGGAAGTTTGTCAAAAAAAGATAAGTTCTTAAGATCCACTTATTGACACTTATTATCAATTTTCTTATTTATAAACTTCCATATGCTTCCAGATTGTAGTCAGTTTTGCTTTTAATGTTTAAAAAACATTTTTTGCTCTTCTGCAATTAAAATGACTCTTTAGTTTCAACTAAAATTATTTTCTATCGCTGTTATTTACATAACAAGCACGAGGATCCTATATTAAAGAATTACATATTATATCAAGTAATATATATGTTTTACTAAGCGAAGGCACAAATTAGCGCCCATTCTTAGGCTAGTAGTTCAAGGACCTAACTACAACTTTATTTAAAAATGCTCTCTATAAGCTGGAAGCTCTCTATAAACCCTTTCTTAGGTAAATTGTAATGCTCAACTATATTTCTGTAATAAAAATCTCATTATTTGTATATAAAATGTGAAATTGTGACTGAAAAACAAAGTATATTAAACAAATAAGAGGAAGCTTGTAGCAACTACCGGAAGTATTTTTGTAGATAATTTTTGATAGTTTAAAAGACTGCTTAACCAAAATAGTTGTTTATAGTTAGGTTAGTTTATAGTTTTTAAGTAGTTTTCAGAAATAAATTAAATAAAGGGGGAAATAAAACATCATACGATAATTGTTTGACGTTACTACCGTCCTAAAGTTTTGGATAATTTTGTCAAATGAACCAATTGGTTCCCTCTTACGTTTAAATTATTACTACGTCGTTTGGAAGAACAAATTGCTTTTTGAAATTGCTCTGCTGAGGCTTAAATGCTGTTTCAGACAGCCAGTAGGATCACAGGGTATAATAATATTTATATTTGTCAGTTAGGCTGTGCATAATGAGCATGTATAGAAATCGTTAGTTACTTAAAGATCACCAATTAGCGATAGCATCGCTGGTTGTGTGTTTTTATCGTTGCTATAAAGCCATCCCTCTATTTTGTTTAATGGTTGTTGTTATCGTTAACTTAGGTGGATATTTTAAGGAGAACGTAGCTGTTTCCTGGATTTATCAGATGCTCATTAGGTTTTAGTGTATTATGTATTTATCAGAGTGAAAGGCAGCTTTTGATATATGTGTTAGATGTGTACGATAATGTTTTGATTGCAACGTAGATTCTAGTTCAGCGACTTTAGTTTAACACAGAGACTTGTGAATATTTGTCAACATCATTGGAAGGAGTACATGCAGTAGATATAACGTTTCCTTTAAGTACTCCAGAATATATGAAGCATGAATAAGTGTTTGTTTTGGGCTTTGCGATATACAAAGAATACCATCGATCTTTTAGCTTTGGAACTTTTACGATAGGTACACAATTGGAACACATTGAGTCGACTTGAATGCTTTTGAGTAATTTAAAAGTCAGCTGAATGACTTTTGTTACAAAGACACGCCTGATAAAAACATTTTGACAAGTTGTTGTGAAAGCGATTTAGATGTGGTGAAGAATATATCATATAGCTCATTAAACAGGCTCATTAAACAACAAGGGTACAAAAATGATATCTCTATAGATACGACCTTCAAAACCCCTTCAAAACAGTATGTGACAATAGTCTTTGAATTGGAATAAAGATGTTTCTTTGTGTTAATCTGATTGTCGTGTTATTTCAAAAGACAATTAACTTTTATGTACGTACGTTTTCCTAATTTAATTCCATTGAATTTGAAATTTGCAAATTCATTTGTAGGAATGACGTAGCGAGTTGTCATTTGAATTTGAGATGTTTCCTGTTTTACATACAAGCAGCAATAATAAGTTTAAAGGCTTGTATATCCACTGACAGAAATAGACCATGTTTTCAAATGGTAATTATTGTTACTATGGGTACACAAGTCAAAATTTGTCTAGATTTAGAAGTTTTTCTCAAATTCTGAATGACTATTTTCGTAGACTGTTTTTAAAATACTCTTTGAACAGAATTTTTCCAACAGTCCAATTTTGTAGTATATTGGTTTGAAAGTATGGTTTTCTTTATCTTCCGGGAAAGGTCTCTGTAAACAACTTTCTTTCAATACGATCAGTTTTGTTTCTATTTGCTATTATACGTTAGTCATAAAATGCAAATAGTTCTAGAGATGAAATAATAACACTCCAGTCTCCTAGTCCGAAGATTGATAATTCGATCCTCAGTCATATAGTTTTTTTTTATTATCTTATACAAAATTTTTTTCCTACCGATATGCTACAATTTGACAAGAAAACAAAAGAATCTCATTTTGAAAATACATTTTTCAACATATTTAAATGCGAACATATCACCTTTTATAAATATTTTTATTTTTATCAAAAATATAATGACGTACTGATTTAAAAATATAAAAACAAAGCTTATACGAAACATGTATTTTCAACGAAGTTGTGTGTTTTGTTTTTGTTTCTTCTGTTTGTCCTTTATTTATTTATTTAATGTATTATAATCCTTTTGCAAATATTAATTGGGTTAGACACTGTTCATCGAAAAAATGTGACCTCAAGTATTTGTTCATTAATAAACAATTTCAATATATTCTTTAAATAATTAAAAGGAATAAAAAAATATGAATACTATTTATACAACTTTAATATTGTATAAAAAAGAAAACATTACATTTTCTCTACGACCAACGACTTTATAACAAATACTTATAAAAGCTGTATTTTTAACTACTTCTTAAGGAATAAAAAAAGTCTTTCTATTTTTAATATTAAATCACAAAAATAGTAGGTACAATTGATACACCTAGATCATATTAAAATAGAAACCACTATATTTTTTCTACGACCTTTGCAGTTTTATACGAATGAACCTTTTTTCGATGAACAACCTTAACCTGATTTTGTTTTTAATAAAAGGGGAGCATCTGTTGTACAGATCTAGCAAACGAGTCATAGTTAGAATATATTATTTATTTAAAAATTACATGTTTTATTTTTGTCGACTTAGTTTGTAAAAGCGTTGTAAATAATTTTCCCATGTGTATAGATTTTTTTTGTGTTAAAATAATGTAGATCATTATTTTTGTATTCAGTGAATGACAAAAGCAACAACAATGACACTGTAAATATTTTTTGACACCGTTTTTTATTACAATATTTAGACATTTTTTACTAACAATGACATTTTAGGTTTTAACCAAGTTTTACGATATTTCTAGTGTTATTGTTGATTTTGTTGTATTTGAAAACTTGTATATTATTTATGCTCTTCAGTATGTTTTTTACGATTCATGCAAGCAATTGTTTTACTAGTCAAAAATGTAGAATACGAATTCAATAATACGTGGCAAATAATAATTTCTTGCTATTTTAGTAAAATGTAGAACTGTTTTGAAAAAATAGAAAATAAATATTTATTTAATAAAAAAAGATTTTCATAAAAAGTTGTTTTATTTTTTTTCGTTGATTATTAATATCTTCATATTTTTAATATTTGATGTGTAGGTGTACCTACACATCATATGAAATTAACAACTGCAGATATAAAAAATTACTACAGCAAATATGATTACGGACAAAAGAGAATATCAGGAGAAAATTTAAAAATATTTCGTCACAAATGGGCTTTACATTAAACTCAAAAAGGATCCAACCAAATCACTAGAAAATAAAATATATAAAACTTTGCAATTATTTAAAGAATTCCTGATAGGCTACCCAAGAAGAACACTAACACCACATTACAGCAAGATACCTTACCTATACCGAGTTTCAAAAATTCGCAAAGAGAATATACCCCTTAGAACAATTTTCAGCAATATGGGTTCTCCTTGCATCATACTGTCAAAGTTCCTCCTAGACATAATACAATATTTAGTGCAACACAGCACATTTCTTATCAAAAACGAACAGATATTTTTGCAAAAACTATCAGAAATAGATTGCAACTCCAACAATACGCTAGTCAGTTTTGATATTACTAGTCTCTTCACCAATTTACCATTGGTGAAAAATTTAAAAATAATAAGAGGCAAATTAGAGAGATAATACAATGTCAAAAATATTCAAATAATAAAACAATAATAAGAGAAAGTGGTAATCTCACATGAGGACAGCCCAAAATGATATCAAAGATACTGGGTTCATTTGGTATAAATGATTGTTAATGTGTCGCATCACCAATAGAAACAAATTTTCAGATATATAACACTCTAGAGGTAATTATTGTTCCTTATAGAAAACTTATAGGTAGTCTTATGTATATAGCAACTACATCTAGACCTGATGTTATGTTCGCCATTTCATATCTCTAGAGATATGTAGAGTACTTGATAAACGTAGATAAAAGTATGTAGAGTACTTGATAAGCCAACACAACAAACATGGAAAGCAGCAAGAAGAGTACTGCGATATTTGAAAGAGACACACAATTTTTCATTGACATAAAAAGAATCCGTGGGAACTACCTACATAGTTTGTTATTCAGATTCAGATTGAGCATCAAATAAAAGTATTACAAGTTGTATTGTATTTGATTGTGGCAATTTAGTTTCATGGTTATCCCTGAAACAAAACTGTGTTGCTCTTTCAATGGCATATGCTAAATACATAGCTGAGGCTACCTCAACTCAAGAACTGATTTACTTAAAAGTTATTTTATCTAATTTTAGTGTACAGGGTAAATCAAAACTTTTAATTGATAATTTGAGTACAATAGCAATGTGTCAGTCTATTAAAAATTCTAAACGTGCCAAGCACATTGACATTAAAAAGCGTTATATAAAAGATTTAGTTTCAAAAAGATTGATATGTATTGATTATATTTCCTCTGAAAATAATCATGCAGATATATTGACCTTTATCAAAACAAAAATTTCCATCTAAGGTCTTTGTCAAGTGTTTCTTAACTGATGAAAACTTCCCTAGTAACACACGACGTCCTATGGACATCCTATATACGTCCAGTTTTGGTCCGGGCGTCCCTGGACGTAAAATGGACGTACTATGGACGTACGAAGTCGGACGTACTTTGGGTGGACTAAATATGGACGTTCTCTGGACGTCCGTACTCGGACGTTTTCTGGACTTCTGAACTCGGACGTTTTCTGGACGTCCGACATTTACCAATTGTATGGGATCAAATAGCAAATATTTCAATAAAATAAAAAAATATTTACGTTAATAAAATAATTAAAAGCGGAAAGGTTAAATAATCATTAATTAAAAATTGTATAGTTTAATATATCCAAAACACGTTTTTGTTTTTAGGTAAAGTGTAAAAATCTTTTATTTCTAGATAATTCGTTACAATTGTTTTATTATTCTAGTTATCACGATGATATATGTTTGCTAATTCTATGATGTTTATCAACACGATGAATCTTTAAGATTCTTTTCAAAGATGAACAAGTGGTTGTATATCTGGCTGGACAAAATAATGATGATATTAATAAATTGCCATTGTCATGTCATACCTATTTAAACAAATGGCACAGTTTAATTTTAATATTATTATTAATGCTTTAATAAATGTCTTTAAGGAAATAAAAGAATTTAAGCAGTTTACAGTGCCAGAGAACTACGAACACAAGTTCTCTGACAGTGCATTGATTTTTTTGATGCTTGCTTTGGTTATTGTTAAAGGTTTGGTACCATATCTACTTCGATTTTTGTTTTTATTTTATTACCAAAAGGCAAGTGTAATTTTTCCTAAAATTGGTTATGTTTAAAAAACGATTTGTTTCTAAGCGTCATCAGCAGAAGAAGGTTACGAAAAACGTAGAGAATATTGTTGAAAATATTAATAACCCCGATATTGCACCTTCTTCAAACCTTTCTTCGGAATCTCTAACTGATCATTTTGATGCGAGTTTTAGTTCAAATAGTTCAGGTTACAATACTTCCGATTTAAACTTTTTATTAACATGTTAAGTACCTAAAATAATCCAAATTACCACGTGGACGCCCATTCCGGTGATCCTTTACAAAGATTTTCTTTCAATTAAACTGAAGAAGGGTCTAAACATGGTTGTAACGAGAATTTTGGAGAACCTTATCGAGATGTTTTTAATTTTTTTAATAAGTTATGCAACTGGACTTTGTCCTTTAGTACTAGGTGATTTATTAAAAATTCATAAAGAAGTTCGTGATCTTTCTCCTTTGAGTTCAGATGCTAGAACTCTTCTTGCTTCACCCAGAGAACAAATACTCTGATCCATATGATTCAAATTTCAAAGGTATTTTTATCTTCACAATAAAACAATGTTTTTGTGTGAATTTTGATGGAATCCCACTAAAAAAGAGTTTTAGTAGTCAGTTTTATCCTAGTTTGTGCAATTGGTTTATATATCCAAAAATTGTAGATTTAATAGGCATATTACCATGGTTATGAGAAACCAAAATTTGCAAATGAATGTTTGAATTTGTAACAGAGGCTGTTTTTTTTTATTAGATAGTTTAAGCTAAAATAATTAAGCATGGATGATCAAGTTTATTGGGTAGTTAGATTACTGTTACATATTGATTTATATTTTAGGATAATGAGCTTTCCACAATTAGTGAGGAGACCATAAACGAATTTGTTAGGAGAAGCCATAAGAAGCTGATCTGCAATAAAAAGTTTGTAACTTATAAACATAAATCAATTTAAGGTATATTTAAGAATTTACACTATCACTTAAGTGGCCACATACAGCCGATGAAGCATATCGTTAACTGTGTCTTATATGCAATTTAGATGGCAAATTTTACCATTTCACAAATGTTCAGGTCTCGCTATGAAATTGCTTTATGAACTACAGCTATGAGATGAAGGTTTGTTGTTGGCCGTATATTTTATTTATACCCTGTTATTTTTAATTGTAAGCATCAAAATGTAATTACTGCTCATTTGGTTATTAGGAATATATACCAATGGTTGGGGGTTGGTATTCTTGATATTCTTGGTTGGTGATATTCTTCTAAATTCTTCTAAATATGATTAAATTTTGTAATGATTAAATTGTGTGGTTGGTGGACAGAAAGGAACAGACAATTTTTGAGACTGTTTTATTTGTTAAAAATAGGTACCTAAAAATGTATCTACTGCTTAAATAAAACAGACAAAGTTCCATATTAAGTATTGATCTTTTTCATACTTATGATTTCAACGATTTTGCCAATTTCTTTAGCAGTATTCACAATCCTTCTTTCTCCTGTGTAGGCAAGTGTAGTCAAAGATACCATATCAGTCACAGCCATATTCACTCTTTAACTAGTAAAATTTGTGACATTCTAGCATGCTTACAGTGTCTTAATACCAATAAAGGTCTTGGTCAAGACGGAATATCTTAACTTATTTTTAAGGAATTGTACATTATTTTTATGCAGGTCTCTATGGCTTATTTTTTTTTATAAATCTCTGACCGAGCGTCACTTTTCATCACAATTTATTTATTGACTTTATCCTTAACTCACTGATTCCTAATTATCATTCCATTATAATTCTTTCTACTATTCCTAAATTTTTCGAGGCTTTACTGACTGATTTTTTGACAGAAAATCTGAAGAATCAGCTTCATACTGGTCAGCATGGTTTACTTACTGTCTAGTTGTTCAACTTCTACTAATTTACACAGATTATGTTATAGTTGCATTAAAAAACATTTTTTATGTTGATTAGATTTATACCTACTGACTTGTCTACAAGCAACTTGTAAATTGTGTAGACCATATTCTTATGCTGGTATGATCAATTTCTTTAATTTGGATTCTCCTATCAAAAGTGTTACCTTTTAATCTTCATTTTTAAACTTGTTCATAAAATAACCAATCTCCTGAATTGCTTCAGCTAGTTTGTTTTAATATTCCTCCCATTCACTGTGTCAGAATTTATATTTCCATGTTCCTTACCGCAGAACTTATAATGGTTCACACATAGGTATGGTCTGAAACTTTTGTGTCAATAGCTTTAGGTACTATTTGAAGCACTAAAATGCAATAGTAATAAATAAATATAAATAATTTAACAATAAATGTAAATTCCTTTAAACATTTACGTTTTATTTCCCAAAATACATTTTTAATATACACAGGATGACACCACTTTTAGTACTTTATATAATGGCGTTGACGTCTAATTTACATTCTCAGCGCTAAAATAGACGTCCGAGAACATTAACGGTCCAATTAACGGTCCAACTAACGTCCGCTCGGGACGTAAAATGGACGTCCATAGGACGTTCGGCGCAGCGACATTCGGACCAATATAGGAAGTTAAAAGAACGTCCTTGGGAAAAATATAGGAAGTTAAATGAACGTCCTTAGGACCAAAACGGACGTTCGATGGACGTCCTTAAAGTCCGTGAGGGACGTACTATGGACGTCCACTGGACGTACGTGTGCTATTAGGGTTAATATAGGTACGAATATTTTTGATTGTTTAGATTTAAGCGATTTTTCCTTTTATGTAATGTTTGAAGTTCAAATCGAAGAGGAGTAGTAAGTACTTATAGGTTGGTACAATAGTGTAGGTTGGCTACAGTGTATTTATGATTTACGTCAAAGTCAACGAATATAAAAATTGTAAGCGAGACAAGATGGTTGTAATATGCTGTTCTAAATAATAAAGAAATAATCCATTAACCCTTAACTACTGACGTGGATGTTTCAGGACGTAGACTCTGACATGCGGTATGTGATACCGTTGCCTATTCTCCTTTGTTTTTAATATGAATTTATCTTATCACTGTATTTGTTTTTTATATCAACTACGGAATGATTCTTCACATTGCTGTTGCATAATATACTGCTACAAGTAAAATAAACTTTACTTTTTCAAGAATATTATGAATGCATGCATAATATTTAAAAAAATGGTGGACGTTACTACAAAATCATTTATAAACTAAATTACAAGAAAAATTAATTACTTGTGACTAATAAATGGTAAAATAATGGTAAAAGAAACAGACTAATGATTTAAATTTAATTGAAAAATTAAAATACAAAAATTCTGACAATAACCAAAAATTACAATAAAATAACTAGTCATTTTGCGCGCAAGGTCCGCAATTTTTCTTTGTACACTGTAAGCACACTGGTTTTTCGCAAGAAAATCACACATAAAAAGTCTTTCGCTTTCATGCACTTGGGCATAAGTAACACGTCTTCTTTTTCTCAAGCCTTTCTTCAAAATCTGCTTCTTTTTGGCGTTTTTGTCCTAGTATTCGTTCAATACCATATAATAATTCTCTCGGGATTCTGGGATTTTCGAGTCTTCTTTGTAGATAAGGTAAAACTAATGGTTTCGCCAACTCCTTTGTGTAGTTTGGCCTTTCCATATTATCTTCTTGTAGTGATTGGTACACAACATGCGAATTAACAGCAGCTATATCAATGATGCGGTAAAAATAGTAAGTGGCCATCGGCGAGAACGACGTTTTATAGAATATTTGGCACACTTGGCATCTAAAGTATCGACACCTCCTTTCGTACGTTTATAATGAGCTATAATTTCTGGTTTTCCAGTAATCTGATCCGTGACTATTGAATGGTGCATCGAAGAAATAAGTAAAACAGCCCTCGATTTTTTTGGCACATGGGAAATTAGGGATAAACTTTTCGTAAATCCGTAAGTAATTGAATGTACTTGCCTACATCGGTATGGCTGGAATTCCGGAGGGATTTTCCGTTTATTTTTCTTGAGGATTCCCACATACGTTAACTTCTTTACTTCTAACTGCTTTACTAATTCTATAGAACTAAAAAAATTATCAGCTATGATATTACGGTTAGTTCCATAAATAGGTTTAGCAAGCCGAAGAACAGATTGAGTTTTCTTGGTTTATTCATCTTCTTTTCTTCCTCAGGTAACCCAGTTCCGTCAGTGTCCTTGCCTCCATATATATAGGCTTTGTATAAGTAACTTGTTCGTGCATCAGTCAGGCACATTATTTTAATGCCATATTTCACAGGCTTATTAGGCATATATATTTTAAACCTACACGTTCCCCTAAAGCCGACCAACATTTCATCAATACAAACACATGTGCCTACGGAATACAGTTTTTGACAATTTGATATGAATATATTAAATATGTTACTAATGGCTGCTGTTGGATCTATCTTTTTTCTTTCTTCTCTATCCAGAGGGTTATCAAAAAGTAAACATTTTAGAAATATTGCAAATCTTTCTTTTGACATAACACATCTGAATATATCTCCACCAGTGCCATCTGTAGCAAATATAGAATTTATATCTTCGTCATTGAATTTGAAAGCTGGTGAGTATAAAAGCAATCCCAAAAAGGCTTTTAGTTCTATTTCATCAATTTCATTTAGTTTTGGTCTATTCATTCTTTTACAGTTTTCACGAATTGCACGTAATTTATTATTTGTCCATTTACGTATTTCTTGAATTATATCCTCAGAAATAAGAAAATTAAAAAAAAAATGATGAAGTTTCGTTTCTTACATCTCTGGACAGCACAGCTGGTACTTTTGTTACAAGGTTGTGTAACGGAGTTCTTACATTTTTCGAGGGTGCTGTAGTAGACCACTTAAAACGATTTTTGCCATAAAAATATGCCGCACCATTATCATTTAAATGATATTCGTCTTCAGAACTTTCCGACTGCTCACTTCCGGTGTCGTGTGAACTTTCAATACATACTTCTTCGCTTGCATCGTCAACATCACTATCACTAACATATTCTAAATTACTAGTTACTTCGTCAGCCCATTAAGATAAAACAGCCTTAAAATCATCATCTGAAAGCTTTACAGTTTTGCGGCTAAATTTAAAACAACTGGATGCACTTGCTGCCATACTAACAGCAAAAGAATACAATACACTGCTTTTAACTATAGAAACGTACATACTGACATGCGGTACTTGATACCGCAAGAAAATTTTATGTCAACGTAGCTCAAAGACTAAACGTGTACTAAAACTGCAGCAGTTGAGAGCAGGTACAATTAAACCCCACTTGAAGGTACACAGATGATGTTCTAAGAATCTTTTATAAAACACGTTTTACATTTTACAACAAAATATATTTTCGGCTCGGTATGGCATACCGCATGTCACTGGTTAAGGGTTAATAATATATTTATTTTGTCATTTATAAACTAAATATTGAAACCTAACAAGCACAGAGTGCAATGGAAATATGAGTAATGATCACAAAGAAAGCGACATGAAATAGAGAAAAAAGAGGCAGCTCTCATCCTACTTAATAAAGAAAAATGTGTAGAAAATACATCAGAAGAATATAGCAGGCTTTGGTTTACAATACTAAAAAAGTAGTCAACAACAAGAAAATACTAACAATAGCGGATTAAAGGAAGTCGGATATATCATCTACAATTATACACAATATATATGCAACACACAATACACCAATAAAACACCACCCTCAGATTTTTTGTTAATCAAAAGCAGGCTATTATAGTAGCGGTAATATATATAATAGAATACTTCAAATGAACGATTTGGATATTTTGATAGTTCTGCTTTAATATATAGCGCAGCGGCTGAGACATTACAGTGACCATCCCTCTTACAGCATGCTTGCATTGAGTGATGTAGAATAGCTTTTGTAATTACTGTTGCTATTTTTATCTTTATTGTTACTAAAAGAACTTTATAAAAACAGAATGTTGTGAATTGTCCCTTCTCTACAACATAAATAGAGAGCCAGACGACGTTGGAACTGGTCAAGTTTGTGGACTTGGATTAAACAATTCTTCGTCGAAAGCAAGTTATAAGTTGAACTGGTAATGAAAATGGTCGTGTAAATTAAAATCACTTCATTTTCTTATTGCACTTGTTACAAAAATACTACGTATTTATCTTAAGTTTACTTTTTGTTCTGCTGTTTCACGAAGAGACGCTTAATTATTTCGCGTGAATTTGACTGGCGATTACGAAATGCGATGGGTATGGTTATAGGGTCGTGATATTTGTTCGTTACTTGAATCGAAACTGTTCTGTCGAAATGTTACTCTAGTCCACTATTTATAGGAGAAAATATCCCAGCTTGTGACGATTTTAACCGTCATAACGACCTTTCTGCAACGTACCAACGATTTTTAACGTCGAAAACGAACTTTTCTTCGTGCTATATAGTGGCGTTTAAGCTAGTTTTTTCGATATATTTGCAAGCAAAAAATACATAAAAAGCAATAAACTGAAGATTTATTGCCTATTTACAAGTTCCGAAACTAAATACACCTTACTGGTCTCCCTTTGTGGACACATTAAACGTGTTGTTTTTATAATAAATTATCGAAGAAATATGATACTTATCTGGGTTAGCAAAACAATCTTTTGAACAGGTAGCTCAACTGAAAAATGGAATTAAACGTTTTGTGGTCGTTAAATACTGGTTTTTATATTGCCGATGAGGAGGTTTGGAGCTAACAAGATAACGAGAAGTATTCTTCTTTATTGATTGTAATGAAAAGAATAAAGAATTATTAAGGATAATATGTTAAGACTTTAACACACAAGTTAAATCTAAAATTAACGTAAGTAAACAGTTCAAGTTCAAGTCAGTTTAAAACGAGATTCTTTTCATTATTAAAGCTGCCGCTAGCAATCATGTTTTTTTTGTTTGTTGTTTTTCCGACAAGGTGACAGATATATAATTTTTTGACATTACACTTTTAACCATTTAAAAAACAATGAAATATAACCTTTTGTTTTATTTTCAAAATCAGATTTCCCTGCTCTTTGACTATACATATTACACATTATAATTTTATGATTTAATACTTACATCAATAAATTTGTATCAGTAAAACAACCAATATCTCGATACGTCCCTGGACAGCGGCTACTCGAATTTATAACGTCACTTTTTTCGATGGGCGATAGAAATATGGAGGCAACAATTTGTCTGAGTCACATAGATTACTTATACACTTAATTCATTTTCTCCTTCTTTCGAATTTTCTACGTCACTATCATCATTCAAATCAATAATAAATTTATTTCCACCATTAATGTGGAAGTGGCCAATCTTCTTATAATATTCTTCAACTTTGATTACTTTGGCGATTCTTTTCTGCCAGTCTTCTTTGGTAATATTAGATACTTCTTTTTTAATTATCTCAATTACCTTCTTGTCAAATTTAGGAAATGTATTTGCACGCCTTATACTTGGTTTTAATTGTCCCCAAATTAACTCTATAGGATTGAAAACACAAAAATAGGGGGGAAGTCTCAATATAGTGTGTCCATGCTTTTCGGCAATATTCTCTAGGGCGTATAATTTTTCAAATTTCTTTATGTGTAGAACTTCAATGAGTTGTTTTTTTGTATAAAAATCTTCGAAATACAAATCATTTTCCATTAAAAAATTTTGCAGTTCAGCTTTGTTTGAAGATGAATTTGGTATCTTAGTGAGCTGTCGGGAATGATACGAAGCGTTGTCAAGCACTATTACACTGTTTGGCTCCAAGTTTGGGATCAGTGAGTTTTCAAACCAATCTTCAAAAATATCAGCTTCCATATTCTTGTGGTAGTCAACGTTACAATCTTCTATTTTCTTCCCACATAATTTTAAAGCATTCGGAACCCAACCTTCACTTCCTCCGCAATGTACAATAATTAGCCGCGACCCTTTATTTGCAGGCATTTCTGATATGCACATGTTTGAACCATCTGTCCATCCTTTCTTAACTGTATCGTGGGTATCATACCAAGTTTCATCTAAATAGTAAATTCGCCTACTTTCTTGCCTATATTTTGTAATTTGTTCTAGATATATATTACGTCTGTTGACTATTCTTTGACTTTCCATAACTGCTTGACGTTTATTTATTGTTTTAAATTTAAATCCCATTTTCTTTATCCAATTTTGAAGAGTTTTATCACACCATTTCATATTCCAACCGGTTGTTTTCAATTTCTTTCGTATTATTTCTATTGTAGGTATTTCATTGCTTTTGTAGCAATCGCATATTGTGGTCTTCAATAGTTTTATAAGTGAAGCATCTATAGGTCTTGAACATTTGTAGTCACATCGCTTTTTGCGATGATAGGGTTCATTTTTAACTATTTTGTATATACTTGAAAGTGGAATTTCTGTTAAATCGGAAGTTGTTTGTGCCAACAGTTTTTCATCGAAGCCGAATTTCTTATGTAGATTTTTGTACACATTCAAACATACTTGCTGTGTTTCAGCATTTAAATGTATTCGAATCTTGTTTACAGGTACCTTTTTGTCAGGATTTATATTCACACCGGCACTGTTACTTTGTACATGATCATTATTTTTAAAAGCAATGTTTTCAACCACATTCTCCCAGGGACGCCACATCACTATTCAAAATAATTAAATTCCATCAAACACACCTACACTCTAGTCTAGTCTGCTTCCCAACTAAACTAAACTAAAATATTTCGCACCGACCAATTCAAGTCTGTGCGAACCAGTCGGGTCAGTGTAATCAGATATTAGATCAAAGGGTTCCGCTCTTAAAGAGTTTCTACAATATTTCTTACTTACACTATACCTACAAGATCGACGCCAAGGAAGTGTACACCTACATTGGAACCGTATTTCTCCCGATCCGATATCAGGCTGCGTCGGCCGACGTCGGAATAAAAACAAACTCAAGGTATTAAATCAGAGTGCCTATACTGCTTCGTCATGGAAGCAGTATAGGCAATATGATTTAAACTTTGAGGGTATACAAGGCAACTATCGAACACGGTGATTAATTTAATCTTGCCCAAAATAGTTTCGATAGTTGCCTTGTATACCCTCAAAGTTTAATTATTCGAACATTCAACCTTATATTGGAATATGATTTAATACCTTGAGTTTGTTTTCAATCCGACGTTGGCCGACGTCGCCCGATATCGGATCGGGAGAAATACGGTTCCAATGTAGGTGTACACTAAGTCATAAGTCAACGATCAATTCGTCTTTCTATTGGGAACCGGGGTCTCTTGCCGTCTTTACTAACCTATTTGATGCCATTCGGCTTATATGATCGTTCTACTCTACTCTTCTATTTCTTACCCAATACTTGTTCTCCACTTTACATCTACGTCGGATATATGTACTTCTAGCTCTATCCCATAATATTTTACTATCAATTTTTTAAAGTGTTTCCATCTCTGTTGTTTCTAACATTCTTTTTGTAATATCTCTGATTGCTCTATTCACTTAATCCACCACTTTGAGCTTTTCGTAGCTAGATAATGTGATGCCTAGATATTTAAACTCCATCACTACTTGTTCTATTATCTGACCTTCCAGCTTCAATTTAAATCTGTATTATTTGTATTGTATATGTATTATATAGTAAATTTGCTGTTATAACCACGCATTTTGTTTTTTTTTTTGGACATTAACATGTTAAATTTTCTGGCGGTTATATTAAATTGGTGCATGTAGCACACGTTGTAAATCATCTTCACTATGAGAAAGAAGTATTACGTCGTCTGAATACCCGACCCGATTATCTTAAGTTACTTTTTCCCTGTATCCTTTTTTAGTTCTTATTACTTGTTTTATTATTTCATCCATAAGTAGGTTGACCAGTAGAGGACTCAAGGAATCTCTCTGTCTTATCCCATTGCCAGCTTCAATAGGGTCAGTTAGTCCTTTTTCTACTTTTACTTTTATTGTGCTGTTTTGGTAGATCTGTATCTGTACCTGTAGAGTAGGGAGGGTGAGTTAAGTTCCACAGCACTAAGGCCACAATTGACCCATTGTGCATTCTTAGCTAATTATTCATCCTGCCATTTCAAGTCACCAGGGAAAATATCCATTATGTGGGCAGGGTGGGCCATCTCGTATTAATGATAATATCCGGGCATTCACATAGGACATGCTCTACATGCTGTTTTGGTAGATATAAGATAATGTATCTCTGATACTTATATGTAAACTCCAATAAACTCCGAAATTATGGCATTTAGGACAAAATTATTTTGGCTTTGTCTGAACGTGTGAAGGTACCTATGCTGAGAATCGTTATTTTAGTTTTAAAGTGAATACCTATTTGGATTGTAAATTAACTAAATTTTGGACGTTTAAACATAAAGGAAAAAGAAAATTAAATATAAAGCTGTATTGGAAACTGCTGTTGTCTACGAGTAAGTGTAATGGAATTATTTTAAACCTGACTATAATTTTGTTTTCATTCGACTGTTTATCTTGTGTATATTTGAACATTTGTTTGTGATCATTAGTAAAACATGAATACATTTTGCCGCCTATCGCTTTACGCCAAATTTATAGGCAACCAGTGATACGAAATGACATGTTGCTATCTAGAGACTGGTTAATAATTACAACAAAAATATGGACAATCCTAAACCTGTTACTTTTGACTACAAGGACACCGAAATTAAACAAACCACTTCAACCGTAACGAAATCAATAATGTTAACAAATGACGAAGAAACGAATACACCTACAACTTCTTACGTTCCTGCAGCGAAAACAATATGATCCAAAGGTATTTTACCAAAAAAAAGGACAAAGAATTATCATACATGCTCAAAGGCCAGAGCAAAATACGTTCTAAAAGAAAACAAGAGAGTGTTATGGAGAGAATATACTTCGTCACTAAAATCCAACACCCCTTCTGTCCAAGTATGGACGAAAATACGACAAATGCAGGGCCGTAAGACAAGTTTCGGTATTCAAAGTAAAAGTTACCAAAACACACAACGAGTTGTCAATTTACTAGCTGATTAAAATACTAGCTTAAACGATCATCAGGCAAATTATCTATAAAGTTCTCCTCCATAAACACACCATTTATTACCTTAGAGGTTCTCCTCCATAATAACACACCATTTATTACCTTAGAGGAACTACTGCACTTGATTTGTGTAATAACACAGTGGGGAGCTGACGAAGAGGTATTGTTTATAGTTTACAGATCCATTATTTGCAACAAAATAGACTATAGTATTTTGTCTCCAAGTCACATCTGAAAGCTCTTGACTTCGTCCACAATACGGGTCTTAGGATCTGCTTAGGTGCCTTCAGATCTAGCCCAACTTAAAGCATGTACTGTGAAGCTAACGAACCGCCACTCTGGTTAAGGAGACATCTCCTTTTATCATATGCAACTAGCTTATCAGCCAATCCACAAAATCCAGTGTGCCAACTACTTACACAACCAAATAATCTCATCCATCATTCTCAGACCACTAGAGCTGTCCTACCTCTCTCTTGTATACCTACTAAATTCTACTCATAAAGGTATAATTAAACAATCGTTCCTAGACATTCTTATTTGAAATCAGATTATGTTATCGTCGAGGCTTTTCATATGTTGGAACCAACTGACCACAATGTAGCCATTTGCACAAACTCCTTATCATCAATGTAGGAAATGAGGCTGCAGATGTAGCTACAAAAGAAGCTTCTAATTTGGATATACCTATATGAAATATCTAGCTGCATAATTATATTACCAAAATGTTCAAAAAGCGTATATATGACAAATGGCAAGCTAATTATAACACAACTCCGAGACACTTACACGATATATCGCCCGTTATACCTTCCTTAGAGCTACCACCTATGCTCAGAAGACTCAAGGTTATTCTAAAAAGATTAAGAATTTGGCACACTCGACTTAAACATGGCATTCTCGTGGCATATACCGATTCACCCGCATGCAGCCATTGCAGCAGTCCCTTAACCGTCAAGCATATCCTTAAAGAATGTTCACATATTTCTACTTAAAGAAAACACCACCAGTTGGGAGATAATATACAATAAATGTTGAACGAAACTGAGAAATACGCAAGTCTGTTTAAATATTTAATTTAAAAGATATTCAAGTGTTTTATAAATTTTGAAGAATAAAATGATATATAACGGATACATTTGTAAATATTAAATATTGAGTATTATGTACTGTGTACTGTTGTCAAATGTAACACTGTATTTGTAATACCCTTATAATAAGGACTCTAGAAGTAAAGGGGTATAATATATATATATATATATATATATATATATAATATATATATATATATATATATATATATATATATTTGTAAATATTGAGATAACTGGATCGCAGAACTGGAAATATCTCATTCTATTTGGAGGTAAACAAATCTAAACGATAAGTCTAACAGGTGCTGCGTTCTAGCGGCAAATTACTTAACCTCCAAGGCAACTAAGAGTAGGGCTTGGAAGAGAAGAGGTACAAGTGCAGTTGTACCCCTATTCCACTGTGTCAGATTGTTAGTTGAGTTTATTATCATTTTGGATGGGCAGTAATATTATAGCTCCTATTGGATGGGTAGTAATATTAATTTGTTGTTATAGTAATACTTTATTGTTTACTACAGTGTTTTACGTACTTATTGTAAATTACAGTGTTTTTAAGAAGAGATCATTTTTTTAGGCTTTAAAGGACATGGATGTAAGTAACCTAAAAACTGAACGTAACTAAAAAAAAGTCTCCTCAGGTGTAGCGTACCATAGGCTTAGAAAGACCACAGGCATAAATGACGAATGAAATCACTCCCGAACAAAATTTCTGAAAGAGAAAATCATAAAAGAGCCTATTAACAAATTACCTAGGTACACAAGCCACTACAGTAGAAATAAGACTCCGAATAGGAGGTATCTTCCTAAGGAGTGTTAATTTGAAAATAATGTACAAACCTTATCGTGATTTTTGTAAGGATGAAAAACAGAAAGAACCTCTAAAGGAAAGCTTTTACAGGAATTTTTTTAATATTCAGTTCAACCTTATTGTCAAAAGGCCAAGTACAGAGACCTGTGACAAATTTCTGATGAAAGTAAATCACGTTTTGGCATGAGAAAAAGCTTTAGCTTATAGAAAAAAGACTTACACTTGCGTAAGTTGGAAATCATCAGAGCAGCAAAAGATGAGTGTCATGACGTAAAGGATGCTAGCAAAATTGGGATCATCTTCGACTTGCAAAAAACTATGCCAACTTCTAATGTGTCAATTTCGCATATTATTTAAGGCAACTATGGACGTAGAAATTATGGGTCCATAACCTACAAACTAAAACGACCCATTTCTTTATGTGGCACAAAGATCAGGAGTTACGTGGATGTCAGAAAATATCATCTTGTCTCCTAAAATATAGACAAGTCTCCCCCCAACTGTGCGACTATGGCACCCTCGCCCTTCCAGGCAAAAACGTTGATAGCCATCTGCACATTTCTATGAGGAAATACCCTGTGTAGGTGTTTTAGCTGATGCAGTACGAAAGGCTGTTTCAGACGCCAATCCTGGACCCTACGTGTCAAGTTTAAACATTAACGCAAAGAATAGTGTAAACCAAAATCTATTAAGTTACAGCTCCCTCCGCATACGCCGCCCAAAACCTAAAAATCTAGGTTTCTCTAATGGAGTACGGCCCGCTGAATTCTACTGCTACCCATCCGATACTGGCTTCAACTTCTAGTTTCTGAATGTCATTTCTACTAACACATTCAGCACAACCAAAACGTTTAAAATATCTAACGCGGTGCTCACTTCGGTACTTTGAGTGAAATAGGCGCTATATCGCAAACCGTGGTATCCCGTCCCTAGTTCAGACCCAGCACCAAAACGTTAAAGGTAAGATGCACGCTAATCTTTAACTCAAAAGGACCCAGCTCACTAATCCCCAACTCCGAACTAATCAAGACTAGAGAAGTTAACAATGTAAACACCATTTGGTGCTGCATCGGTTTTGCATATAGTGACAATTGTGGAGGCTAAAACAAGAATCATCTGACAGTCAAATTTTAGCTTTACATTGTAAGAAAACTGATATTCAAACAGTAGATCAACGCTTGTTTGTAAGTGGCCATTCTTATAATGAATCTATCAAATTTGGTTTAATATAATTAAAAAAGAACCAAAAAGGACATGTATGTACCTCAACATTGGATGGAGCTGGTCACTTTTTACAAGTAGAAAGTTCTTTACAGTACAGATGAAAAATGACGATTTTTTAGACTTCCAAACACTTGCGCCATACTTCAAGAAGAGCGTAAACGGAATACAGAGTATGCAATGGTTACATTTTCAGCAGGACAAACCTTTTACCCTGTTTTACAAGAAAACAGCTGGAGGTAGCATAGAAGAGTTTAGTTAGCTATCTATGAGACCCACTCGATCTGGCAAAAAATCTATCCTTATGCCAGATCTCTTGCCAATACCAATTGACATAAGGCCTCTCATTAAGCAAGCTTAATATTCAAAGCTTCAACAGTTACTTAACTACGTACCTACAATCTACCACGAGTTCTACACAAATCTGCCACATGATGATCAAGTTGGAGAACAAGCAAACTCAGAAGTTATATTTACGAAGTCAACTATGTATTAGTGTTATGAAGAAGAATAAATTTATACAAAAAAATGTATGATCTATTTACATTTTTACCTTTATCTTGGATTTCTTAGAATGATACGAGTACAAGGGGTGCTACTTAGCAACCTAAAAATAGTTCCAAAATGAGTAAAGTTAATCAAATTATGAGTTTTTGTAACAAAAAATAATAATATTACCTTCAGTTACTATACCGGAAAAGAAAAACTTAGGGGAAGGGCGGGTAAAATGGCATAGGCGTGCAAAATGGTTTTTTGTTCTCGTAGTCAAGCTAACGGTTCTACGTCACCGCAATTCTGGATACTTATTATAAACAGTGCACCTAACTTAACGGCCGGCCACAAGATTGGTGGGTGTATTTGTGAATAAGTGCTGGTCGAGTTCGATGCGTCAATGTAAGTTTTATTCAATAATTTATTAAAATTAAGGTTATAGAGCTTTTTGAATTCACTTTTTGGTAATTATGTTTTATACACTGCATGTGACCTTAAACAAAAATTGTGTTTATTTCCATTATTAATTTTTTTCAACTATCAGTAGTCGGCAAATACAAAACGGGCAAAATGGCATAGCATTATGGCGGGCAAAATAACATACTATGCCATTTTGTCCGTCTGTTTTTCAGGTTAAGATACATATTCAGTTTTTTTTGCAGATGGTTTATTCATGTAAAAGGAAGTCTAACAGAAATAGTTGGAGTGAGGAAGACATGCAAAGAGCTTTGGAGGAAGTCCGAAATTCCGAAATGGGTTGGCTTAAAGCAAGCAATACATTTCATGTACCGTTCTCAACACTACGACGTAGAGCAGGTAATAAAAATAAAATTGCCATTGAAGCAAAAAACATTTGGGCTCCCTGGCAACAGTTTTAAACGAAGATATGGAGACTGCAGTAGTTGCCCACATTCTGTATCTTGAATCCCGGTTTTTTGGCGTGACAAGAGCAGACTTATGCAAGCTAACCTATAGCATTGCAGAGAAAATGAAGATTAATAATTCCTTCAATAAAGTGACCAAGATGGCTGGCAGAGGATGGTTGCATGGTTTTCGCCAACGAAATCCACATTTATCATTACGTCTTCCAGAAGCTACGTCTCTTGCACGGGCCGAGACATTCAATAAGCCTCAGGTAAATAAATTTTTTGATAAGTTAGAAGAAGTTGTTGAAGAACACAAAATTCAAAATACCATATTATATTCAACATGGACGAATCAGCCTTGACCACCGTCCAAGTTCCGCCAAAAGTCTTTGCTCAGAAAAGAAAAAAAAAACAAGTGGGCTCTATCACGAGCGCAAAAAGAGGTGTATACACACAACATTGTAGTGTGCATGAGTTCTGGAGGAACTTACGTACCAACATCAATAATTTTCCCCCGAAAAAGATTTAACCCACTTTTATATGATGGCTTCTCTTCTTAGAGTGCCGTCTCCCTACGGAGGTTGGCAATCATAATGGCTATCTTTATTTTAGAACTTGCTGCTCTAAACAAATCAATCGATCTGCATTGATACCAATCACGTAGATTCTTTAACCATGAGTTCTGCCTTCGGCCAACAGATCTTCTTCCTTGAATCTTTCCCTGTATTATCAGTCTCAAAATTTCATATTTTGGTCCCCTCATCACGTGGCCTAGGTATTCCAGTTTTCTGGTTTGTATAGTGGTGATTAGTTCTGTTTCTTTACCAACCCTCTCCAGTACTTCTTTATTTGTAATTCTATCAGTCCATGATATTTTCAATAATCTGCGGTATAACCAGAGTTCGAAGGCCTCGATTCTTTTTAAATTACATTTTTTTAATGTCCAAGTCTCAGCTCCATATAATAATATTGAAAATATATAACAGCGAATGGTACGTAGTCTGATCTCCAAATTTAGATTTTTGCACGTTAGGAGTGGCTTCATTCGTATAAATGCTGATCTGGCAATCTCTATTCGTCTGTTTATTTCTACATTATGATCATTGGTTTCATTGATCAAAGTTCCCAAATACTGATATTTTTCTACTTGTTCTATCACGTTACCATTTATTTTCAATAGGTGATGTATATTTTGTGGCCTTTTTGTAATCAGCATGTACTTCGTTTCTTTAGCGTTTATAGTAATTCCCATCTCAGCACTATTTATACTCAAGCTTTCGATAGGATGTTGTAGATCCTCTATACTCATTGCTATGAACACAGTGTCGTCTGCATATCTTAAATTATTAATTAATTTTCCGTTAACGGTGACTCCCGTTTCGATATTATTGAGCGTGTTTTGGAAAATTTCTTCAGAATATAAGTTAAACAAAAGTGGATGATAACACACATCCCTGTCTAACTCCTCTACAGATCCTCATTTCTTCTGAGTGTTGCCCATCAATTTGAACTACGACACTTTGGTTCCAATATAATGTTTGCACTATAATTATGATTTTACTGTCAATGCGCTTGTTCATAAGTATTGATATTAGTTTTTCATGTCCTACTTTATCGAAAGCTTTTTCGTAGTCAACGAAGCACAAGTGTAGATCAAGATTTACATCCCAACATCGCTGAATTAATATGTTGATGGCAAATAGTCCTTCTCGAGTACCCATTCCATTTCGGAACCCTAACTGCGTCTCGCTAATATCCTCCTCTTTATCCGCCTTTCGTATATTCTCTTATGTATTATTTTTAGTAGAACTTTTAAAGTATGATTCATGAGGCTCAGTGTTCGATAATCAGAGCACTCTTTTGCTGCTTGTTTTTTAGGGATGGTTATAAATGCTGACTTTAGCCACTCCTGTGGTATTATTCCCGTATCGTACACCGTGTTGAATAAATCTGCCAATACTTCCAAGTTGTCCTCTTCCACTAGTTTTAACAGTTCTACTGGTATTTCATCTAATCCAGCTGCCTTATTGTCTTTAGAGTTTTTGATAGCATATTTGATTTCATCTATCGTGATCTTCTGTATCTCTAAAGGATTTAATTCTTGTATTTTCTGCATTTCACCTCTTTCATCTTGGAAAAAGTTCTCTAACGTACTCCTCCCATCGCCTTAACTTCTCTGGTAAATCTACTAGTAGTACTCCTTTTTTGTCTTTTATGTGTTCTTGCTGTCTATTTCGACCCATTCCAGTCACTTCTCTAATTTTTTTGTGCATATTTCTCATATCATATTTTGTTTCTAGTTCTTCTATCTCTTTACATTGCTTCATCAAATAGATTTCCTTAGCGGTTTTGATTTTTTTCTTAATTATTTGTTGTATTTCTTTATACTTCTGTAGATCTTTTCCTTCATATTTTCTTCTTTCTTCCATCAGTAATAGTATTTCTTCTGTCATCCAGTGTTTTTTAGCCTCTGATTTATGTTCTATTAAACTTTCTTGAGCTGGTTTCAGTAATGTGTTTTTTATATTACACCACTTTTTATTTACATCCATAATTTGTTTGTTGTCAGTTAGTGTTTTTTGCATATTAACATTCACATTATTTTTTATTTCGTTTTTTATTTCTTCGTTTTGTAGCATTCTTACGTTAATTTTTGGTTGTTGTTTTCTGAGTTCAATTCTTTTTAATTTTATTTTCACGTCAGCCACTAGCGGATTGTAGTCTGAGTTAACATCTGCTCCAGGATAAGTTTTAAACTGAGGTTATAGAGTTTTTATATCTGCTATTTACGAGTATAAAGTCTATCTGGTTTCTGACAATGTGGTTTTCTGTATGTGAAGGAGACGTCCATGTATATAGTCTTCTTTTAGGAAGCTGTATATGATGGCGCACCTGTATTAATATTAAAATTGCATATTGAATCAAGATACATGACCGGAGATATTAAAATTGCATAATGAATCAAGATACATGACCAGCTATGAAAGCTACGAACCTTTAGAATTAGCTAAACAGAATTCAGTGGTATTATTTTGCCTGCCGGCACACTGCACGCACCGCCTTCAGCCATTGGATGTTGCCTTTGTCGGACCACTCCATAAATATTATAATCAAGCTGTTACTCATTGGCTCAATGAAAATCCTGGTCATGCAATTACCATATATCAAGTGTCCAGTCTCTTCCAGAAAGCATATGAGAAAACAGCAAATATTGAAATCGCAGTAAATGGTTTTCGGGCCACAGGAATATCACCTATAAATCGTGACATTTTTCCGGAGCATGCATTTTTGCCTAGTGCAACTACAGATGTGCCTGAGGATGTGCCTGGTTCTACTAATAAACCTGACATTGCTTCTACATCTTTAAATGCTGATGTTAATGTTCCTTACGCTGCAACTTACAATGTCCAAGAACCATCGGCATCTGGTTCTAAAGATGAATCTATTGAAGGAATCCTGATGGAATTGGCACTGGTACCTCAGAGTAATGTAAGAAAATCTTCTTCTTCTTCTTCAAGTTCCACTCCTATCGGAGATTGGAAATCATTCTGGCAATTATAATTTTATTGCTTACTCGCCTGAATAGTTCAATTGAACTTCATCCAAACCATTCACGGAGATTGCGTAGCCACGAGATTTTACGTCTTCCTACGCTTCTTCTACCTTTGATTTTACCCTGCAATATATTCCTTAGTAGTTCGTACTTTTCACCTCTCATGATGTGCCCCAAGTATTCCAATCTCTTGATTTTTATAGAATTTAAAACTTCGCTTTGTTTTCCTAGTTGTTCGAGAACTTGTTCGTTTGTTTTGCGATCCATCCATGATATTTTCAAAATACGTCAGTAACACCACATTTCGAATGCTTCTAGGTTTGTAATGTTAGATTTTTTAAGTGTCCAAGTGTGTTTCTTAAGTGGACACTTAAGAAAATCTACCAAATGTAAATCTGGTCAATTCCAAGATGTATTAACCGAGAGCCCATTCCTGAAATATATCCGCGAAAAAGAAAATAAAAAAAGCACAAGAAATAAAAAGCCGAAAAGAGGACGTCGTGAAAAGAAAAATAGTCAATGATTTAAGTGATGGAAGATGCATTGTGAACAAAGATAGACATCAGTCGGAGAGAAAATGCAAGAGAAATATTCTGACTAGACCAATACTGAACAGTATATCAAGTGATGAAGAAGAACCCTTTAGTATTGATGATGATGAACAAGAGGACTGCGCTTGCATTTACTGCAATGATACGTTTAGTAGGTCCAAATCTAATGAAGGATGGTTAAGATGCCAAATTTGCCAAAACTGCTCACATTCAGAATGTGCTGGACTTCCCAAAAAAAGCAAAACAATTTATTTGCGAACTTTGCATGAACTAAAATGTTTAATTTCAATTTTTTTTCTTCGTAAAAATAAAAATTTATAATTATTTTTGTATTTAACAATATTGTTTATGTGTATGCCATTTTGCCCGCACTGGGCGGGCAAAATGGTTTTTTGTTACATTTTGATTTTGATTTTTTTTAAATAAATCTTTGTATGAGTGATTTATTGTTACTTAAATTAGTAGAAAAATGGCCTGACTATCATTATACATCAAAAGGAATGATTTATCTCTATTTATCTCAGATATATGGAAAATAAACTAAGTATGCCATTTTGCCCGCCCTTCCCCTATACTGTCATCGTGTCAATAACCTCGTCGTCGAGACACGTTTATTCAAATAAAAAAAAATGGCTTTTAGGTATAAAGAACATTACATGAAAAATAATCAGTATTGCTTAAGAACTTCAAAAGACAAAAAATATATAGGGTGCTCTATTTGACATTATTAGATTTTCAGAAAAATTTTCAAGGGAGTTATATATGCATTCTGTAATTTTCCGGGTTTTACTCTGCGTTGAATAATTTTAATTTTGATACAAACCATTATTTTGACGACGTTTCGGCTTGAAATTAACAAGTTTAACCATTATTTGATTGTTAAACATAGTCTGTGAAAGAAAAACATAATTTACTGTTATTTTACCATTTTATTAATCGTTCTATAAATATGTATAAAATTTTCTAAATCTACAATTACAATATTGCAAGTACAGTACAATTACAGATTGTCGTACATTCGGTAATAATTATGTATAAATAGCGTGAGTTGACTGATATTGCAAACAGTACACAAAACACAAAAATAACAGAAATACATAGATACATATCGCCAAAGAAACAATCGTACCAAAGATGGATTTTTACTGAATTGCAAATAAATTTATTCTTCGTAAAGAATAATTAAAAACAAAAAGTTATTAAATAATTGTAATTTTTTCTATCAATATCAATCAAAATAATCTATAATTTTACTTATCATATTTTTAAAAATTTTGTATTCCTACTTAAAACAAATATTATCGAGATTGTTGTTGATGGGAAACTATAGCTGTTTTATGTACTAGTAAAATGTTATTAATAGTGACATTAGAACTGTGAATGTGTTCTAATTCCAAATATTTGTAAGTCAAGTGTGAATATGTTACACGACAAAACAAAATTAAAATTTTAGTAACCAAGAAATTTTTTCTGTAAGAAAGTCATTGCTCAAACGAATGGGAAACGGCACTTGGACAGTAAATGAATATGTTTAATTGTTAGTTTTAAAAAGGCATAAAATATAATGACCATGGACGTGACTGAACAAATTTAAAAATAATTTTTATTGTATCGAACAAAAATAAATCTAAAATAGTTAAATTTGTGGATATCGTTGTTGTGTTTTTATACGGATTATGTGATGAAATTGGAGATTAATAGAATATATTATAATAAAATATACACAACTGAAAAACATTCCCAAATAAAGTTTAAAAACGTATTTAAAAGTTAAAAGATACAGACGATACGTATTTTTCTATAATAAATGCATAGTTTTTTATTAGGTACGATTGCTTCCTACCATTACAATAAAAAATTCACTATTTTACTATTTCGATTCACATATAATCCCATTTGGTATGAGTTGACCACATATAACTTTGGAAATGACTAGTTCAACAATGTGTGAGAATGTGTTGAATATTTTAGACCCGTTGGATGTCGCTGTACGAACGTTCTGAAAAAGAAAAGTAAATATTAATAATGAAATTACTTAACATAATAATAAAGAAAGCATAATTCTAACAAATAAAACGATGGGAGCCGAAGAAAGATGAAACTACATGTATATTACAGATAATATTCAGAATAGGGTTTCCCTAAATTATTGTAAAAGAGAGTTGAAAGTTTCAAAAAGAAATATTGAATATACAGTCCTTTTGTCGTTTAAACTACCAATATTTATTTAAATTTTTAATGAGTATAATTCCTAGAAGTATTTTTGATTGTCTCATTATTTATCCTTGTAGGTCTTTCCAATGTTTAAACCTTCACTGCTGTTACTAATCCCGTAAAACGAATCCGTTTCTTTATAAAGTGTCTTTGTACCTCGTTGGGCTAATTCATTTCTCTCAACTTCCCAACAGAGAAGGGAAATAAAATTTTCTTTGCTTAATTCATTCAATTTCCGTAAGCATTCGTATAAGTCGCATGTATATGCGATTGCACTGTTTTGATGATGGCTTCTTGGCTATCAGACATTGTAACAACTTCTTTTACCCAATATTTTTTGTCCAAGTTTTGCTGACATCTTCAAATCGTGAGGTTCCCCTAAACGGCGCTTATAATTTTGTCCAGGCTTTCTTAGTGGTTTGCGCTAGTAGAATATATTAGTTTCTTCTGTTGTTATAGAGTCATCTATGTACTACTTAATAGCATTTTGTATAGTTTAAAAATATTGTCTGTATCCCACTCGTTTTTGTAAGTTGACTTTGTGGTTCATTCACACATTTATATTTATTTGACTATAGTATAGTCTAAGGCCTTGCTTAATACCGATATTGAACAAAGTTATAATGATGTCTTTATCGTTCATCTTATTAATCGTCTTGATTTTTCACTATGATGTGAAATGAAAGACTTCCATGACAGCCATTTGACATCTTGGATGTCAAATTAGACAGAGATTATTTTCTTCTTCTTACTTAGACTAGCTCTACTTCTCCAGGCAACTCCAACATACCTGATGAATGGTCCAAGTATTGCCATGCACGTTGCTTCTTCTTCATGTGTCATATCAGAATTATCCGATATTGGCGATCACCATTGCGAAGGTTTCTCGATCTTCTGTCTTATGGAATAAATGTGCTGCATTTGATACCTGAGTATGCATGAATGTTTTTTAACCTATTTTGCTTCTACACCTCTACGGCCTTCTATTTTGCATTTAAGCATCAATTGTAGAATTCTATATTGATGTCGTGCTTGTTTACACCAGGATTGTTATCAGTTTTGTTTTACTAACTTTCTGTATGTCATTAAGGCGTTTGTGAGTTTGTCTTTCATTTTTATTTCATGTTTATCCATTCCTTGGCTTAACTTTCCTTTTTTATAAATGTTATCAAGCATGTCTCTTCTTAATTATATCACAGAAGAAGGTTTGGAATATTTCTTATAAATTATGACGATGTCATCTTTACTTGGCAGGATATATCGGGATGTGTAGATTTCGTATAGATAATAATAATAATAGATAATATCGTATAGATTTACTTCTAGATTCATCATGAGGAAAAACTCCACTTTTGAAGTGCATCTAGTAGTTGAGCACGAAGGACGAAAAATGAAATAAAAAATTATATATTGGAACTAGAGAACAAGAAACGATGATAAAGATCTCAAATAACAGTACGGCTATAAGAAACATGCTGCAAATACAAGTATGAAATCAGAACTAGAAGAGCCAATGCCAGAGGAAGCAACAAAAAAGTGATCTTTGTACAAAAATTAATAAAACAATCTATGATAGGTAGAGCTGAAAATAATATAATGTGGTTTTAACAACTGGACAGAAGAATAAGATTAAATTCACGGAAAAAATCTGTAAAAAAATAATTCAAGATTTGTACAAAATGAAAATAACAAAGGAAAATATTTAAATAAAATGTGATCGTCATTCATTTAGGTATTAGATATATTATATACGTACAGAAATGTGAAGAGTAACAGGGTTCTCTTGATGTCATTAAAATTTTGCACGATAACTATGAAAACTACGAAAGAGTTGCTAATTCCAAAAATTGAAACTGGAGTTAAAAAGAAAATAGAAAATAAAAGTGACTTTTCGATGAAGTTTATTTCTTTAGCAAAGGAACTTACCCCTGAATTTAAAATATTTGGTATCAGGAATATTGCCGTTGTCATTTCTCTTCGATATCGCCCCAGTTTCTCTGGACGACCTAAACGATCCCATAGCTCTCAGTGATGGGGGTTGTACACAAAAAACGTCGTCGCTCAGTCTGTATGACGTCACAGAAGGAGTTCCTATGGTACTATCGTCGTATGTGCTAATGTCGATGTCAGTCAAAACTGAAATAAAAAAAAACGTGAATTAGTTTTAAACAATAGTATATAAGGAAGTTTAATATTAGTGTTGTAGGCTTTTCTTATCCACTATGTAGATCATAAAAATTTCATAAGATTTTTATTTAATATTTCGAATTGCGTCTTAAAATCTTAGAAAGAGAATAAGGATAATAATGTTCATTTATATGCATGCTATTTTTACTAATTATTAATTTATCTCTTGTTATTAAAATGATAAAGCATGTCAAAGTGTCCTTCAGTTAAATATGGTTTCCTGTGGTAGTTTGAGTCTAGAACCACTGGAAGCAGGTTAATCCAATTTTATTCGTTGGTAAATAAATCAGTTTAGACAACAATTTAAGTGTATGGTGAAATAATCATAATTGAATGTAAGTTTTTATAACTGCTGAAATTTTCTGTGGTAACAGATAAAAATCCATTTTTTTAGTGTTTATTTTCAACAAGTCAGTGCTCAGTGAAGTGTTAAAAAGATCTATTAGTGTATTTTTGTGAGATATATTTTTTATTTTCTTGTATGTCTATCAATTTTATAATGTACATTCTGTTGACATTTGTCCGATCACTTCCCACAGCTAATGTTATTTAGAGTCAATATCCCTGAACGCGGCTTTAAAACGTATTTTGCTTTTTGTCAATAGGACACTCCGATCAAAAGATATCGAATTTTTACTGTCGAGTTGATACACATTTCTGAGAGAACGGTTTATTCTACACAAAAAGTGCTAATCAACATTTTTATTCAAAATTATCTCATCTACATTTTAGATTTAAAATATTTTTTCTACGATGTACAGATTCTTAATAAATCGATTTTTTGCGTTTTTCCCCTTCCTACGAGTTAGCGTTTTAGGGGAAAGCCGGGAGTAGGAGCAAACTTTTTTCATCTTTTTGGGGTCCCAAAATTGACATTCTCAGGAAAACTCTTCTAGTTTGTATGAATTTTAGAGGTCAAATCTTTGGCGACTGGACTAATTGTGAGATTTACAATCTGATTTCAGTTGAGGTTTCAGATCTTTGTTGTTAATTCCTTCTTCTTTTAGAATTTGCATCACCTTGGTGTGCTGTACTTAATCAAACGTTTTCTAGTAGTCAACCAGACATGCGTATACGTCCCAATTAATGTCTCTGCATTTCTGGAATAAAACTCCTTCTGGAAATAAAACCTCTCTCCAGTAGCGCACCTAGAAATTTCCTCTGGGAGGGGTTTTGATTGGGCACCGAATTTTTTTTATGCTATCTCCACCATTTTAAGTCCTTAAAAGTTGTGAATGACAGTGTCGGAATAGGGTCCTGGTGGGGGGGGGGTTTACCCCCAAACCCCCCCTGGGTGCGCCATTACCTCTCTCTTACCAATCGCATTTATTAAGTTGACTTCAACTCCCTGGTTCACACAGCTCGTAAGTTCTCTTATTGTACAGTATTTTTTGCATTTCTTGGCTGATTTTTTTAGAAGTGCAATTACCTCTGAATTCAGCCATTCTGTTGGCATCTTTTCAGAGTTGTATATATGTTGTTGTATATCTTTGTGATTATTGGTATTGATTCATCGCCCATTAATTTAATCCTATTTTACCCATTTTACAGATATAATATTTGAGTGAGTAGATTCTGAGTTCAGTCTTTTGTAGTCTTAAGAAATTTTGGTGTAGACAGCTGAAGGTTTTAATACATTTTTTCTTAATCTTCGGTCCGAAATATTTTCCCGGTTTGGTAGCCACAGTAAATATCATCATCCTCTTCTTCTTTATCCCTATGCGGGATCCCTTCCCACAGCTGATATTCTTTAGTCAATATCCGTGAACGCGGCTTTCAATTTAATACTTTGATATTATTTTCAAGAGATATTTTTTATGATTGCGCAGAGCATTAAGATTGCCAACTCAATAATATTATAAAACATGTATAAATTATTTATTTCTTTGTTTCCTAACACTTAAAACTCTGACGCAAGATCAGTTACGCTTCTCCGATTCTGCCACATGATACGAATCTCTTTTACTCGAAAGAAAATCGAATCCAACCGCAGCACATTTTTTTAATTGTAATTTATAATTTCAGAAATTAGAAAAATCTCAATTAACAGCAAACAGTATGATTGTATCGTTGCGTAAGTTCTTAGTGATCTTCATGGTTGGATTACCGAAAAGAAAGTGATACAAATTTTCATTAAATAGCTATAACCTCACGCTGAACGCGCTTTCTACATATTATACTGACGACTCGTCAAAATGGGCAATTATTTAAACATTGTTAAAGGCTGTGTTGAAATGAGAACAAGGTATGGCTTGTTTGGTAACTACGACGACGGGGATGTGAAATAATGTTGCCCGTCTACTTGTTTAAATTATATTGAAATATAATTGAAATAAGCAAATTGATAGTTCGAAACATTTTAACAATTTGAACATTCGTTTTATAACATTCTACTATATGTATTTGCAATGATTTACAAATTTTTATGAAGTGTGAAAGACCTAAAATATAAATAAATTTCTTCCAACATTGGTATTAACTTTCCAATAGTAAATTTTTTTTAATGATCATATCCATATCTATGTAGTTTATTGAGGTCTCGAAATAGTCGATAACCATACGACTAGTTGAAAACCAAAATCTAATATTTGGTCTGCAGTTAAACATATCAAAGACAAATATCATGATAGTGGATAGACTACATAACCATCATCCACACATAACCACGATTGACCAGTTTGAGGTTGTGAGCTCATACTTATATCTGGGATCGTTTATCATAAACAGAGGGTCACATAAACACAGGGTCACACAGGAAAAAATAAAACGTAGATGTGATCTAGCAGAAATCACCGTAGGCAAGATGGCAAAAATACGAAAGGATTACCAAATTTCACGAACTCTAAAAATGAGGTTGATCAATTGCTTAATATTCCCAATACTGATATACGGATGTGAATATTGGACCCTACGACAATCGGAAAGAAGAAAGATAGACGACACTGAAATGTTCTGTTGAGAGAAGAATGTTGGGAATTCCGTAGACCGACCACAGGAGAAATAATTCAATTCTAAATGAGCTAAAAAGCAAATGGCTATTCAGCAAAGAGTAGACACAAAAAACATGAAAATACTTATAAAAGGAAAGGTAGAAGGCCAAAAATCACGAGGAAGATCGCCAACAAGATGGATCGATCAAATTACAGGAGTAATTTGGACGATAAAAATGAAACCGTTCCCAGTTCTGAGCTGACCAATCAGAGGACATCCAAGCACTCGAAAGTAACTCAGAACCGCGCAACAAGACGGTTCCACCTGAGATTAAAGCATGGAACTGAACTCAGATCCATGAAATCCAACTCGTAAGAATTAGGCTCACTTCACCTTTGCCCACTTACGGCACGTCAGCCGTAAGCCTCTTCCTCTCCAATCCCGACATGCCACGATCCTCAGAGCCAATCCTTATCCCAAAGTTACGGAACCAATTTTCCGACTTCCCTCACCTACATTATTCGATCGACTAGACACCTGCTGTGAATATGGGTACGATCTTCGTACTAAACTTCACGTGGATCTCTCCTGGGTATTCAAAGTCCGAAGGGAAGAGCCGGAAACCGCTGCAACTGCAATGCTCTTCTCGTTCCATAATAAAAAGACTTAAGCATGAGTTAAAAAAATGACTAGAGACGGAAATCTTTGGAGGCGGATAATACATGACATCACGATTGCCACTACACTCCCTCCAGAAAGTCAGGTCTGACGAGAGAGATTCATAAAGTTAAAAATCTTTGATTTTGTGACTAAAAGCAGTACCAGAGTATCTTATAAACCCATCGTTGGTTCTAGCATATATAAAACTAAGTTTTTAAAATTATTTTGGTGACAGTTTTAGTGATAACGACTTATAATTTTAAAAAGATAAATTGTAATAATACCGTCTTCGCATCGCTCCTTCATTTATAATTATGCCAATCATTCCTTTTCGATTGCTTATTTTTGTTTTCTTATACCTATCTGAATATAAAATAAAGAAAAGGCTGTTGATGGAAGAGTTGTTAAAGGACCTAGAAGAGAGTTGTAACGACAGAGCTAAACTCTTTGGATACCTAAAAACTCAACAAAGAAAATGCAGACCAGTAGTTAAAATTGACAATGGATCATGTGAAACATATTTCATAGAAGATAGGTATAAGAAATAATGAAATAATGATACCAACATAATTAAGAATATGTTAACAATATTAACAAAATTAAACAGAAAAAAATTATTAACAAGCATTTACAAGCTAACAGTTAGAATTTGGGAAGCAGAAAAAATGCTCAAGGATTGGAAATAACGCAGAAATATATCAATATTTAAAAAAGGAGAAGTGAGAGACTGTAATAACTATAGGGTAATATCTCTACTGAGTACAAAATGTAAAATTCTAACATTCAGAGAAAAACTCAATTCTCAGAGAAAAAATTGAGGAATACCAGCAGGGAAGGTAGATCCACTACAGATGCGATCCACATAATTATCCAAACAATTAAGGAATGTCACGAATACAATATAGAGCTTCACACCTTTGTAGATTTCAAACAAGATATTTACTATTAAAAGAAATAAGCTGTTTAATGAAATGAAATATCAAGATATATAGGCAAAGCTAATCAGATTAACCAAAAATTACTAGGAACGGATCTCAAGTTAAAATAAAAATAGGAAAAGGTGCCACAAACACAATTGCCGTAGAAACAGCAGTGAAAGGAGCAGTCAAGACTAGCGAAATTGACGAAACCATAGCCCACTCCTTTGTAAATATGAAGAAAATTAAGAATTAAAAAAAATCCTCAAAACAATTATGGGCCCAATAAGAATGAAAAACTGGGAAATGAACCAATGAGAAATGAAGAATGAACCATCAATAAAGCGCAGAGCCTTAGATGACTGTGACACATAGGGAGAAGGATAAACGACCTTAAGAAGATTACCGGATGGAAGGCAGAAACTGTAAGACTAAGAGGAAGATCTAGAGAGAAATAAGAAGACCAGGTCATGAAAGCTGTCAAAATCCTGAAAGTGAAAGTGAAAAACTGGAGGAATCTATGCACCGATGGAAATAAGTGAATGAAAATTGTAACCAAAGCCAAGTAATGTAAAATAACAAACTTTGACAATATACAAGAAGAATGCAAAGTGATTCACCGAAAAAAGCGAATAAAAGAGCTAAGTAGGAGCGACGAACATTCATATCCGGAATGAAAGGCCTTGATGATGGTATATGAAAAAAACTCAAATACAAAATACACTGCACAAAGTATTCTTCAATGCTGAGCATAAAAACGCACATATATGCTATAACTTAGCAAGGTCGGAAAAAGTAATAAAAGGGGAAGAAAAGGAACTAACAAAAATGCTGATAATATCGTTTTCTTAATAATTCGGCTATTATGATAACGAATCTGGCCGTAATTGTCGGTACTCATATTTTACATACTCCACTACATTTTGCATTTGCATTATAATGTCTCAAAAATATACCCAATTTTTCGCTTTAACATTCCACTTTGCTTTACCTTTTTATTAATGTCACACTGTTCAAATAAGTTTCAATACATCAGCAACTCGTTCCTGAACACGTGAACAAAAATAAACAATCCGTAATTTTTATTTTTTGTTTGAATTCTTGAATAAATTGTCGACTTATAACACTACTAGATATGTATATAAAACAATTTCAAATGTTACAATCCTATATTTGTTTTGTTTATTGTACCCCCACTCAGATATTACTCCCGCGTGATTTTTGGGAATGTACAGCCACTGTCTATAAAACGTTACAGATGATAATCCAACATTAACTAGATACATCTTGAATGATTCATAGCATATTGTTTTTTTCGTTTGTGGTTTTATGTTGAAAGGAATCATCTACACAATCTGAAAGTGTTCCTCTAGCGAGATTTAGCATAAAAAAACAGTTTTTTTTTTCAAAGATTCACTAAAGTATATCACGAGTTTATAGAAAAGATTGTTGATTGTGAAGTAAGTAGCTTAGAACATAAAAAAGTGTTCTATAATTCGTTCTTCAAATATTATATTTGTCTTCTCCTGCTCAAACTCTAATACCACGTTTTTGTTTAATCTAATTTCTTATTCATCCGTAAAACTAAATATTCTTTTCTTTATTGACTAAGTAAGCTTCTGATTCAATTATAAGAAAATGTCTGTATCAAATCCTAAATAGAGAAAACCGAAGATAGAGTGACTGTGGAAATGCCTACCATATAAGGTAGGTACCATATCTTCCTCCAGACATTTCCCCCCAACCACTTGCCGAAAGAAGACTGAAGAGAGTATGGTCAAAGGACCTATCGCAATAATATTTAAGAGAACCGTCACTGGACGGTACCTAATTTACCTGAATTTATTTACAGACTATTTAGTTATTACTCTATGTATATAGTAGATTATAAACATGTAGTGTATCAATAAAAAAGACATTCTTTAATGTATCTATCAACATTAATACCACATCTCTAGAAATAACAATATTTGTATGTGCTACAAAAGAAATGCCGCCCCATACCATTATATCTCCACCACCAGACTGTACTCTAGGAGAGAAGCAACATTGGGCATAGTGTTCTTCAGGCATTCTTCACACTCTTTGGCTACCATCCGGTAAGTATCTCGTAAAACGGTAAAAATAAGACGATACATTTTATTCGCTTCTGCGTCAAAGCTGTGGCAGTAGCAACAAAATTGAAGTTTAAGAAACCGATCTTCCACATCGTTTGTTGCCCTTGATCTTCCCTGTCTAGGTCTTTTTGAGTAAGAAATTCGAAATATTTGTAAATTATTTATTGTACTTCGTGCAACGATAACCATTTCTTCGATATACCAAATAGAAAGGCGATCATTATGCAGAGCAACAGATTGCACCATTTGATCTGGCATCACTATAAATGATTCGTGTTATAAAAAAACTATTTTTTACTGAAAAAGCAGCCAACATTATTCCAAAAATTAAAAGAATACAATCAATTTAACAAGCATTATTTTTCGTTAGTTCGTAAGTAAATATTTGATTTATCAAGAGCACCTTAACAAAAACTTTATTTTCAACCACAAAAAATGACAAACTTTTAAAAAACGAATGGATAAAGGCAATTTTTATTCTAATAAATATATTTAATTATTGTATAGGGCAATTTAACTTTACTAAAAGGGAAAACACTTCACGTGGTCGGTTAATTTTCGGGACAGTGCATATTGGTGGGAGGGGAAGGAAGAAAAAGTAGATGACGGCCAATAAAAAGTGGTTAAAGGCATGTAAAGATGATCTACAACGAAACAGGTGTTAAAAAATTAAGGATGACTTCTATTAATAAACAAATTGGATACAAGTATTGGTTAAATTCCAAACACGGATCGCTAAAGTTCAAAAAGTATTTTTTCTAAAAAATATGTGTCTTTATATCTAAATTTTTCTGTAGCTACTTCTATTTTTTTGCCGTGATAACTGTGTCTACAAATATCTATACTGAGTAGCATCTTTTCCAAGTCTTGTTAGGAAGTAGGAAAATCATTTACTGTTTCAAGTTTAGTCAATATTTTATATCGTTGATATATTCAAAGTTTTAGTTAGTATAGTATAAAAGTTATGTATATAAATATTTATTTTTATAAATAATTAATCTAACACGGTCTTTTAGAACACTTTCTTTTTGGTCTAGTTTCCCGTGACGCTATGTCTACGATATATGTATGTGGTGCACCTGTGATCATATTTTTTTTATGAGAAAGTTGTTATTCTGCAAAGTCGATGCAAAGCCATGCAATTCTTTGCAACAAAATGTAGCACAGTCGCTGAATATTGTATGATTACTTGAATTTCTTAAGACTTATGATTGAACTTGACACAAAAAGGTCTAGATTGGTTTCTAAATATTAAAATTTATGTAAAATAAAGGAAATTTAAAATTAGTCAATAATCATAGATCAAATACGTAATGGCGGAATAGTATTTTGAGTGTTTATTAAAGGAAGCGTTTATAATGACGAATTAAGTGATAGGGATGTTGGTAACAGTGGAACTATTAAAATCAGAAAAATAACAGGATGAATTGAGACCAACCAAGAGTTAATTAAAAGTACAAGAGAAAAATTTATGCGATGGATGTGTAATACAATGTAAAAGATGTAAATACGCATAATGCTATATAAAAAACGAGGCTCTGGCGACTGAATATGGGTAAGATAACATCATCATTCTGGCTTTACAACCCTACGTGAGTCCTAGTTTCCTCAATAATTTCTATCCAGTCGTCCCTATCTATCGCCTTTCTCCGCCAAGTACGTATTCCCATATTTCTCATGTCTTCATCGATTTTATCAAGGAACCTTGTTCTTGGTCTTCCTCTTCTTCTCTGACCAAGGAGCGTTTTTTAGCTGGGTCATTTTGTTCCATCCGCATTACATGCCTGATCCACCTCAGATGTCCTATCTTAGTATTTCTTTTTTGATATCTGGTTCTTGGTATATTCTACAAAGTTCAAAGTTCTATCGTCTTCTCCATACTCCATTGTCATTCACTGCTCCATAGATTCGCTTTAGTACTTTTCTTTCGAACCATCCTAACATGTTTTTATTATTTTTTGTTAGAGTCCAGGTCTCTGAACCATTTTTTGGGACTGGGCGTATTATTGTTTTATAGAGTTTTATTTTTGTATTTCTCGGTATAATTGTGGATTTAAGGAGGAGATTGAACTCAAAATAGTATCTCTTGGCCGTGCAAATTCTGCAGTTTATCTCTGCGGTAGTATTATTTTCAGTGTTAAGGAGCGCTCCCAGGTATACAAATTGGTTCACTGCTTCAATGACGTCGTTTTCTATAACAAGTGGTCGTACGATTTGTGGTTGTGTGCTTATTTTCATATATTTCGTTTTGGTGGTATTTATTATTAAACACATTTTTGTAGCTGATTCTTTTAATACTACATACGCCTCTCGTACAGGGCGTTTCGTTCTCCCAACAATATTGATATCATCAGCATAGGCCAGGATTTGCACTGATTTATTATATAATGAACCAGTGGTTGTGATTTGTGACCTACGTATTACTTTTTCCAGAGCCAGGTTGAACAATAAACAGGAAAGGGGGTCTCCCTGGCGCAGCCCGTTATTTGTTTTAAAAGGTTCAGACAGTTCCCTGAATTCGTATTTTTCATTCAACTTTTTCAAGAGTTAGTTTTATTAAATTTACCAACTGATTTGGTAGTACTAATTCTTTCATTGGTTTGAACATTTCTCTTCTATTCACAGAATCGTAGGCTGCTTTGTAGTCTATAAATATGTGATGAGTATTAATGCCATATTCGAGTGTTTTTTTAAAAATTTGTTTCAGGGTTGCAATCTGATGAATTGTCGATCTACCACCTCTGAAGCCAGCCTAGTATTTTCCTACTATCCGTTCTATATATGGTGCCATAGTACTGTGGAAAATATTTTACACGCTGCATTTAGAAGTGTAATTCCTCTGTGGTTAGAGCATTCAAAGATGTCTCCTTTTTTGTGTATGGTGCAATGTGTTCCAATATTCCAATAATTGGGGAGGGGGCGGGGTTTCCGTGTCCATATTTCTTTTATAAGCTGCTGTAATGCCATTATGGTATCATGGCCATCTTCTTTATATAGTTCAGCTGGGAGATTATCTATTCCGGATGATTTGTTCTGGCTAGTTTTTAACTGCATCTACTAGAGAACCTGGTTAAAGTATTCAATACATCTTTCCTTGTTGTTAATAGGTCGCCATTCTGACTTCTGCATTGTCTTGTGGTTGCCTTGAATTCTTTTTTTGAATTCTGTTGATGTTATGGGTAAGATATCAGTACCATGCAATTCTCAACAATCTCCCAACCCTGTTGATAGTAGGAAGGAATATATAGTCAACAAATGTACTTCGCATGGTAAAGTATTGAGTTTAAAAAAAATTATACCACAATTGGGTAAAAGTTGATGCTACTGAATAGATCATAAAAGATATTGAGGAATATCTGGAGAAATATACACCGAAAATAAACTTGACAGTTTATTTTTATATGAATAAGACAGTAAAATATGATATATGATAGGTCTTTGACGAAATAAATACTAGTAAGCAACAATAATGAGTGGAAAAATCAAGGGCATATTTTTTACATATCTTACTCAATACTGGCATTGATATTATTTTTTTTATGGAACTAGCAATACAAGATGGCGTCGTCACGGAATTAGCGTCACAATATGGCGTCGTCACGGGCGGGGTTACAAAATAGCTGTTCTTCACATTGATTCACTACTCTCGATCACTGCGTGTCTAGTCATCATATATTTATTTTAGCGAGTTTAAATTAGAATGGCTGCATGAAAAATAATAAAATAACAAAATACAGAAACTAAATGAGAATTAAAAAATTTAAAGAATATCTGTCAATAAAAGATTCGATTCGCAACGATTAACAAAATTTAAAAGTTATAAAATTGTCAATTACTTAAAACAATATTGACTCATCTGTTTAAATTTTTATAACATCACTCGTTTTAAAATAATTCCATATACCTATATACAATTATTATTTTTAAACATCTTATTTAGTTTATACAATAATTAAATTTACTACCAAATAATATTTAATTATATTTTGATATTAATTGAATATTTCATCTGAGTTTATTTATTTCGCCCGAAAAAAGTTATGAGTTCGCTTGAAAAAAAGGCCCAAAAAGAAAATTTGTTCCAAAATTTTTAATTATTTTTGCTTTTAACATTTTTATTTTTCATTTTATGGTTAAAAGTAATGAAAATAAAGTTATAGACAATTTAATTTGCTACAAATAATTTCTTATAAAATTTTTTGTAAGGTTGCTAGTTTACGAGATATATCGCGAAAAATCTTTTACCCTTTTTCAAAGAGGATGGTCAAGGGATAAGGGTGACGACACTACAAACTTGAACTTAAAGCTAAGTTAAAACTAAGGCATAAAAATGTAACATTTCAATGGACTATACTATTTATTTCCTTTTTGAAACAACCATTAACTAAATCATAAAATTTATAGTTTACGTATTCCTAAGTCGTTTATTTCCGATTCATTGCTATAAATTAAAACTAGCACAATTGGAGAAATTGTCATAAGTACAGTTCGCGCTTGCCGCGTAATGATACCTTTTCTATCAAAGTCGACTTCTCGTTCACCTTCCTCATTGTGACGGTCAGATGCACATCACAGTAATGGGATACTGTTATTGTAAAACTGTATGAAATCAACGTCATTTATACTGCTAAGAGCAGTTAGATAAAACATAAAAATCGGTCTTTACACTGTTAGATACAACAACAGATGGTCTTTTATTGACAAGAAATAATTTATAGTTTATTTTAATGTACGTCTGCTATATAAACGATACTTAATACTTAAAAATACTAACTTTGCTTGATTAATAATTTTAAAACGATTAACATTAAATTGACAATTGACAGCGAATGACAGGTAATTTTTGTGAAGTACATCTCGAATTGCGTTGAAAATGGTTTTTAAAACATTTTTTCAAATTTTTTTTCGGCTGTTCAAAAATACTGAGGCGGCATTCGATGAAAAACATAACATAGGCTACAGTCTAAACGCACAGCAGAAAATTTTTAGTGGTTTATTTAAGACACCTTGAATTTTTTTTTCCAAAATAATTTTACTACCAAAGGAAGACGATCCCTAACACAGTTTTTTCCCAAGCGAGACTTCGTTTTATCTTTATAAATATGTAATTTATGTTAGTTCATAGAATATGAGTGGGGGTCATATTAAAATTATTATTTTATATTATTGAAGAACGATTGCACCCTGTGTTTGGATTGGAATATGTCGAGGAAAATTTGTGTATTTTTGTCTGTTTTAAAAAGAACTGGAAAGGATGAATGTTGCCCAAAGCTTTTGATAGCTTACGGTGAAAGATAAATTTGAGTTTAGAATTAGTGTAAAATATCTTTAACAAAATTATGTAAGTACATACTGTACAGCACAGGTAAGTAAAGAAAATTATAGTTTTTAAATTAAGTTAGTTATATTTCTTTTTTTGTTCCAATATCAATTCGAAGTTATAAACTTCGTTTAAAACAGAAACAGAAATAAATATTATTCTATAGATGCGGCTTAGTTACCAACCCACAAACCTTACTTTGCACCATCTGAAAATGAAAGGGACTTACCTGAAGTCCAGTGGAAACAAATAATGTTCAGTATATACCAGGGGTGGCCAAACTGCAGCTCATGAACTACATGGGACTCTTTGTAGGGTTATTTGTGGCTCCCGATAAATGTTCGGGTTCCTTTTCATTTTTGTGTTATTATACTTTAAAAAATTATTATCGTTTCGTATGTGTTCTATAGTGTCTTTTAAATTAATCTCAAGAAATATGAAGGACCAAATACAACGTTGTAACAAATTCCATTCGTTAGTTAAGAATTTGTGACCATCAAAACAACATAAAAGGGATAACATGCGCGAAATAAAAGTCAGTAATCGAATGACTCCAGACTGATTTGTTGGAGCTATTTTCTTATGGTAAGTCTAATATGGATAACATAGTAAAAGCACAAACAGCGATGGAAAGATCAATGCTCAGGGTGACACTTACAGACAAATAAACAAATAAATGGATTATAAGCACAATCAAAGTAAAAGACGCAAAGGAGGGGACACAATGCCCGACTGAAGATAAGAGATGGAACCACGAAATACAACAATGAAGACCACGGTTGGGAAAGAGAAGCAGAAGAAGACCACAAATGAGATGGGCTGATGACATTAAGAAGATCGGAGGACACAACTGGAAGCAAGTGGCGCAAAATAGAAAACATTGGATTGATTTGATGGAGGCCTATGTTCAAAGTTGGATTACTTCAGGCTGAAGAAGAAGAAGAAGAATTTTCTTGTGGTACATATCTTAATACAGTTGACTATTTTTATTGGGAATTAGCCACAATTTTAATTAAGCTACGCATTAATATAATTAATACATCTCTTGAAGATAATTTAAAAAATTTGTCTTTTTCTTCCAATTAAAAAAAAATTGTTGCAAATACTTACGAGAAAGTCTATTATCCAATGAGGGAGGTATCCAGTCATCGTCTTCTGTTTGTGGCCTGTATCGCCTTCGTACTGTTGTTTCTTGTCTTGAGTTCATACTTGCAGTTACTAATCGTCCTAAATCTAAAAAAATAAAAAATTACAGGAATGAAAAAAATATTGCCTACTTGTGGCATAGAATACAGTGTTCATTATCTATCTACTGTACAAAAAAATTGAGAAACTAGATAGCGAGTACATAGAATGATACTATATATATATATATATATATATATATATATATATATATATAATATATATATATATATATATATATATATATATTTAATGTGATTATTTCGACCAAAAAACAATTTATCAGTTGTTGGAAATATCGGGTATGTGGTCTATATTCAATAAAAATCTTTATATATATATAAAATATATATATATATATATATATACATATATTGTTATGATTTTGTATTTTTGATTTTAATTTATTTACTTGAAACAATCACAAAAATATACTTTCTCGTTATCAATGTCCTAAAAAATAAACTTCTGATATTTCTTATGTTCAGTGAGTTCACAGTTTTCTAGTTGTATTTATCGGGATAGGAAAAACAAAGGATAATAATAAAAAGTATAATACATAAAATACAGATATTTTTATTTTATAAAAACAAACAATTATTAAATTTGCCGTTATCTTTTCAATCAGCGAATATGCATGTAATGAAATTAATACAAAAAGAAAATTTTAATTCTTATTTTCTTCTTGAGACAAAACAATTTGAAACTAATTTAAATTTGGATACCTTTATAAACTTTTATCTTCCTTATATTTAAAAAATCTATTTTATTATGGAAACAAAACTTTAAAACATTTGATAAATGTAAAAAGGTCTAATCATGCTTTAAACTGGTAACAACAATGAGGTAAACAAATCGCATTTAAGATTTACACACCTTTCAACTTGAAAAAGGAAAATATCTGACCTTTTTTCCCTGGATTGTTTTAGGACCACACAAAGAATTGTCCACCTTCCACAGCAATGTGTTCTTCCACCTTGCGCCTCGGCGTCTTGTTTCAGTATATGCTCCTTCAGCCAATTTAACTGACTTAATTTAACCTCCTGACTCAATTCTCCAACACTTAACACACGAAAATCACTTCTTCAAACATTCATATAACTTCTTCGTGACCCAAGGATCTCTTTTCTCACCTGGTGCCACAACTATTTAACACGTATTCCAGAAACTGCACACTTTAGATTCAAGGATTTCTTTACATCGACTTGCAATCTACTTCTTCCACAATTCTGCTAACAAGACTGGTAACTTTATCCACTTAACAATGCCGGCCTCCAACTCACGAACACACCGCTGTCGAGACGCAACCTTTCTTTTCGATCACTCAAACATCACTGTCTTCTCGAACCACAAAAACTCTATCAACCCTCGGTCTGTCGATTTCTCCTTCCAAAAGATCGACTCATCACAAAATCCAAATTTGTTTACCACACTTGTTGGAATGCTAATTACCGTTTTCAAGCAAGGAACTTTAATCTTTTAACAATGGTCATTTCCTTGTAAACAAATAATTTTTATACATTTCAAAGATTTTTGCCTTAGTCATAATAGAAGATTTATACAACACAATACCGGACTAATCCTTCAGGTAACAGCTTATTTTCTATAATGTACAAATGGTTTGTCAATAACTCGTTTAGAATGGCTTAGTTCTTTATAAGTCATAAAATTTCGGTACTAATCTATCTATTTACAAATATACAAACTTTCTATCTTAAAATTAATACATTATTTTGTCTTCAGATTTCTTAAAAACTTACTTCCGATGGATTCCTTAATTATTTTTGTTCCTTCCGCGTTTGTGGAAGAAGAAGTATAATAAATCCCCGCCTTTGCATATGATAAAAATTACTGAATTATGTAGGGATTTTTCTCTTATGCAAACATTCTTTGTCTCTTATTCATAATATTTATAAACATCGATTGATATTATATATTCCCCTAATCTTGTCTGAATCCAAATGCTTCAAAACATAACTATTTTATACCATTATCATTGTTTATTACGTAAGGACCCTCAAAAACAGGCATTAACTTTGCGCATACATTGCCGGGATGTTGGACACTCGCAATGCTCTCCACCATAACCTTCTCACCTTTTTGGAAAGTAACTGGTCTTCTTTTCCTATTTTGATCTTGTCTCTGGATATATTTTTCGTTTGCTCTCCGCAATCTCCTTTGCACATCTTCCATTATCTGTGTGTATTCCTTTTGTTTTATATCTTCCCATGGCCTTATCGGCATTATCCCTTTCATTATATATTCTGGGGTTTCTTTCGTTACGGTGCTTGGGATGGTATTTAAATACATTTCTACTTTCACCTGTTGTCGATACTTATATGGAATCGGGTACGTTTTCGATCGAAAATTTCCCAAGTTTTTTACCTCAAATGAATGTTCGTACTTTCTGGCCACTCTGTTTTCCTCATTTATCAACGTTTCGTATTTTTTTTAATATCAAACGCAACTCATTTTCTCTTTCTTCTCCACACATCAATTTAATTTCTCTTTCCTCAGATTCTTGACACATATTTATCGTCCATTCTTCATCCTCTTTTTCATTAATCTCTTCCCTAAAAACCACTGTTTCAATTATGTCGTTTTCATCTTCCTTTGTTGATATTCTTTCTTCTTCTTCTTCTTCGGGGCTCATCTCTTCTTTTGAGGAATCCCCGGTATTGACTTCCTTTATCCTTTTCTTAAGTCTTTTCCTTTTTCTTCTTTGTCCTTGCTTCGTTGCCAGATTCATTTCCACTGTTTGTTCTTTCTCCGAAATATCAATTTTCTGTTTCCCATGTTCGTTTTCCTGTTCTCCTTCCTTTTCTTCAGTCAGTTTCATCGTGTTATTTTTGAAATCTATTACTACATGTTTTTCTGCCAGTTCGTCCACTCCTACAATCATGTCATGCGACATGTTTGGCATTATTACACATTGTAATGCATACATTTTTTTATCCAGTCGTACCATCACTCGTATGCCTTCATTTATCGTTGCCAAAATCCGTTTATTCGCACCCACCAAATTTACCCTTGGTATTTTGTATATTAAATTTGTCAACTGTACTTCTTCTATTAATTTTCTGTTTATTAAGGTTATTTCTGACCCGGTGTCTATCAAAATCTTTATTGGTCTATTGTTAATGAAACCATCTACAAATTTTAAATTAACTCCTCTTCTTTCCTCATTATTTCCTGCCAATTTAATGAATTCCTTCGGGTGACAAAAAATTCCTGCCTGGTTTTTTTTTTTTTAGTGGGTGCTTTCGTGAAAAACCGACTGTTGTTCTTCCGTATTTCTTCTCTCATCTCTATTTCTTTCATCCTCATTTTCTTCTATTTGTGTATGATTTACCTCTCTTCTATTTTCTTTTGGTCTGTCATATCCGTTTCGGTTTCCACGATATTCCTGTTCATTTCGTCTATTGTAATTTCTGTTTTCTGGATATGTGCGGGTGTTATTTCTGTTTTGATTTTCTCGATATCTGTCTTCATTCCATGGCCGATTTCTGAAATCATCATTTCCTCTTCTATTTTCCCGATTCTCGTTTTCCCTCCTGGGAATAAATTCTCGTCTAGTGTAATCCCTCCTAAAATTTTGTCCTCTCTCTCTGTATTCCTGAGTTTCTCGATGTCTATAATTCTCTTGTGACCTTCTTGCTCTTCTTTCCTGTATCCGTGATGCCCTTATTTGTAGGAATTGGCATAAACTATCGATATCTTTGTAGTTTTGTAAATTTATGTGGTCTTCCATTGTGTCTTCAAAGTGTCTTGCAATCAACTCGACTAATTGCTCAGATGAATAATTGTATTGCAGATGTTTTGCGTTATTGTACATTTGCAATGCGTATGTTTTTTCTGATATACCCATCTTCTCATGGTATTTCCCATTTTGCAATTCCTTATTTATCTGTAATTGCTCTGTCTTTCCCCAGAAAAAAACTCAGAAATTTGTTTTCAAATTCTTGCCAATTTTCAAATTCCTCCACTTTGCTGTCAAACCATAGACTTGCCTCATCTTTGAGATGATTTCTGATAACTTCCTTAGCTGTCTCAAAATTTCCCATGTATTGTATCTTCTTCTTTAGATTATTCATGAACGGTACGGGGTGTAGTTTTCTTACATCCCCGCCAAACTGTATTTTTATTTCGCCGGAATTCTGGATAACTATTTCTCTTGTTTCTCCGACTCTATTTTGGTGTCTTATTTCCTTAATTAAATTTTCATTCCGTTTCACTCTTATTTCTATTTCTTCCTTATCTTCTTGCAGAGCGTTTTCAAACTTTGTTTCTAACTCTTCTAATTCCTTTTCCATTTTGTTTTTCATTTTTTTAATTTCCACCTCTTGTTCTGCCATTTCTTTTTTAACATTCTCTAAGCAACCTTTTAACTTCTTTTATCACTTGTTGTGTTTCCTGTCGGTTTTTTTCTATTGCTTGTTTCGTTTCACGTTGATTTTCTTCCATTCTCTTGTGAGTTTCTCTTTGATTCTGTTCCATTGTTTTATCCACTTTATCCATTTTTTGCATCATTATTTGTAACATTTTCTCTATTCCTGACAATTCCTGTTGTTCTGATGCCATGATTGTTGTTTCAAAAATGTCTTCTTGTTCTATATGTTCTTCTTGTTTTTTGTTTTCTTTGCTTTTGCTTCTCGTGATCGACATGTAGTTCAAATTTATCCCCGCCTGATATGAAACTCTTAAATTTGTGCAATAATATCCCCGCCAAATATGAAATTCGAGTAATGTTGCAAAGACGAAAAAATTTTCTCTTATCCCAAATGCAATAAATTTAAATAAATGCAATAAAATTTAAAACTTTTGTCAATTGTAAAAATCAATCAAATATAATAAAATATATCATGCAAAATTTGTACCTAGAGAAATTTGAAATGTTATGTCATAAAATGCAGTTATTATAAACTTTGACCATCGGAAATAAATTCTCAATCAACCTGCTTTCTTTCCCTATCCTTTTAAATTCCAACTAGAAATACTTTCTAAGCTTCACACGTTTGGGCGACAGTTGTTATGATTTGTATTTTTGATTTTAATTTATTTACTTGAAACAATCACAAAAATATACTTTCTCGTTATCAATGTCCTAAAAAATAAACTTCTGATATTTCTTATGTTCAGTGAGTTCACAGTTTTCTAGTTGTATTTATCGGGATAGGAAAAACAAAGGATAATAATAAAAAGTATAATACATAAAATACAGATATTTTTTATTTTATAAAAACAAACAATTATTAAATTTGCCGTTATCTTTTCAATCAGCGAATATGCATGTAATGAAATTAATAACAAAAGAAAATTTTAATTCTTATTTTCTTCTTGAGACAAAACAATTTGAAACTAATTTAAATTTGGATACCTTTATAAACTTTTATCTTCCTTATATTTAAAAAATCTATTTTATTATGGAAACAAAACTTTAAAACATTTGATAAATGTAAAAAGGTCTAATCATGCTTTAAACTGGTAACAACAATGAGGTAAACAAATCGCATTTAAGATTTACACACCTTTCAACTTGAAAAAGGAAAATATCTGACCTTTTTTCCCTGGATTGTTTTAGGACCACACAAAGAATTGTCCACCTTCCACAGCAATGTGTTCTTCCACCTTGCGCCTCGGCTTCTTGTTTCAGTATCTGCTCCTTCAGCCAATTTAACTGACTTAATTTAACCTCCTGACTCAATTCTCCAACACTTAACACACGAAAATCACTTCTTCAAACATTCATATAACTTCTTCGTGACCCAAGGATCTCTTTTCTCACCTGGTGCCACAACTATTTAACACGTATTCCAGAAACTGCACACTTTAGATTCAAGGATTTCTTTACATCGACTTGCAATCTACTTCTTCCACAATTCTGCTAACAAGACTGGTAACTTTATCCACTTAACAATGCCGGCCTCCAACTCACGAACACACCGCCTGTCGAGAACGCAACCTTTCTTTTCGATCACTCAAACATCACTGTCTTCTCGAACCAACAAAAACTCTATCAACCCTCGGTCTGTCGATTTCTCCTTCCAAAAAGATCGTCTCATCACAAAATCCAAATTTGTTTACACACTTGTTGGAATGCTAATTACCGTTTCAAGCAAGGAACTTTAATCTTTTAACAATGGTCATTTCCTTGTAAACAAATAATTTTTATACATTTCAAAGATTTTTGCCTTAGTCATAATAGAAGATTTATACAACACAATACCGGACTAATCCTTCAGGTAACAGCTTATTTTCTATAATGTACAAATGGTTTGTCAATAACTCGTTTAGAATGGCTTAGTTCTTTATAAGTCATAAAATTTCGGTACTAATCTATCTATTTACAAATATACAAACTTTCTATCTTAAAATTAATACATATTTTGTCTTCAGATTTCTTAAAAACTTACTTCCGATGGATTCCTTAATTATTTTTGTTCCTTCCGCGTTTGTGGAAGAAGAAGTATAATAATATATATATAAATATATAAATATATATATATATATATATACATATATATATATATATATATATATATATATATATATATATATATATATATATATTCAGGGATTTTACAGTATTCACTGCCTTCCCTCCCTCAACCGTTTCCATCTCTCTTTGTTGTCCCATTCCCCATCGTATAGGCCTCTCTTATTCATGGCGTCGTCTACTTCGTTCCTCTAGGATCTTCGGGGTCGTCTCTGTTCTGGGTTCTCTCTGGTCTTCCTATGGGGCTCCATTCGGTTATTCTCTTTATCCATCTGCTGTCGCTAGTTCTTCTTAATTGTTCATACCAATTTAGTATTTACTTCTCCTATCCATTCTTGTTATTCAGCAGCATCTTCGCAGGCATTCCACTCTGTTACTACTATCTTACTGCTGTTCACTATGATACTGTATCGGTACCAAATATAGAAAACTACACCTCTATACATACCGATGTGGGTTTGGATCGTAATACTGTAGTGTCTGTGATTAGAAATTAGACTAAAAGAGGATAAAAAAATTTATTGTAAAAGCATCTGACATAAATAAATTGAGAAATAAAGATTTCCAAGATATAGAGAAAGGAATTAGAAAGAAAGAAAGAAAAGAAGAACACGAGAACCATATTTTGGATACTAATATTTTCAATATGTATAAGAAAAAAGTTAAAGAGATACCTAATAGAAACGAACAGGAAAAGTCTGGTCGGTGTAGAAAAGGCCAGAGAACAAAATCTCATCACACACTTAAACAACCAATTACAAAAACTGACTGAATATATACCTACACGAATTATTTTGCAGATCACAGAAATAACATTCCCATAATAAAAAAAAAAACAAGTGCCATTTGCTAAATATATTTAATTTTTGGAAAACAATTCATTTACACATTTAACACAAGGGGTAGTCTTGGACGATATACTTGGAGAATATATATAGAAGAAGGAAAGGGTTAAGTACTAGGGAGGCTCTGTTTACCCTAAATGTAATCAAGCCCTTTCTTTTCTCAAGATAGCCTCCTTCGCAGAACACCAGACCACCACCATCACCACCCAACTGAAGTCCAACAATCAACGAGACCAGTACTGCCACCCTCAGCCAGAAATACGTTTTGAAGAGGCACAAGACTAAGGCCTAAAAAAGACTTCCGAAACACAACAACTACAACACCACCAGACTTAAAAGAAAGATGGCGAGACAACGAGGCGAGATGTGGTACTATAATGGAATTTTTTGTTAGAGTTCTGAAACAAATTAAAAAATATATAACATTTGTAACTTGAACTTGAAGCCAAATCTGGTTTTCAGATTTGGCAAGAAGAACTACGAAACTCCAAGAAAGATTAAGCAGATAAGAAAAGAAAATATAGTGATGCAAAATGGTGAAGATATATGAATATAAAGTCATTGGCAAGGTGAAGCTAATTGTTTTCGAAGAGAAAAATCAAAATTATACGAAATATGTCTCACTTTCTGTTCTTCAAGAAAAAAATATATATACCAAAAAACAACGCACGTGTAAAACATATTTTTTTTTGATTGACTTGTCATAAGCGTGTACAAAAAATATTTTTTTTTACCAAACGCTATTAGCCAGTCAGTTACGCGAATAGCTACTGAGCTACCGATCTACTCCAATCTGCTGAGATTGGAGTTGTTAGTTTTATTTGCTATTCAGACTAAGTCGTCCTCGTCACTGTTTATTTGCTATTTTAATTTCACCATAATCGACGTTAGCTGTGGTTCACAAAATGTACGGACTTCAATACTACAATAGATACGTTGTACAAAAATAGTTAGTTCTACGGATCACTGGTAAAAATCCATCGTCCAAATAGTATAAAAACAAACCAAATACTGTTTTTCGTCTCCAGTGTATCTGTTTATAACCTTAAATTTTTACTAAATATTACCTTTATCTTAAAGAGAAGAATAGTTTAAATTTCTTTAGTTCTGCAATTCAATTTGAACTATTTATCCTCATTAGACTAATGTTTATCGAAATATCATATCACGTTCATATAAAAATATGAACTTTTATTAGGTAACATGTGGTTGTTTATAAAAAAAAATATTTAAACAAAAAAATATTGACCTTTAAACTAAACATTATAAATGGCTTACCAATTTTTTGACGAGAAGCAATCCATTCATCCAAGTTCGGTATATTATTGTTGTCTCTCGGTTTGTTATTGTCGTTATGGGAATACCTCAGTGCTTTTCTTCTCTCCTTACTAGTGAACATACATTCTTCTAGCAATTCAAACCAGTCTTCGAGCCCCTCAGATGACCTTAGGTAAATCTTTCCATCCCTACCAAGAACTAAGGCAACTGAAAAGAGGATCAGTTTTTATCGAATGTATAACACTTTGTCGTTAGAAAATATTTTAGTACAATTAATATTTTTAAATAAATAAGTTTTTATTGCATTTTTGTTGTTAAAATAAAATGATATCAAATAAACTAAAAAGATTAAACACACATTTCCCTACATACCTGTACTATAAGATTTTTTATTCTCCCATTCGATTTTGACGATATCGATGAGCTTAACTTTGAAGAGGAATTGCCCCATCTCAGAAATTCGATCTGATCCTGAAGCCCTTCTAAATACGTGCAAATAGTCTCTAGTGAGGATGAAATATCGCTCCTTCCATCTGCTGAATAATCTGTCGCGTTGTTGCCACATCAGCCCTCTTTTTATCACATGTGCTGACTCCTTTCCAAAACTGGGAAGAAGCGACTGAAAATAAAAAATGACACAATTAGTATCGAGAGTTACTAAAATTAAACAATAAATCACAGTATCAACGATTATTTATAATATACTAAGCCACTTGTTTAAGCTGTTTAAAAGAATGATAATGCAAAGCGTAGAAAATACTATCGAACAGAATCTAATCCCACAGTAAGCCGGATTAGGGCTCGGAACATCATACATTTGAATCCGGACACGAAAAAGAAAGAAAGAAAGAATATGAAAAATGGGACCTTAATATGAATATGTCAAAGACAGAGTATCTTAAAATAGGAGATGATGAAGAAGATCCAGAGTTAGAAATTAGAAACACAAAAACATGCAATGAATATAAATATCTCGGATCTATAATATCTAAGGAAGGCTCTACCAAAAGAGACATCGAAAACAGAACGCAACAGGGAAAAAAAGCGGTTAATATTCTAAACTCTCTACAATGGTCTAAAGATATTAGACAAGAAACGAAATTGACAATCTATCGAAGCTTGGTAGAGCCTATTATGACTTATGGGGCAGAAGTTTGGTGGCAGATCACGAAAAAAGACAGAAGAAGAATAGAAGTAGTAGAAATGGATTTTCTAAGGAGAGCGTGTGGTTTATCCAAAAAAGATCATATCAGGAATTAAGATATTATAAGGAGGACAAATACTGTATATTCCAGTGTAGACAGAATTGAAACGAGATCACTAGTGTGGTATGGTCACGTGAAGCGAATGAATGAAGATAGATGGCAAAAGAAAGCTTTAAATTACATACAACATCAAAGGAGAAGAAGGGGAAGGCCTTCAGTTGCCTGGGAAGAAAATGTACGACACATAATGAGAGATAGAGCCATCAAAGAAGACGAATGGATGGACAGAAAACGATGGCGGTCGAAATGTGAGAGGCAGCAGAGGCTGTAGGAACCTCACTTCTGATGGTAGGTACTTAAAAGTGTATCTGGTGGTACTCGGTCAAATTCCTTTAAAGTTAATGAAGCAGACGTATACGTTCTTTCGGAAAGTTTTGTAGGAGAACGCGCTTATAAAGCTGTGCCTCTTTGAAGAAATACAGCTTTTATTCACATAGAAATAAAATTCGGTTGTGTAGAATTTATCAAAAAATCTGTGCCTCTTTGAAGAAATACAGCTTCTATTCACATAGAAAAAAAATTCGGTTGTGTAGAATTTATCAAAATAATTTATACATAAAATTCAGCTACGACGTTAGGCTTATCAAATTGATCAACCTCACGTCGCTGCCTTTGGTGTGTCTGCTTTTCTTTGACAGTGTAATGTACAACAACTATAATTAATCATCTTTTATTTTTTCTTGGTTGTAAATGTTATTAAAGAAAGAAGTTAAATAGATAATCCTTCCTTCATCCATACGTTTAATCAGTTCAGTAGGAATTTGTTCTGGTCCAGGCTCATTATTTTTATTTTGGGTTGCTGTATTGCCCTTCGGACTTCTTATTTTAATATACTGGGACCTCTCGTCCATCTCATTTTCACAAATATGTGTATTTTGACAAGTATATTTAAGTTTCTTGTGGAGATTTAAACTGCTGTGTTGTTGTTGGAGGTATTCTATTTGTTTACGGGAATTATCAAGCCAAAGTGACTTCACGGTATTTGTTAGTGTCCCTATTTTTTGATTTCCGCCATATATCCATTAGTTCCAGAATTTCCTGAGTCATACCAACATTTTCGAATTGTTCTCGATTGTTTTCGTTTGGTATTTTTGTTTTTTTTTTTGTGCATTTATGCATTACTTTTCTTGAAATATATTATTTCTTCTGTGATATATGAACACGTGTTTGGAAATTTCTGTGGAGACCGAAACCTGCTTTGTTTGATTTAGATGGCTATAACACTTAAAGTACAACTATGTAGTAAAACATTACATATTTTTCTATAATACTTTGTGGCTTAACTCCACCATTGAGGGTCCCAAGCCCGAAAGAAAGAAGAAGGATAAATGGCTAGTGTGATAGGTGATGTTGATAGTATCCATGCAAAGTGGACGCTGTCAATAAATGACAAGTAATATCTGAGTCTGCACTTGTAGACTTCTAGTAGTAGATGCCACTAGCAAATCCTACCTACGTAGGGATGGGTAGAGTCCAGCGACTTAAATCTGGACGATCTTGGTTAAGCTATGGTAACCCTAACAGAGGAGCCCTGGCCTCCAGGTTGGGGGTTGAGCATGAGGCTAACTCACTTATCCCATAAAAATCTATTGTTACGAAATCTCAAACAAAAAGCCGAGACGATACAAGGCACGGAACTAAGGATAATGACTTAAATATTAGTACTTAGAATGTGAGAACGCTGTATAGGACAGCGAGACTAAAGTTGCTCTAAAGATATTAAATAAACATTGCAGCCATTCAAGATACGCGATTTACAGGAACCGACATTATGCAAACAAATCTCTATTGATTTCTGAAAGAAACGTACTACGGAAGATATTCGGAGCGGTCTGTGAAAAGGGAACGTCGAGGTGTAGATATACTTTGAACTGCATAATATCTACAAGCATAAGTTTTATGGAAAATATATTACCACTATAATAAGGCGAAATCGTCTGCAGTGGACAGGAGATGTAGCCAAGGACCCGGAATCCGAACATGATAAAAAAGAGTTCTAACAGCGCAACCGGTGGGAATGAGACGGGGTAGACCAAAGATGAGGTAAATATATGGGGTAACAAAGGATGCTGAGAAGGTCGGTGTTGCCAACTGAAAAATCCAAGCAAAGGAAAGTGCGAAGAGAGCTTGGCGAAGAAAGTTTAAGAAGGTTGAGGCTCTTTAAGGGCTGTAACACTGTGATCATGATGATGATAATGATGTGAGATACTGACTATATGGCGTAGATACTAGGACGGTGAAGATATACTTTAGCAATAAGATAGCAGTGTACGAGTTATGAATGTATAGAAGGATACTAAAAATATATGGATAATAAAATATAAAATGTAAAGGTACTTAGAAGAACCAAAGAAGAAAAGGAATTACAGTTAACCATCAAAACTCGAAAACTACAATACTGCTAAAATAGATAAATATGTTTTGAGTGAAGATATATACTAACTTGGCAAAATATCATCGAATGAAAGAGTGTGGGAAAAAGTATAGGGAAAAGAAAAATGCCACGGTTGCAACAGTTTAGAGAGTGCTTTGATGATATCCAAATTTCAAAGCGGATAAGCAACGCAAAGAAGAAATAATACTCTTGTAATAAGTATAAGTTGTTATTCTACTTATGCTGATATACATCACAGCTAGCATAAACAAATAAATTTGTTAAGGAAGTATTTAATTTACATTTATTTTAGAAAAATTTCTTATCGCAAGAAATATTAATAACATAAAAATCGAAACACAACAAACAACCATCTCATTATTAACTGATACTGACGTATCATAATTACAATAAAAACAAAAGTTTTTTTCGATACAATAATCACATCGAACTTTAATAATTATATTAGCGTACGACAATTGTTAATTACTTATAATTGACATTCGAAGTTTATCTTTGACCGTTCAGGAAGGAAATTGCGGCTTATGACTTCAGTTATCTTTGTTTGTTTAAAAAAAAATTACGTGCATCTGGACATTAATACGGGCAATGAGTTATTGATATGCCGGCTTTATCTGTAATTATTAGCTTAAGAACAAGCAAATATTTGTTAGAACTATTAATACATAATTTACAATGATACGGAAGTAAAATATCAATAAAAATTATACAGAGCGATGTTGAGAAAACTTCCAAATTAAACAAAGGAAAATTTGTCAATGTGTGATTTAATCTACAAGGGCGAGATGAACAAGTTTTAGTTTTGTAGTGACACAATGAGTCAACAGTATTCCTGTTTTCTTTATTTATATTTATCTCTTTCTCGCCCTTGAATTTCTCACATGTATCTTCGACCATAACAAAATCAAACTCCTTCAGAAACATGTATTTTTTAACCACCCAAGTCTTTAACTAAACTCTTTTTTGGACCTTACTCTCCGTACAGAGACAATTAATCCATCCAGACATCTGTCGTTTGATTTTATACTAAAAATAGTTATTAAACTTTAAAATAAATTATTTGCTTCCTGAAATTTAAAAACTGTATTCATTATTCTCGTTTTGTCAAAATTGAATAAAAAAAAATCCAAAGTTATTAAATTCATTAGAAAAGCCACCTCTCCCGCTCCAATATTCTCAATCAACAACGATCCCGGACCTGTAGTTGATAATTTGTAACATTGTGGGTATGATCTGTGATTCTCGACTGAACTGAAAACATTACTTAAATCTTATCTCTATTGCCTTAAGGAACTCAACCTAATTAAAACTCTTTCACACTTTTGTTAAAGTGCTGATGAGAATGTAGTTTTTACAGTATACAGAGCTCTGATACGATCCAAATTAGATTACTGCTGCTTTATTTAAATGTCCATCTCCAAATCTGACCTAAAACTATTAGATTCTATCCAAAATACTGCTCTTCGTCTATGCCTCGGAGCTTTTCGCTCCAGCCCGCAGGAAAGGCGAGCACCTCTATCCCTTAGAGGACAACGTGTGCTTCTATCATCTGCTACCACTACATCAGGTAATCCTTCCAACCCCATTTACCATCTTCTGACCTCTGTCCTGATTACTCCATTAGCAACTCCCTAGCACAATTATAGAGCCATTCCCGCAATTACTCGCCCGTCTATTAAAGAACACTGACCTATCCTTCACCCGACCTATCTTATCTATAAATCCCCTCTTCCTGGATCAAACACCTTCCTTTATTTAACACCCCTTCACCATTTAGAACACATATGATACATCCATTACTCTTACAAAGAAAGGATTCCTAGAAATACTAGACAAAAAACCTTTTGATTTAGTTCTTTACACTGATGCTTCCAAAAATTCTTGCGGAGTAGGATGCGCAGTTACTACTTTAAAAGATATTATAAGTTCCACTCGGTTGGCGTCATCATGCAGAATTCAAATGGGAGAGCTGTTTAGCATCCTATAAGTCTTTAAATTAATTTCCAGCTTATTAAAAAATGTAGCAATTTTCACCGAGTACCTTTCTTACAAATTCGCATTCAAATCTATATTTACTGATCATCCACTAGTTCAGAATATACACGACATATACCAATATCTTCATGCTCGAGAAACAAAAGTCTCACTTATGTGGTAACGAAACTGCTAATCGCCATGCTAAAGAAGCGGTTACTTCATTAATTAGCTACCTATGATCCAACTAAGCAAAGATTCTAAAGCTAAGTTTAAAAATTCAATTATCTTGCAAACTCGTTGGAATAACTCTGATACAGCCCTACACAGAATTCAACCTAAAACCCGACCAAGTCCGACCTAAACTACCCAAGTGAATACAACAAAGAACTACAGTTCTTCAAAGACCCTAATCGTTCTAATAAAATTTAATAACTTTTGTGTAATTTCTAAGAATACATTAACTATACCACTGTGACGATGGCCTTAGTTGTCAAGACACTTAAACTAAATAAAAAAAAAAATAATAAAAAATTAAAAAATCAAAAGGTTCATTCGTTCATTGTATGGATTTGATTTCTTTTTGGTGGGATATTTTGGTGGGGTTTTAGCAATTTGGCTCCGTTAACCCAAAGGTTAACATAACATAACATTCGTTTATTTTTATTTAGTTATCAAGAGATGCCAAATTGGAATTTCCATTCTAACTTATCCAGCAATAATGAGAATAGATATGGATTTTGAGGGTATACAAGGCAACTATCGAACACGGTGATTAATTTAATCTTGCCCAAGTACTTTCGATCAATAGATCATCTTCAGGGGCATCTGAAATAAGCCAAGAATCGTTTTTTATCAAAAAGGAAAATTAATTCGCTTGGATAAAAAATTTCAAGTTTATGGTTGAAAAAATTTTATATGTGATAAACGTTTATAGACTTACTTCGTCAGTTGTTTTTTCCGACATAGTAGAATGTCATAAATGTAAAATTTGGACATAACAATACAAAATACAATACACAAAGACAAACAAACACTTTAAAATTTTTAAGGAGAAGCTACATGTTGTATAGAAGCCGGAGACAGAATGGACTCCCGGTCTGACGGAAATATTGAGATGACATGTGACAAATGACAGCTTGTGAAGGGCAGTTATGTGATCTGCACCTTTCAAAATTCTATGAAACTAAGTATTGACCGAAGGTCCAACTGACACCACTATAGGAAATCAACTGATGAAATATAAAATTATATAGTATATTTTTTATGTAGATTGAATAATCCCAATATTATAATCGTTTCTATAAACGTTAAAATCTATAAACGTTTATCACATATAAAAAATTTTTTCAACCATAAACTTGGAGTTTTTTATCCAAGTGAATTAATTTTCCTTTTTTATAAAAAAACGTTTCTTGGCTTATTTCAGATGCCCCTGAAGATGATCTATTGATCGAAAGTACTTGGGCAAGATTAAATTAATCACCGTGTTCGATAGTTGCCTTGTATACCCTCAAAGTTTAATTATTCGAACATTCCACCTTATATTGAGATATGGATTTATCACTGAGCCCTTGCCATACTACCCCTTACATAAAACTGATCACATCCCCTTAAAACTATTCTAACAATAGTAGTTATTCCATCGTATACCACAAAATCTTTCAACTTACCCTATCTGAGTTGTAAAAACTCAGTAGTAAAAAATAACCGCTTTATGTAAAATAATTATTTGTTTTTCGACTGGTGAGATTGTAAATTTTATAGTTTTTAAAGCGTGCTTAATTTGAATTGGCGGTTTTAACATTTTTTTTCGATCTCGTATAAATACATATTATTACATTACAGTTACTTGCCCTATTGTAATATTTATTAATTAATTACTTAATTATTACATGTCCTTTCATGGAAAACACTGCAGATGCCACTTTCTAACTTTAATTTGTCAATTACGGGACGTTGGTTCTTTAATATACTTTATTAATCGAATACAGCAAAGAATAACTGTACAGCTGTTCTTCCATTACTTAACCTCTGTGATCTCATCAATCCTAGACCTCTTTTTTCATAAGGAACGTTATACATCACGTAACATAACCATAAAATTGATAAGTGAACCTTCGTGAATTATAGATTTGCGCAACTATCATTGTTCTTTAAAAGAATTACAAAGAGTTGAGTTTTTGATAGTCCGGTGAATTTTTTACGATTTTTTAATCCTTATTTCTGATTAATCCAATTATATTAAGTTAACTGTGACTATGAGTTTAACAATGTGGTTAAACGCTACAAATATGTTTAAAGAGATAGCCAAATATAGAGCATCATCATATTTGACTCGACAATCCTCTTTGGTTCCCGGCTTGCTCCAAGATTTGTCACGATTCTGCTCGGTTTCTGGCGATTTGTTGCGATGTCGGTCTCAACTCCATCCAACCACCTAATTCGCGATCGGTTCCTTCTTCTTAATACATGTTTTTCTGTGTTTTAATGAACTTTACGACGCCTGGTTCATTAACGTCATGACGTCTGTTTTTTTGACACTGTCATATGCGTACTTAAAGTCAACGAACAGGTGATGGGTTTCTATGTGAACTGTCTTATTGATTGAATTTGTCTATTGCTGATTTTCCTGGAATGAATTAGACCTGGTATTATCCAATTATGCCGACTGTGTATCTATAAACTGTATCTGTATGTGTAAACTTGTAGCCTTTCGTAAAGAATATTTGCTAGTATTTTGTAAGCAGTTGTTAGCAGAGTTATACCTCTGTAATTGTTACACTACAGACGAGAGATACTTGAGACCATTCACAGGACATGGTTTCATTTTGCCAGACGAGAAATAAAAGTTTATGCAGTATCTGTATAAACTGTAGCATGGCGTCGTCACCATTCTTGTAGAGCTCACTGTAAATTTGATCAGTTCTTGGTTATTTATTATTTAGCTTAGTGATATTCAAAACTCAAATAATAATGATGGTAAAAGGCTGCTCCAGTTGCAAACGAAACATTTCTACATCACGGCCTAAACCGCGAATACAATCATCATCATCATTCTGGCTTTACAACTGTACGTGGGTCCTAGCCTCCTCAAGAATTTCTCTCCAGTCGTTCCTATCCATCGCCTTTCTCCGCCAAGTGCGTATTTCCATATTTCTCATGTATTTATCGATGTTATCAAGGGACCTTGTTTTAGGTCTTCCTCTTTCTTCTCTGACCAACGGGTCTATCAAAGAGCATTTTTCTAGCTGGGTCACTTTGTTCCATCCACATTACATGTAATATACAGCTCAGACGTAATATCTTAATATGTTTTATAATATCAGGTTCCTGGCATATTCTATCTATAAAGTTCGAAGTTGTATCGTCTTCTCCATACTCCATTGTCATTCACTGCTCCATAAATTTGCCTTAGTACTATTTTTTCGAAACATCCTAACATGTTTTTCATTATTTTTTATTAGAGTCCAGGTCTCTGAACCACAGGTTAGGACTGGGCGTATTATTGTTTTGCAGTGTTTTATTTTTGTATTTCTCGATATAAGTGTGGAAGGAGATTGAGTACAAAATAGCATCTGTTGGGAGAATTCGTACTCTCCCTTCAACTTTTTCAATAGTTAGTTTTGTTAAATTTACCAACTTATTTGGTATTTCTAGCTCTTTCATTGCTTCGAACATTTCTCTTCTATTCACAGAGTCGTAGGCTGTTTTGTAGTCTACAAATATGTGATGAGTATCAATGCCATATTCCAGCGTTTTTTCCAAAATTTGCTTCAAGGTTGCAGTCTGATCAATTGTAGATTTACCACCTCTGAAACCAGCCTAGTATTTTCGTACTATCCGTTCTGCATATGGCGTCATACGATAATATAGTACCGTGGAAAATATTTAATACGCTGCATTTAGAAGCATAATTCCTCTGTGGTTAGAGCATTCAAGGATCTCCTTTTTTGTGTATGGTGCAAAGTATTCCAAGATTCCAATCATTGGGAGGGATTTCTGTGTACATATTTATTTTATAAGCTGCTGTAATGCCATTATGAAATCACGGCCACCTTCTTTATATAGTTCAGCTGGGAGATTATCTATTCCGGGTGATTTGTTTCTGAATAGTTTTTTAACTGCATCTTTAACTTTAAGAATCGTTGGTAGTTCCTCTTCTCATCTAGTAGACGAAAGAGATGAGGTAAGGGGTAGTACCCCTTACCTCATCCTTTCGTCTTTCAGGATTTCTTCTTCTTCCTCTATATTAAGTGCCTAGTTAAAGTATTGCACCCATCTATTCAATACATCTTTCCTTGTTGTTAATAGGTCGGCATTCTGACTTCTGCACTGTCTTGTGGTTGTCTTGAATTATTTTCTGTTGGTGTTAACTTTTGAATGTCTATTTCCCTCTGTTGAGGTTTTCTATATATTTAAGTTCCTCATTTGGGTAGTTTCATTTTTTTCTTTTGTGTATCCTCTTTTCTTCTCTTCTCTTTGTCTGGTAATTCTCTATAGTTATTCTAGTTCGTCGAGTAAGTATCTTTCTGTTGGCTTCATTTTTTCTTTTGTTGCATTCTTCTCCGTGAATACAATTTACCGTTAAAAAAAAACTTCTATCTACTGCATCCCTACTGTTTTATAATTAATTTGCTCAATTTTTGATAACTTGGAAATATATTTTAAATAGTTGAGACATTAATTATAAAAGCCAAACAAAGTTTGTCGACTGCTATACTGAAACCTTTTGTAAATATATTAAAAGTACCTATTTGCAATTTTCTTTTATAGGCAATAGACTTCCCCTGTTAATTATTTAACAGGTTACATCTGATCTAGCCGAAAACTACTGCCTTTTCTAATTCTCTAATTGGGACAGGTAGTGTCAATTATATATTTATTCCAAAGCACCTTTTGTATATTTGTCTTAGAGTATACCAATGTATGCTCTTTTTTAAGAACGACAAGAAATGTACTTTCTGTCCTTATACAGACTTCTTAAAATTCACCGTACATTACCACGAATCCCCCAAATTAATTGGCAAACCGCAAGGCATCAATTGCCAACTTAATGAAATACTGAACGGTTTTTGATTTGTACGATTCACGCCGGAAATCGTTGCAATACGAACGGTTGCCTACACACAATTTATAAGACAATTAGTATGCGAATTGAAACTGTTACTTCCGTCAGAAGATGACACATACGCGCTAACAATACCTAAAACTGCTTTTGCAATGAACCTTATTGCTAAATTTAGGATAGTGATTGCACACGACGATTTAATACTTGGCGATTCAAAGAGAACAAGGCTGACTGGATTTTTATTGAAAATGCAAAACAACGCGGTGGTTTTTTTAAATTTGTGAACACAGAACATTTCAAGAATTTTTAATGATTCTTATTTATACTTTTAATACGCGTAAACACTTTTGTTGGACATCAAGAAGTAGAATATAGAGAATTCAAGATTATTAGGATAATTAAGATTAATGAAGATTATTATTATCCTGATTCTAATATAATAAACTTTTGGCTTACAGATCGAAAGTTATTTTCAAAGTACGTCTTTTTAATTAAAAAAAGTATCTTGTATCGTTAGAAACACATTTTTTCCTTCTTGAAATACTGATTTCGTCGAATGACATTCGACTTCCAACTCAAAAATGGACATCGCACATAAATGAAGTAATTAAATCATGCTAACAGAGAATAAACTTTCTAAAAGTCTTTTTTAATCACAAAAGGGGTGTAGACACAACTATTCTTCTACGATTATATCAAGCTCTAATTAGAAGCAAACTAGGTTAATGATGTATATGATACGAAACTACTACTAAAAGTAAAATGGAACAAATTGGACATTACGCGTATTTTTCGTAGCTTTCAGAATCAGGCCAATAAGAGGCAATATTTTTCAATGTGTTGTGCTACTAAGTATCTCAATGCAAATGAAAACTCCTTCATATTAACAAGCTTAATAAAGGAAAAATCTTTAAATCTACACTTATTATTCCCCTAGAAACAGGTCAATTGACAGCCATTTCTACAAACAGATGTCAGTCTCCTCCCCGAAAAGTTCAAAAAGAAAAAGTAGATTTTATCTTAGTCAACTATCTTAAACATTAGCACAATCTTTCTGAAATAAAATAATAATTTCAGTGTACCATCTCCAGATATCCTGATTTCAAATTTATTTTTACTGATGCCTACAAAAGCAGCAATAGTGTCGCTGCAGCTATTTTCGAAGACAGAACCTCTGTCACCCGCCTAGCCAAGGAGTATATCATATACATATACTGGAAAATTGCAAGTAAACTCTAAACCAATCAATCGATCTGCATTGATACCAATCACGTAGATTCTTTAAACCATGAGTTCTGCCTTCGGCCAACAGATCTTCTTCCTTGAATCTTTCCCTGTATTATGAGTCTCAAAATTTCATATTTTGGTCTCCTCACCACGTGGCCTAGGTATACCAGTTTTCTGGTTTGTATAGTGGTGATTAGTTTGTTTCTTTACCAACCCTCTCAAGTACTTCTTTATTTGTAATTCTATTAATCCATGATATTTTTAATACTCTGCGGTATAACCAGAGTTCGAAAGCCCCTTTTAAATTATATTTTTTTAATATACAAGTCTCAGCTCCATATAATAATAATGAAAATACATAACAGCGAATGGTACGTAGTCTGATATCCAAATTTAGATTTTTGCACGTTAGAAGTGGCTTCATTCGTATAAATGCTGATCTGGCAATCTCTATTCGCCTGTTTATGTCTACAGTATGATCATTGGTTTCATTGATCAAAGTTCCGAAGTACTGATATTTTTCTACTTGTTCTATCGCGTTACCATTGATTGTCAATTGATGATGTATATTTTCTGTTTTTTTTTGTAATTAGCATGTACTTCGTTTTTTTAGCGTTTATACTAATTCCCATCTCAGAACTATTCTTACTCAAGCTTTACATATCGTAAAATGTTAATTAATTTTCCGTTAACAGTGATTCCCGCTTCGATATTATTGAGCGTGTTTTGGAAAATTTCTTCAGAATATAAGTTACACAAAAGTGGCGATAAAACACATGCCTGTCTAACTCCTCTATAGATCTTCATTTCTTCTGAGTGTTGCCCATTAATTGGAACTATGGCTCTTTGGTTTCAATATAATGTTTGCACTATATTTATGAGTGCCTTAAATAGTGCCAAACAATGTATTATACTCATGCCACATGCTATACAATGCCCAAACGTGTGGCAAAAACATAATATTCTGATGAGTATCATCCCATGGTTTGATAAGGTAATGAAGCAGCTGATAAAGTAGCAACAGGAACTGTCAGTTACATGACGATCTCTATAATGCAAAGCATACCATTTTCAGACCAAAAAAACATTAATAAAACCCTACATTAACAAAACAGGGCAATAAAAGTGGAGCCAAATAGAAGCAAAACTAAATATTATCAAAGCAGATGTTACTTCTGCTTTATTACCGCTCTTAGCTGAAAGATATGACCAAGTAGTCATGTCCTCAGCAGACTGCGGCAAGGTAATACAAAATTTACACATGGATACATTTTCTTCAAGGACCTTCAGTTTGCCACAACTGTCAAATACCAATTTTAGTGTAGCATATAATGATAGACGGTCCACTGTACTCAACAGCAAGATAGGCAGAGGAAATACAACACAATCTGAAAAAAGTTCTAATAGAAAGACATTAGTAAAACAATAAACTTTTTAAATACTGTATAACAAACTGTAAGATTTCACAAAATGCTTGTATTTTTCAAAACTGCTATGGAAATGTAAAAAAAATTAAATAAAAACAAATCATCCCGCTAATAAACTTAGGGGTTGATGAGGTTAAAAAAAAAGAAAAAATATTTGATATAATAAAACAGAGGTGAAAACGTGACATTTTACTTATTTTCTTTAAAAACCTTCGTTGTTATTAAAATTTTAGATTTATAAAAGTGAAAACTTCCCTCTGCTACTAACACTAATTCTAACTAATATAGCTATTTATCAAATGTAATTTTTAGATGCATTAAAAGATAGAAAAAGTAAAAACCGTAATAATTTATATCGTCTAAGTACTTTCACTAATTAATGTTAACAGAACCATATCGGTCTGAAAAGAAAGTCACTACATGAAGGTACACAAGACATCAGTAACATAACTACTAGAATGGTGGTATTACTTGTAGCACCGATTTTTTCGTTGTTCTAGATAGTCACGTCGGTTATCACATTCTTGGGGTTGATGACATCGTTACAATAAATACACTGGTGGTCAAAAAATTATACACCTTAAATTTTGTTTACAACTTCTGTGCAAGGAAACAAATAAGTTATCATATCAGTTAGACTGTTTTATAAATTTTTTGTCGGTATTTTGATTTTGGTTGTGCCGTATGTGGATAAGCAAAAAAATTGTAGAGTGTATTATTGAATTGCTTGCCGTGTGATCGCGTAAAAATGAGCACCGCAATTTGTTGTTTTATTTTATTTAGTTTATGGGACAAATTAATGAAAATAAAAATAATAAAAATAGCATTAAAATAGATTTATTAAATGTTGATATTGAGATAACGTGTCCAGTTTATTGCTTCAAGTTTTTCCTTAAAAAAAGTCAATCTAAAACCCTGGATATGTTCAAAGAGGATCAAAAGTAATGAGTTGTTTTTCCATTGCCACAGTCACAATCTGGAGAATGAATCTTATTCCACTTTGCTAGAATTTCAGCACATCTACTTCATTTAGTACGATTTCTATTTAATGTCACCTATGTCTTAAGATTCCAATCAAATCCTGGAGCCAGTTGACTAGAATGGTCATTACATGGTACTATATGAATATGTTATTATGTGCCAATATAATTTTTCACCATTTGTTTGTTTCAAAGTCATCTGATATTAGTGACCTTAAAGTTAGTAGCGGCGGGTTTCTGCATTTTAGTGGACTTGTCTCTAAGTAAGAAATATCTTGGGTTAGCATTAATCTTTTATGTTCCATTGCTAGCGCACTCTTTTCGCGGATATCAGATTATCGGCTATTGGATCGGGCTGGAGAAGATGGATCTAAACAATCATTATGATCTGCATAGTACTATGAATTTGAATATCCATGCCCTTAAGCAAATTATTCTGCAATGTAAGTTTATGTATTTTGATTGCAAGTTTATGGGGCATATAATGATTTGTTATTTGTCGGTTGATACGCGAGGGCAAGGTTTTTGTTAACAATAATTTCCCTGGAAGTGATTTAATGGAATAATACCTAAAATCAGCTAAAGCTGTTAGTCTTCAGAATCAATAACATAGTATTAGATATATCGCCAACATGTCTCGAAGTACAGTGTCTAATGCTGTTGAATATTGTTTCCTAGGATAAATTTTATGAAAACGGATACTTAATGATACATCTCTGGTTCAATGGTAGAAGTATGAGAAAAAGATGAAAAAGATGGTGCTGGTGCTGTTAAATCATACATATTTGTAAATAGAATTCTTCTTATTTATCCTGAGATGACACACTTGTGGCAGTTAGTAGCGAGACCTTTGTACGAAAAAGGGGATCGAAATTTGCATGACTTCAGATACAAATCTGTGAAGAGATATAATTACAGAAGTCTATTTCGTATAAGGGTAAGGGGAATAAAAGTTGGCGTAATAGGATCGAAATACCGTGGCATTTATATCTACAACTTTGCCCTCAGATTACAGTATGACTAGTTTCGCTGATACAATTAATGGTAGGATAAATTTTAACTCAAAGTTAAAGGGCCTAGTCAATTGTTGATTTTGCCTTCTATGGGGAGACAAAACTACGTAGTTATCAATACGTAATAAACATAGAATAGAAAGTAATATTTCTTATTTCGGCTTTAAAAACATCAGTTCGTTTAGACATTTTTTAAACATTTGATAAAAAAATAAAGTTTTACATTATTATTTTATCAAATTCCAATGTGCCATTAAGAAATCCAGAAAGCTGTTTGGAAATTCAGAATTTTTAGTTCCTGTATACAAAAACACATCATGTTTTAATAAATCTTGTAACTTATTGCATTTAAATGCATTTGTATGTTAAGTTTAACCGGTTTGTTGGGGAATGCGACATTAGTCAGTAAAAAACAACGAACTTGGGTGTCCAATAAACTTTGAACAATCAGATTATTTCTGAAAAATGCAGATATTTGTCATCGAAAGGTCGCAAAATGGTCTTTCGTAGAAGGTTAAAAATATATCAACCACTAAGACGTATTTAGTGTGCCAATGACTGAACAATCTCCGCATTAACATATTTTTGGGATCCTAAGAAATATTATTAAATTCTTTTCGAATATTTGTGAAAAATTGTATTAATATAAAAGAAACTGTGTATATTTGTTTTTCACCTGTTAATAAGTGTAGTAAGTAATAAGGAGGTAATATACCTGGGGATGTTCTCGAACGCGACTAGTTCACGTTCGAGACGCATCGCCCCGCCCCTTATTTTTCCCGTTGGCCCCTCCCTGACCTGGAAATCCCTAATCGCTACTTCAGAAAGTATAAAAATAGGCGATTTTCAGGTCAATAAGTCAGTCCTTCACGGGCTCTCCGAGAGCTTGGTGCTCTCGGACTCAACATGGGTTGAAGTCAAGAGAAGAATGGGGAGAACCACGGAGTGTTAGCTAACACTCCGACATCGAGGCCTGCTGCAGACCGGATGCCTTCGACGTGCAGGCGCCTTTGACCAGCCAGTCTTCTTCGAAGTTAGAAGCCCCAGACTCCGATGAAAGTCCCGGAGTAGACCCAGTCATCGCCCCCCTACCGAAAGTGGTTGGACGACCACGTAGGCTTCGGCACACTGGTACCCTACGAAACCCCGTCGGACATGGCAGATGGGATCCGGACGACCTAGAAGAAGACGAACCCGTCGAAGAAGTTAGCACACCGATCGAGGATGAACCTGCAGGAGCCAGAGATGCCGTCAACACCACCGACCTCCCTATTAGTGCTGTGTTGTGAGTTCTCAAAGACATTTTTTTACTTTATTTACATTTTCATGTATTTTATTTCATATATTTCATGCATTTTTATGTATTATTCTTATCATTGTAAAGTTTTGGTATTCAATAAATTTTTCCCAGCCGCAGAGCCTCCAGAGGAGGGGGGATGTTCTCGAACGCGACTAGTTCACGTTCGAGACGCATCGCCCCGCCCTTATTTTTCCCGTTCGCCCCTCCCTGACCTGGAAATCCCTAATCGCTACTTCAGAAAGTATAAAAATAGGCGATTTTCAGGTCAGTAAGTCAGTCCTTCACGGGCTCTCCGAGAGCTTGGTGCTCTCGGGGCTGTGCTTCCTTTTTAGCTTTCCATACTCTGTGGCTGAGTATTTTATTCTACTACAATTTGGTGTTTTTATTTCAACTTTATTTTAACTTAATATTGTTCATGTAAGAAATAACTTGCCTTTTTCAAGGCAAGTAACCAAAGTAGACAACCTGATGGTTTATTTCAACGGAGAATCTTCGTCGTGTAAGAAATAACTCGTCTTTCTCAAGACGAGTCATCAGATGAGAAAAACTTCTCTCAAAATACAAGTTCATATCCTGAAAATGGACTTGGGTAGAGGTGCTTTCGTAGACATTCTCGAAGCCCTCTACAGAGCACCCGGAGGCATTAGAAGGCGTTTAGACCCTTTCCATTTACCCCGAGGTGACAGGGAAACCTTAACTATACTTAACTTAACTTAACTAGTTGTCCCAATTTGTTCCTATACTTTGTTTGATTTTTTTTCTGTTTTAATTATTCATTGGCTCGATGTAAGTCCTCATGTGTTTGATTTTCGTTACTTGTTCAATGCTTTTGTAATCACTTACGATTTTATATCGCAAATTATGTTTAATGAATACCATGCTGTGTTTTCTCGGTCGATATGATCATTTACTATTTTGTTAACCGGTAAAGACTGTAAATTTACTTTTGCAGGTCATGTTTTGTCTCAGAGATTTTGTATCCCAGTTAAAACATGCTTAGAGTTTTTTTTATTTACAAAAAACAGCATTAACTGTAAAAGGATATTGGGTGTTTAAGTATTAAAATATAACACCTAAAGAAATGATTACATTTTAAAAAATAAGTTCTTAATGTCCTGTATTGAATAAGGTACAGGTCAATATATTTTAAGCTGACTTGGTTCTTTAGCAATGTTGTTAATCCTTCGTTGATACGGGTAAAGTAGACAGTTTAAACAATTTGATATAAAACTTTGAAGTATTGGATTCCCAACAACGCTGCCAAACTTGTGTACAGCATTGTTTGATATTAAGGTAAATATATGTGACTGGATTTTTTTTATAATATTAATGCTTTCATCTGAGGTTGCTTTAATCAGTTAGGCGTTAGTCTTTCACAACAGATAGGTGTAAAGCTAGTTCGCGTTCGTAGTAGAATGCTACACGTGCACACTGGGTAATGTTAAATAAACTAGCCCAATAGGTAGCCAGACAATCTCGAATTTCTAGATCTCCTGACAAGAACACATTACGAATATATTTCACAACAGAGAGAAAACAAAACACCAGAGAGAAAATACATAAAAAAACAACAACAACGCAATGAAGATAGTTCGTAGCTCATATAAGTCGTACACAATCACTAAATACAATGTGGGCCCAGTTGCTTTAAGAGAACAAACTATATTGTTATATTGTCTCATATTTGTATATATTTTTCAATGTTTAATATATTATATATATATATATATATTATATATATATATTGTACTAATTATGATATATATATATATAATATATATATATATATATATATATATATATATATTGTACTAATTATGATTTTTGTTTCAGGGCTACCTACAAAAAAAAAAAAATAAAAAACACACAAAAAAATGGCCACGGCCACCGTGCGTAAGCTTAGTAGGTATTCACATAGTTTTGACAAGAATCAGGTGCTTTTAAAATTGCAATAGCTTCTCCAGCAAATATAATACAAAAAGTAGGTAATCGTATAGTTTATTCGACATTATATGTTCTAAAGGCTGTAGCACAGCTATTTTCGGTTTTAAATGCGTTAATGAAAATCTTAATATAATTATTGTCATATTTTCATAAAAATTCTTGATACCTACAAGGTAGTTCAGTTGGGCATGTAGATAGCGAGTATCTCATCAAATTAATATTATATCCATAATTCATTATACGTTCTTTAAAGGTTAAATATCTTGAATGTCTGTTACTTTTGTGGGAGAGGCTATTTGTATGTATAGTAGCGGTATGTTTAGTTAGGATTGTTATAGAATAGAATAATATATAGCTTTATTGTCACTGAAAATTGTACAATTTTATGGACAAAGCTTACAAAAGTAAAAAAAAAATAATAATTTAAAATTTACTAAAATTACATAAATCGTCAATATCACAAAATAAAATTGCATAATAAATCCTCACGAACTAATAAGTTTATATTGCTGCATGTGATACCCAAATATATATATATATATATATATATATATATAATATATATATATATATAATATATAATATATATACATTTATATACATTTATATAAATACGTTAGTTGCTTGTACCTAAACGTACTGTATTTTCTTAGTTATTCGTTAAGAAACTCTTCCACTGAATAATATGGTCTTTCAGATAGATATGCTTTTGCCAATTTACGGAACTTCAGGAAAGAAGTTGTTGATTTAAGTTGCAAAGGGAGATAGTTGTATAATTTTTTGCCGAATATAATATAGATTTCTTTACTAACTCAGTGGATGGGATTGGTAAATACACATCAAAAGTTGAATTCCTGGTGGAGTAGTCATGATTAGGTTTTGCTGGAAAAACATGTAGGTGTTTACGAATTAAGCAAAGAGTTTCTAAAATATATAAAGAGGGAAGAGTTAAAATCCCGTGATTTTTGAAGTAGCTTCTGCAATGTGTTATTCTACTGAGGCCAAAAAGTTACCGTATTGCTCTTTTTTGTAATTTAAAAATAAGATCAGATTGTGCAGCTGTACTCGAACCCCAAAAAGACCATATCGAAGATGATGAAAAATTAATTTCCTTCGAAACAGATCTTATTGCATAACAGGCTGAGACTAGTTTCTTAATTATCAAATCGATATGAAGGGACCATTTAAGGTTGCTGTCTATAAAAATACCAAGAAATTTTACAGAATCAACGATACTGATCTGGCTGTTATTAAGAAGCAGGGGTTGGAGGTTAAAGAGCTCCTTTATAGGATAATGCTATCCACGTTAAAAGAGAGTAAATTAGAGTCGGACCAGGTTTTTATTTTAAGTAGATCAGAAGTTATAGGTGCATGAAGAGTTGAAATATTATAGTTTCTTCATGTGATTCTGGTATCATCAGCAAAAAAAAAAAAAAATTTCCATTTATGAAGATAAGGAAAAGTAGAGAATCCAATACTAAACATTGTGGTACTCCACATACAATGCTTTTATGACTAGAGTCAATATCATTTGCTCTAACTACTTGTTTCCTATTCCTCAAGTATGGTTCGAACCAATTCAAAGAAATATCTCGAACTCCGTAGAAATTTAGTTTTTTTATCAAAATGTCGTGATTTACACAATCAAAAGCTTTGACATAGTCACAAAAAATAGTGGCAGTGTAAAGATTATTATTTAGTGCTTGATAGACCTCATGTAGTACAGAAAACATAGCATCATTGGTACATTTATTAGATAAAATGCTGAACTGACTGATAAAATGTTGTGTTCAATGAGAAAGGACATAAGTCGGGTTTTTATGTCTTTCGATAATTTTGGATAGGACCGGTAGTAAGGCAATATGTACCTAATTCGATTTTTCACCACATCTTATAAGGACAAATAATAATAGCCGTCTTTAGGCACTTTGGAAATAGGATTTCCAACACATTTTTTGGGAGTTTTAAGAAAATTTTTATGGTTAATATGGAAAAAGTTAATATGGCTATACATTTTAGCAGCGTATCTTAGTGTGATATGTTGTCTTCGTATAAATAAAGGTGCTTCGTTAAGTGCAACTTAAAGACTTGAAAGTGGACTAGTACGAAAGGTGCCCAACACAAGTAGTAAATATAAACTTTGGATAACTCCAAGACCTTATTTGTGCTTAATTTTTGCTATTGAAAAAAGCATGTTTTTTGGCATTTTTATGACGGTAATAATCGCTGCGTGGAAGAATACAGGTTTTGTATGACCATAATTACTACTTGTGAACAAGAATTGGCTACACTGTACGACAACTCCTGGTCAAGTCTTCTATAGAGAAGCACAAATAAATATACTACTTGCATATTCAATAATTTCTTATGAGAAAACGCAAATTGCAATTGAGAAAACGGGTAGTTTTCGAGGGCCGCTGTGTACATTTAAATTTGAGAATATTCGGCGTTTAAACGATGAATCACTCTTTCAAATAGTGGAATTGGTTGAATAACCATTTTCCGAATCGATGGATTGTTAGAGGTATAGAAATTCTGATTTATTGGCCTCCACGGTCATGTGATTTTCATTCTTTGGTCTACAAAGCTTGGTCGTATGTTAGGGAAAAAGTCTATGCTACAGAGGTAAATTCAGGTCCAGAATTGGAAGATAGAATTCAACGTCACTTTAGATATAGCTGAACCCCGACCGAAAATTAAGGGATTCTTTAGAAAATAGGATATACTTAGTCTTAGTCTTTAATTGAATTAATTCTTTGTAATTTTTTTTATTTATTAAAAACATTTTATACCAGCATCGGTATTACTTCATAATTTTCAAATCAAAATATTTTGAATACGGTACACAGTATCGAGTTCTACCAGGAGGAGGATCTTCTTGGTCTAAAATTTTATAATGTTTAAGTTCACTTGGAATTTCTATTAATAATTTTATCCAAAGGCTTCCAAAACATATTGCCAGTATTTTCGGTAAAATTGTAAAAAATGTGTAAATTCCTTTTATCTTCAACTAGAAACGGTGTTACCTTTCTTTGAAACACCCTGTAGATACACGCATTGTTTATCCAACTCATTTTAAACAGGCTTATCTTTTTTAAAATAAACTTTTGCTGTTACGGTAACAGATAAACTTTATATAAGAACAATTATTTAAACACTTAAATGTACTATGGACACTATGGCTTTACATAGTAAATTAGAGTTTCTTATTATACACTTCTATTATTATTAACGACTGGAAACATTTTGAAATACAAGGCTTAAAACTTAGAGCAGATTCGTTGGATCGCCATTCTTTAGAACTGATGATTTAACAAAACTTTTCCATGATTCTACATCGGAATATGATTCGCATAAGCTTTAAACAATAAATATTTATTAACTTTATTGTCAATTAAAAGTAGTTTTATAAAAACTCCAGTATATTAAAGCCCCGAATGACATTTATAGAACACAGGAGGTCCAATGTTACTATTTTAAAACCGGAAAAAAGCAAATGTGTACATCAGCGGCAACTATTTTTTAAGTTTTTAAGTTTAAAATAATATTATTTGGCAATAAATTTTTACGAATGAAAACATTCGTTCAATATTTGTTTGTCTAGTATTTCAAAGAGTTTTTAAAACGTTCATTCGCTTCTAAAATTATTTCCGTGAATCAAATAAAATAGAGCTTAGTGGGTGTGAAAAACAACGCGAGTCATGTAAGTATTTCCTGCCCGTACGTCATTCACTATTAAACGACGCTAATTTTCATGATTTTTATGGTGCTTATATTATACTAATTTGTTTTTGTGATGTTGCAGTACCAAGACTATGTTTTAAGCGTTTAATAAATGTGCAAAAGATTGATATAGTCTAGGAGCCAGAGATGGGGGTTGAGTATGCACTTTTATGTCCCCTCGGGCACCAAAAAACATAAAAACATGTTGATTTATGTTTTTTTGTGTGTAGATTCGATTTTTCGTCGGTACCAGGGTAAAAACCCGTCCGATAATTAGCTATTAATAATTTAATTGTTTACATGATTGCATCTCCTAAATTATTAGAGATATTTAATTTTACCAAAATGAAAAACTGAACAAAACGGCATTTGGTGCACTTAGATCCGATTGTCAGAACTGGAGTTTTAACAAATTTCGTGAAAAACAATTGCAAAATAGGCATTTAATGGTGCTTTTGCAAGTATAACTCAGCTTTCTTACGTGCTATTAACTTTTACAACTCTCATTTTAAAGCTAATTGTTTTAGCTTAAAAAAGCTTAGCAAAAGTAGTTTATCTTCAATTAAACATTAAAAATTTCACTAAAAGTTGCAAATTAATTTGTTTATAAGAGATTTAAACAAAATTGAGCTATAAACTTTGACAATCTGGCTAGTGGAAGTTATAGAACAACTCAAAACGAACATTTTAAGCTTTGGTAAATGTTTCTATGTTAATTTTTGAACAAGATATGGAATTTCTAATAACGCGCTCTGAGAAGTACGGTCAGCTCGCAGCGAATGCGGGCGCGCACAAATCAATTTTAAATATCTTGGCAAAAAATTAACATTTGTGGCTCAAGAGTTTTAAACAAAATTGAGCGTATGGTCAAATTTTAAAAAGTACCACTCCGAAACAGGGATTGTATTGTTCAAAAAGAGGAACAAATTTTGTCTTTAGAATTTAAAATTGTTCTTAAAGTGTTTGAAAAGTCATTAAAAATACAGTACAAAAAACATACTAAAAGTTTGCTTACGGTATGAGTGCAAGCACTCATCCATCTGTAGAGAGTAAAGGCGACATGCAGTCTATCATTGACAAGCGAAATAAGCGAATATCAGAATAACGCAGTAGAAGAGCAAGCTGGTTGCAGATATAGAAGAGATAAACAGTAGCCAATTTATTAATAATAAATAATAGAAAAACGCTAACGTATGATCAATTACTACGTCATTCATTTGTTGGTATAGAAATAATACGAGAGATTACTGTTAAATAAACTGGGGAAGACGTTAGGAACAACAAATATTAACATTGAAGGAATTTAATACTGAACGATTTAAACAAGGTTGCTGCGTACCATGTACTGAACTGCAGTTCACTACGCTCAAATGTACAAGTGTTTAATACGTTCATTGAAGTTCAAAATATTTTATTATAATATAAAGAATTAATTTTGTGAAAATATTTGTAGAAAAAGCATAAAAGCGTTATCTCCGCTCAATAAAAATAATTAATATATTTGGAATATGTGATAGAAAAGTTGATTTAATCATATGACAAAAAATAGTGTTAGAGGTCAGTTTGAAAAATACTGAGTATATGTCTATTGAGGGACGGGACATAGACTTATAACAAAATAATGGACAAGTAATGGATTGTATAGAATGAAATCACTTGTTCTCACAAAACGACACCTTGAACGAAATAATTAATAACACGAAGGAAGTACAAGGAAGAAAAGCCATAGCATTGCTTATTGGTGTATTATAGAAAACAAATAATATTCAAGAAAATAAAAGAAAAATCTACGGACCATATTCAGAAGTATTATTACGTATTAAATAAGAGATGTGATCAATAGAATTTATAAAAACAAAAATGCTAGAGGCTACTGAAATCGATTGTCCGAAAAAACAACAGGAAAAAAAACGAAAAAAGTGATAAACACCGGACTTAGAAAATAAGCAACATAATGATAGCAAATTATTTCTTAGTGTCTGAAGGTCTGACGTAGGTGTGTCTTTCAACAGTTGGCGTAGACCTCCATTACGCAATTTAAGAATGATAAGGTTAATAGGGGTTCTTTTATTTTGTTTTCTGTTATTTGTATTAATTAGTTTGATGTTTCAGGTGTTCCGTAATTTTTGGTGGTTTGGTTCAATTCTTTGAAGAGTGATCTTTATTAATCTTAAATAATACGTTTCGCTTCCGTCAAGACTTCTATTTCAGTTCATTGGCCCTCTTTTAAACCTCCACATGCCTTTCTATAATTCGTTAAAGTCATGTCCCATTCGAGAATTTTTCTCTTGTTCGGTTTTTTCTATCTTATTTCTATCTTGGTAAGCTTCCAGTATTTTTCACAATATATATATATATATATATATATATATATATTATATATATATATATATATATGTCATATAAGCATTATTAAATATTGTTTTAATTTTTTGGCAATCAATTATGTATCGCATCTATTGGTCTAATTATGGTTTCATAGATTATAATATTCGATTTCCTATGTACTGTTTTGAAGTGGCATTTGGGAGTCATCTGGTTAATTTACATTCATTTTTCTCTTTGAATAGAACAGAATAATGAAGTTTAGGTAAAAAATACGCAAATAAAAGGTGAAAAAGAAACAACTTACTCAAATTATTCGATGTTGCTACTCAGTTTAAGCAGTGCAATATGTAGTATATATCACTTGAGTTGAGCTGGTACTATCCTTTTTGCCAAGATATCTAGTCTCACTATTTACCTTGATCGAATCTTTATACCTTGCAAATTCCTGTTTTATTATCTAAAAATTGTATTGTATACAAAAATACAAAGTCTTACTTTTGCTAAAAGCTCATAATCAATGAAAAGCTGAGATTTTGGCAAAAATGAATTTTTAAAATGAGAGAATCTTTGTAACACCGCTTTTTCCACAAACCCACAAGGGCAATTGAATTATTTATGTTTCATAATTTGTCGCTGAGTTATAAAACCATACATCACTCTAATAAAACTATATATGATGTAATATTCTAATAATACACTTCAATGAAACTGTCATTTAAATTAATTAAAAATAAATTCTAAAAAAACTAACGCTTCCCACACACAGAGATGAGTCATGTTTACTCTATCCACTAGGTTACTTCCTTTTTAGAAAACTACATTCATAGTAGACAACTGATGCTATTAAAAAATTAAGATGGTTTGTATACACAAAAAACTGGTCCGGAAATAATTGCGTGAATGAAAAGTTTATTCGCCCACTAATTAAAATATACGCCTTTAGGAATGATATTACATTTTTAGCATAAAACACAGCATTAAAGAATATAAAATACTCTAATCAAATTTCTACAATTAATTACAAAAAATGTAAATTTTCATCATTGTAAATTCTAAGTATATTTAATGTTCATCCTCCCTTTCTCTATCTGTTGGTTTTTGTCTATCTAATTTAATGTTCATTGTTTTCAGTCAGACTAAAATAACACAAAAATTACACAGCTACCATATGTGCCAGTTAAAAAATAAATATAGAACTATCAACATGAAAAAAAAATATTGTGATTTGTAAGATTATTCATTCTCTAAAAATAAATAAAAATAAATATGCAGTTATATATGTGAGACATTGGACTTAAGCTTCCACATCTTTGTTTCACTTATCTTTATCTGAGGATAAAACCATTGCAACGAAGGAGTACGAGAGTAGCGACAAGGTTAGCCCACTAAAGATGCATATGAATTAAGTAAGCAGAACTACTCATTGTGAGATTTCAAGTTGAGACAATAACTAATTATATCAAACTAACAATATATAGAACACTCATCCTACCACTGCTGTCCTATGGATCAGAAACATTGACTATTTACAAAACAGACGCAAATCATCTGCTCGTCTTCGAAAGGAAGATACTACGCAGATTAATGGGCTCAATCTGTAAATGATATTTGAAAAAGGCGATATAATTTCGAACTGTACGAGAAATATAAAGAAATAGTTAATGGAAGAGATGTAATATCTTTCTTGAAAATAGGTACGCTTAGATGGGCTGCTTATGAAATATTACCCACCCACACAAAACCTGTAACGTTATAAACGTCACATCTTTATTAATTTATATTTAAATAATTATTTTATTTCAATTTCTTTATTAATTTATTAATTCCTTTGCCTTCAGATTCGTTTTTACTATTTTTTCTTCAAAAAGTAGTTGAGAGCTCTGTCTTTCTTTTCTCTCTCTTTCTGTACCGTAGAATAAATATTCACCCTTTCTCTCTCTTTCTGTACGGTAGACTAAATATTCTGTTCTATGTTGACAGCAAAGCTAATTTTATCATATAGGAACATCCTATGACATCTGTGCTAACTTTATGCAGCCCCTTCCTCCTTTCTGTCAATCACCTTTATGGTGGGATTAATTTTTGTTTATAATTAAAATTTATAAAAGAAAGTAGGAATTATAATAAGCTTCATTTTATCCTCTGCAACATTCTCTTGGCTTTGTTGACCATATTCAGGGTTTACTGGCTGTATTAATTGACCGTATCCAACATTTTACTGGACGTATTATGAAAATTTGTTAACTCTATTGGAGGACCTAACCACGGACGCCACACAAGCAGCCCATTGATGCCATCAATGCTATAAGTATCATCCTCACTATATTCATTATTTATCATTGGCAGGGTTGTTTTTTATTTTTATTTTAATAAATATGATTAGTTAAACATTGTTTTATTTGCTAACAGCTAAGGGTTCATGATTTGATTACTAGTTTAAGACAAGACGAACTTACACTTGAGATACTGCGGTAGGCGAAGCATAGACAATAAGCTCCCATGGTTGATTGAGGTATTATTTTTATAGTAGCATTTCAATTTTCTTTGCTAGTCTTATCGCTACAAACCTATTAGCGAGTCCAGTAGGAAATAGAAGTAGAGATATACTAACTAAGATAGAGGGATGGTGTGGACGAGGATGCGAGGAAGATCGGTGCAGCAACATAAATGACTGGCGAAATACACTGGGGAAGGTCGAGGGTCAACTAGGGCTGTAACGCCACTGATGATGATGCTGAACATAACTAATTGTATATCAGCTGCAGAAATCCTATCGGACAGGGAAGATAAAATTCTTATGTCTAGTGCTTCTATACAAAGTTTAGTTCTTTTACAAATATTTTAGGTTATGCATCTAATTAATAAAAAAGGAAAAAATAAGGAACCTACTACACTCTATTCATTAAGTAAAAAAGTATTGTAATATTTTTTATAATCATATATGATTACTGACTGTCAACCGGACCGATTTCCGACGTCCAAGACCTCTCCAAAAAATGGCGCCCAACGGGAGAGAAAGATGTCGATGCCGGGACAACAGCTGAGCAGCTTTTTTGCTTCCAAAAGTCACTCTGAATAACAGCTCGACTCACCTACAAGCTTATTTGAATTGGACAGAAAAATAACAATTTACTTATGCAAAACAAATGAGCCCAGAGTCTAAGGTAGCAGGCAGAGCCGAAGCAGGGTGGGGTCCCAGGATGTAGGTTACTTTAAGGATGACAGCATGGGATTGCTTCTTCTTACTTGGACAACATTCATATTTATACAACGAATGTCGGGCCCCTTTGCGGAGGTGAGGGAATTTACGAGTCAAATAGCTAATGGAAAGATTGTGAGATCAGGCAATGCCGTTGGTGTATTTATTGGTCAACGACTGACTCCAATGGCAGTAAAGTATCAAAAAATATTCGAACATACAAAACTCATCCCGCAAAAACAACTATAATTTCAGAAAAACCAAAGTAGTGAGTATCGGAAAAATAGCAGAGCTTGAGAAGATTCACGCTAAATAATGCTGCCAATCACATTGCTCTCCACTACGATGTTGCCGCGTAATTAAAAAAAAATGTCTTCATATGTAGATATTTTTTATGTTCTCTTTTTTCGCACACATTAAAAACATAAATATTGATAAGCTGGTTAAGACTAAAGATTAACAAAGAAAATGTTCAATACAAAATTTAAAAACCAAAATAATGGATTATAGAAAGGACAAAAGTGAACGCGTGAATGGGAACAAGTGATAAAAGGTAAATGCAAATTTTGTAGGTTATACAATCCGAAAAAATACGAAGGAATAAGAATTATTAAAAGGAGTAAATATGGTAATGACCATAGGAATACAAGGGGAAAATAGAAATCTCTTTATTTTATCTCAGATGAGAGATTAAGAGCGAATTTTAAAACATGGCACACAACAGATGATAAGAGCAGTGGATAAAGATCAGTAGAAGACACAAAGGGAGGCCTGTTTTCAAAAATGTTTGTATTAAAAGACAGTAAGTAGATAGACAAATTTATAACACAAAAATATTTTTAATATTTTTATTTTAATAAACACTGCAGTTCTCATTGCATACTTTGTATTTTTGTAGAGAGTGGATGTCGAATTATAAGACAATACAAAATTACTGCATCCATTCGTAGACACAATTACCATTTATGAGAAAAATAGCAAATAACTTATGCATTCAATAACATTGTTATTGTATGTAAATGTCTATACTAAATGATGATTACCAACAATTATATTACTTATATCAGGATATTGACCCAAGCGTATTTTTAGATGACAATGAATATAGCTACAATTCCTTTACAGATTAGTTATCGTTTCGTAATTTATGTTTTTATTGACACAAAAAAAATTCAGCATTTTTGTAATCAAACAATGACACAAACTTGATTTATATTTTCTGTTTATATAAATAACGTTATTTTAGTAGCAATGATAAGCGCGAATTATTTGATTGGAAGTTGATACTTCTATCATAAATTCTTTTTTAACAAGATAGCTTCAAGAAAATAACAATGTGATGTCATGTCTATTGTCTCAGCAATATAAGTAATTTTCTGTGCTATTTCAAAAAGAAAATCACTAAATAGTTTGGTTTTTCAGGTTTATCACAATTAAAAAATAGTTTTTTAGAAATTAATAATTTGATCCCCGACCATAAGAGACTAGGGAACTAACGATTTTGCCATTTTGCATTTTGCCAATTTTACTGAAAAATCATAGAAAATCCTTAAAAATGAGAGTTTCTCAAGTTACTTTTGTTCTTAATTATTGCAAAACCAGCTCCAAGGGTCGATTTTTTAAAAATTATTAATAACTTTTCTATAAATGCACAAGAAACAATAATTTTGCGTGAGCATGGGAATAAATCACAAATATTTAGCTACAAAATTTTAAGAAGGTTTACTTATAGTTATTACAAAAATTAAACTATTGGGTCTAGATTAATGATGAAAGCAGCAAATTGAAAATAAAGGCTTATATAATCAAATTAAATCATTTAGTCAATAAAAAGTTTATGTTAAATATTACAAATTAAGTTTCAAAAAGTAGTTATTTTAAACTTACGAGTATAAGCATTTAAACTAAAACTAAATTTTTTTACTCGAAATTTTGTCATTTTTACACGAATATAAAAAAATACAATATCCTATTATCATTAAAACCCGACTTCTGAAACTGAATTCATAACTGCAAAATTATAAAAGTCGCAAATTCTCCGGTTCTAAACAATAAAAATTATTTTGTTTTTTAATTTGTGGTAATCGTTGCATAAGTATTAAAAATTTAATTAGTTAATTTGTAAATTGTTTATTAAAAAATTTTAAAATAAATACATCTTTTTGAAAATTTAACTTTTCCTTAAAAAACGTTATGTCACATGTTTGTTGTTCTTCTTATGGTGCTCTATCCAATTCGTGGATGTTGGCGACAATTCTGGCATACTTCTCTCGATCTTGTGTGACTCTAAAGAGTGCATGGGCATCGAGGTTTGTCCAATCTCTTATGTTTGTAAGTCATGAGTATTTCTTTAGTAACTGGTACTTCGAAATATATGACCCAGATAAGCAGTTTTTCTTCTTTTTATTATTTGCAGCAATTCTCGTTCTCTGCCCATTCGATTTAATACTTCGACATTTGCTGTGTGATCTGTCCAGGGAACTTTAAGTAGTCTTCTAAATACCCACATTTCAAAGGCCTCCAGTCGGTTCATCACATTGGCCTTTATGGTCCAGCTTTCTACACTATATAGTAGTATGGAGTAAATGTAACATTTTACAAAGCGATATCGGAGCCTTAACTTAAGGCTGCTGTTGCTTAGCAAGGTTCTTGTATTAGTAAATGTTGTTCCAGCTTGCTCAATCCTGCTACGTATCTCTATGTCTGGATCTTAAACTTCATTTATCCAACTACTGAGATATCTGAACTTGTAGACCTTTTGGATGTTCTTATTGTTAACTCTTATATTTAATTGCTTATTTCGTGTTCTTCTAACCACCATTACCTTCGTCTTGTCTATATTAATCTTCAACCCAGACACCTTCAGTGTATATTCTATCTATCAGTCGTTGTAGCACTTCTTGGCTATCAGCTATTATGACTGTATCATCAGCATAGCGAAGATTACCAATAGTCTGTCCGTTGATTTTGATTCCGTCTTCAGTGTCACTTAAGTCTCTATCGAAAATCGTTTCAGAGTAAAGATTAAAAAGAAGGGGTGACAGAACACAACCCTGACGTATACCTTTTTCGACTAAGAAATATGATGCCACTTGACCCACAGATGCCACTTGATTCATATAAAAGTTCTTTATGATTCTCATCTATCGAACGTTCCTGGGGCAATCTTACTAGTTCTGAATGATTAACACAATCGAACGTTTTCTGGTAATCTATACAGCATAGGAAGACATCTTTTTGTTGATCTCTGCATTTCTGAAGTAGGACAGTTAAGCTATAAAGTGCTTCTCTTGTGCCAAATCCTTGTCTGAAACCGAACTGCGTGGGGCTAATGTCTCTTTCACATCTGTTGTATATTCTTGTGTGAATTATCTTTAAGAATAGTTTGTTATTATTCTTTAAATAATTTTTTATTTCAATATTTTTATTTTAAAATTAGTTGACGCTCAACTCTTCGATTAACCTATTTACTAAATATTCTGCTATGATCAAATTCCAATTTTAATTTTCACTTCTATATTCTAATATTCTAATGCATTATGTTCTATGAGATAGAATATATAAATTTCTATGCCTCACTTCAGTCGACAAAGTATATTTGTCAATTGGCAATTCTGTTCTCTCATGACAGTTTTATATCAATGTAAGAAGTAGGAATAATTCAATAGAAAGGGAAATTAATCTTTGTAAATGGGTATATTTATTTAAAAAACCCTTAAAAGGGCCACATCAATTGAACAAACGTTTTCGGACTACACAGTCCATCATCAGGTTATTAAAATCGAAAATGCTAGGTCATAATGCCTGAGCCACCAAAATATTAGGGTAAAAAACCCTTTTTTAAATTACATTTATAACACAATGTACAACATTTCATAACTAAATGTAATTTAAAGGGTTTTTACCCTAATATTTTGGTGGCTCAGGCATTATGACCTAGCATTTTCGATTTTAATAACCTGATGATGGACTGTGTAGTCCGAAAACGTTTGTTCAATTGATGTGGCCCTTTTAAGGGTTTTTTAAATAAATATACCCATTTACAAAGATTAACCTCTTTTTTGTTATACGTGGTATACAGCCAGCTACAGGAATTTTTTTCCTTGTGGATTTTTTTAGAAAGGGAAATATCCTTCATTTATAAAAATGCATCTAGTGAATGCATGCATGCATGCATCTAGTGAAAATTCATTTATTTTGTTTTATTTTTTCTTGGGTTCTTTGACCAGATTTATATTTTTTCTATCCACCTTGCTTGGGAGACACCTCCTATAAAACCACATGCTCCTCTACCTGATTATGTTAAGGCACTTGCTTTTCAAGATATAGACACAGTTGCTGATCTTACAAAATACTGTAAGAGGTTTTAGTCTGCGCTGTCTATTTCTTCTTGCAGTAAATTTTCTGTCGAGTCCCTTTCTTCAGCTACCACAAGTTGGAATTGCAGCATAAAAGGTCATGTACTATTATATGTTTGTTCAAAACCCAAGAGAAGATTTGGTCATGGTTGCGGTATGAAGACCACTATTTATTATTCATTTGAAAATCTGCACTTCTTGAGTCGCAGTAGTAGATGAATAAAATCAAAAGAAATTGCAATAAAATAATTATTTAAAGAATAATAACAAACATGTGACGTTTATAATGTTACAAATTAATTTGCTTAAAATATATTGGTAATATTTTAAGTCACGAAAAGTAATTGTAAAAATTATAAGCATAATTCAAGAAAAACTAACATGTCGAGATATGATTTTCAAATAAAAAATTAATTTTTTTTTAAATTTATTGGTAAAAGATATTATTTATAACTATATTATATAAATATAAATTAATAATATTTCATAATTTTTTTTTGCTAATAATAATAAGAGAACAGTAAAATTTTCCAAAATAACTATTAATTTTAAATTGTTTAAACACATTACTCGGTTAAATAAACAATTCATAAATGAACTAATTGATCTATTTTCTTTGATTAGAACCGGAGATATTGCTACTTTTCTAAATTTAAAGTTATGAATTCAGTTTTTAAAATAGTAAAATCGAGGTTGTAAACCGTTTCGCTCTTAAACCCTTTATCTGTGGGGCATTATGACGAGCATATTTTTAAAGGAATCGTTTTGTCAAAACTTGGTGATATTAACTCCAATCTCATGCAAAATTAAAAGATGGTTAATAGTTTTTAAAATCACCAATTTTGAAGCTATAATAAGCAATAATTAAGCAACAAATTAACCAAAAAAAACTTTACAAACTCTCATTTTAAAGATTTTATATACTTTTTTAGTAAAATTGTCTCAATTTTCTTTATAATTTATCGGTCTTCGAACGGAAATCTTTAAAGGTATGTAGACTTTTTGACAAAACATGTGGTCTGGAACCTATGTATCTAGTTAATCTAAACTTTAATTGTTCGTTCATAACGAGGCGCCGCGCCGACCTTCGATCGGACCATAGGACGGTATCATTTTATCATTGCCACGTAAAATAAATGCATTATTTTAAATGGGAGCGTTCAATGTCAGTGCTATGCTCTAGGCGAGGATACCATACGTTGGTCTCCGTAATGAACGCACCCTAAGGATGGGTTCCTTACGGTGGCCATCGCATGGTATCCTCGCCTAGATCATAGCACTGTCAGTAAAGTGAACACTTGCATTTAAAATAATGCATTTATTTTACCTGGCGATCGATATGGTCCAAGTCTATGGTCCGATACCTGGCTAGAGGCTTGGCGCTGAGCTTTGACGGTTAACGCTGGAATTTTTAAAATAATACATTTATTTTACGTCGCGATAATACTATGATACCATCCTATGATCCAACCGAGGGTCGGCGTCTTGTTAAAAACGCACACAGGTTTGCGGGTACCATTAGATATTATACTGATAGGTCAACAACACATCAAATAAGAGGAATATGGCTTCATGGTACTAATACTACAATATCAATAGGCCTCAGAATATTTCAATGGATTTCTGTACTCAAGAACTCCTGCAAAAACGTTTAATTTGACAAACAGTTGACAAAAAAGTTAAAGTTGTTTCTAGATCAATGAATATCTTATCCATTAGGATATTATAATGACTAATTTTTTAAATTTTCACCCATTTTTCAACCGCACTTTGTATATTGTCATATTTTTACAATTTTTTAAACTGCAATTGTTTTATAGTTTATTCGTCTTTCGGGTTTGGACCGTGTCATTTGCGAGTGACCCAAAAGTGGGTTCATCTCGACGTTTCGCTACAATTGTATGTAGCTTCTTCAGGAGAACAAAGAAAAAGAAAAAGAAAAACAAAAGACAGGAAGATGTGTAGTTAGCAACGGTAACTCAGTTACTCAACGCAACCAGAGGCGAATACTAACTACCAAGATGGGCATTTGGTCACAGTAACTCAACTACTTAACGCAGCCAGAGGTGAAAACCAAATGCCAGGACAGGGATTCACGTCCAACAGCTCAGAACACTAACGCGTCGAGAGGCGGGGAGTAAATCCTCCCAAGTGCACTTGTTTTATTACATCAGAAATAAATCAAACTTTTTTTCTCATAATTTAAACTTACATTTAAAATATTAAAATAAAATTAATTTGTTTCGCAATTTTGGTATTTCCAATAGTGTAGTGTGTAGTTAATAAAATAAATTTCCAATATTACCCACTTAATACCACTAGGCGCCTTATATAGATATTATAAGATTATTGTATACTTATTTAGCAAATTATTAGAAAAATATAATTACAGATATCAATTTTATCATAAGTTCAGATAATAAGGTCAGATAATTTTTATGTCTAGTTTTAAATGAATTTTAAAAAATTTGAAAATTCATATAAACTATTCATCTGTTTAATTGACTACTCTGTATATTATATATAAATTAACATATTAGTAAATAAATATTATTTGTTTTTATTTAAAAAATTTTCTTTATAAAAGGTATATTAATAAAAAAACCCTATCGGGCTACACCACAGAACGTTTTCGGAATAACTGTTCCATCATCAGTGATATCCTAAAATAAAAATAACCACTTTAATTAAAGCAAACGTGAAAGTTAAAATTTTGACCAAGGTTATTACAAAATTGTGGTTAATACTTACTGAATGTACATGAAGCGATTAAATATGTGGGTAAAAATTCTTTAAATGTTGACTTTGAATTACATCTTTGATATTTAAAAACTATGATGTTTAAGTTATAAAAGGAATTGATCACATGGCAACGTAGTAGTACACTGGGGTTGATAGTCCTTAGACGAAATATCTAAACGGACTCGAGTCTCTATGAGTTATTTGTGAAAAACCGTCTGAAAACGTGGTTTTTATTTTGAAAAATAAACATTTTCACTCTTCTTCTTCTTCAAGTTCCACTCCTATCGGAGATTGGAAATCATTCTGGCAATTATAATTTTATTGGTTACTCGCCTGAATAGTTCAATTGAACTGAATCCAAACCATTCACGGAGATTGCGTAGCCACGAGAGTTTACGTCTTCCTACGCTTCTTCTACCTTTGATTTTACCCTGCATTATATTCCTTAGTAGTTCGTACTTTTCACCTCTCATTATGTGTCCCAAGTATTCCAATTTCCTGTTTTTTATGGAATTCAAAACTTCGCATTGTTTTCCTAGTTGTTCGAGAACTTGTTCGTTTGTTTTGCGATCCATCCATGATATTTTCAAAATACGTCGGTAACACCACATTTCGAATGCTTCTAGGTTTTTCATGTTGGATTTTTTAAGTGTCCAAGCTTCAACTCCATACAAAAGGGTAGAGAAAATATAACATCGAAGCATTCTTATCCGGAGCGATATATTGATATCGCGATTACAAAAAAGTTTTCTCATTCTATTAAAAGTTGACCGCGCAATTTCAATGCGGCATGTTATTTCTTTTGTCTGATCAGTATCTTCTGTGATCCATGCTCCAAGGTATTTGTACGAAGATTTTCACTCACAAATAACTTAAATAGTATTGACTTCGTGGAAAGACTCTATAGAACAAAAGTTGCTTAGAATTAGTCAATTTATTCATTTCCAGACTTATTTTCACTCTCGATAAAGTGCGGCTTTCATCCTCTAAGTAAAAGCAACTCTGAACTCAAGTCCAATAGTCAAATAGAAGGAACAAGGACCTAAATCCAAAGTTTTAAGCAAATCCGTCGTGGCGAGGAAAATTACACTCCAAAATGGTCATTTACTGACGTATAGTATAATGTTGAAAAACTAGAAAACAGTGGAAAATACAAGATAATGAATAATTTTCAAAACTATAGTCAAAAACATTCTTAAAATGTGATAAATTAAGTCATAGATCAAAAGAATCTGCATACATATATAATTATTGCCCATAATCGTTTATACAAATATTGAATTATGATCTACTAATAATACAGTTGTCTAATAACATTAAATTTAACTAAGTTATTTGGTTAATGAAACAACAAACAGTTGTTTCAGAATTCTCCATAAATATTCATTATTCTGACAGCCTTATAATTTGCTTAAGTTGTTAACAACCTTACATACAAAACAAGGTTTTTATGAGTCACATTTTACTTTACACACAGTATTTAAATAAAATGTATTAGTCATTTTGTTAATATTAAAATTTAGTTAAGTTATGAATGAAACCATTAAGTAGTCCAGGTGTTCAGTGAGAAACAGAGCAAAACGATTTATTTTGCTACGAAACTACGATATTGATTTCAACACCTAAAGTATACAGACTGAAAGTAACAGGTTAATTATTATAGTGTTTTAAATACGGAATAAGTGTTAGTGTTAAAAACAGCATCAGAATATACAAGCCACACTTCTCAGAGCTTTTCCGAATGAAAAAACAAGAGAGAATGTGGAAAGGGTAAAAGAAAATAATAGATAAATGCGGTGAAGGAAATGCAATAATAAAAAATCAGAAAAGAGTAGAAGCTGGGGTAATAATGTCTATTGGGTGATCTGTAAAGGAGGGTATTGATTTAACTAATTTTTATGTAGCAGAAGATATTATATTTAATTTACGCTCAATTTTTTTAACAGGACAAAAATATATTGACTCATCAATTCAAAAGAAATTTTGAGTCAATTGCTTGGTCAATGTTTATTAAAGTCATTACATTGTGGCATGTAATATAGAGGATATTCCTCGATATTCCCACAATTATACAATCCCACCGGTCGCATAGCTGTTTCATATATTGGGATATATTATTCATTACGTATATTCCAGAGGGCATAAATTATATTCCTTTATTCAGCACTTTAGTCAGAAATCTCTGGATAACATATACATTATACAACTACAAAGTTTGTTTATCTTCTTCTAGTGCCGTCTCCACTAATGAAGGTTGGCTATAACCATTACAAATTCGTCTCTATCGTCTGCTTTTCTTAAAAGCGTCTGTGTGTTTAATCCGGTCCAGTCGCGAACGTTTTTTTCCTTCGATGTTACCGTTCATAATCAGCTGCAACAATTCGTACTTTTCATTTCTAAGTATGTACCCCTATCACTATGTATCATTTCTATGTATATGCTGTCTTTCGCCTATTAATGGTCGCCAAAAGTTCTCTGTCTCTCCCCATTCTGTGCAACACCTTATGATCGGTCCATGGTATCTTCAAAATTCTCCTAAAAAGTCACATCTCAAAAGCTTCCAGTTTTCTCATTAAGTCAACATTATCAGTCCAGGCTTCGACACCATGCAGAAGAATAGAGTGGATATAACATTTTAGCATCCAATATCGGATTTGCAGATTGAGTCTTTGGTTACTCAGAAATTTCCTCATCTTCAAAAAGACTGCTATTGATTGCTCTATTCGTGAGCAAATTTCTGATTTCGGATTCAGATTTCCCGTAATCCATACTCCTAAGTATTTCATTTTGTCCTTCTTCTTCTTCTTCTAGTTCCATGATCGTTATCGATCGTTGGATATCATGTTGGCTACCATATTCGCTATCGTGACTTTATTGACAGCAGCTCTAAATAACGATGTAGTTGATTTTCCATACCATTGCCTTAGATTTTTCAGCCATGATGTTCTTCTTCTACCAGGACCACGATTACCTTGGATCTTTCCCTGAATGATCAGATGTAAAAGATCATATTTTTCAGGGTGTCTCATAATATGACCGAAGTATTCCAGCTTGCGTTTCTTTATTATATTGACCAGTTGTGTTGTTTGGTTCAGCCGTCTAAGGACCTCCTCATTTCTAACTCTGTCGACCCAGCTTATTTTCAGTAGTCGTCTGTATACCCACATCTCAAAGGCTGTCAAGCGTTTAAGCATAGCCTCAGTTAGGGTCCACGCTTCTACTCCATACAGCAGGACAGGAAAGATGTAGCAAGATATCATACGAACTCTAAGGTCAATGCTAAGATCATGACTGCAAAGTACGTTTTTCATTTTTACAAAGGCAGCTCGGGCTTGTTCTATTCGGCTTTTAATTTCTGCGGTTGGATCCCAGCTCTCATTGATATTACTGCCGAGATACACGAGTTTCTCTACTCTGTCCAGTGTGGCATCTCCGACTTTTATGCCGTCATCATGTATATAATTTTGTTTGATAACTATCATATATTTAGTTTTCTTAACGTTGAGTTTTAGTCCATACTGATCACAAGTCTGTTTTATTTTGTTCATTAGATTTTGAAGGTCTTCTCCGCAATTGGCAAGGACTAAGGTATCGTCGGCATATCTAATATTGTTGATTTTGTCCACTTGCTCAATATCTTCATTTTTTATCTGGTTCCTTGTAATGACTTTGCACCTCTTACTGATAACCATGGTTTTTGTTTTCTTTATGTTTATTGTTAAACCAAACTGTTCTAGAATATCACAAATTCTGTTTAGTACCATCTGCAGGTCTGTCTCACTTTTAGCGATAATGACTGTATCGTTAGTATAAGGGATGTTATTTATATTTTAACCATTTATCTTGATCCCTTCTGTATAATTTTCAAGTGATTGCGTAAATAACTCTTCGGAATATAATATATTAAATAGTAATGGTGAAGTACACAGCCCTGTCTCACTCCTCTACGTATCTGTTGCGCATCAGTGCTATTTCCATCTAATGTTGCCACAGCCTGTTGGTTCTATGAGAATGTTATGTTTAACTTTGTCGAAAGCTTTCTCATAGTCTATAAATGCAACGAAAATATATTTTTGTTGGTTTCGACATTTTTGTTCAAGAGTTGTGAAACTATACTAGATTCTAGTATTGATCTAATGGAGACTAATTCTTGAACAGGCCAAGACTCATCCAGGTTTGTAGAGCCAACGATGATGATGATGATGATGATTGTGAAACTATACAGAGCTTCCACTGTTCCGAAGCCGTTACGAAAGCCAAACTGTCTATTAGTCATATACGCTTCGCTTTTTCTGAATATTCTAAAAAGTTTGTTTATAGATTAGTAAAATAAGATTAAATATCATCATCAGCCCTGATTTATCATCCATTTTTGAACACAGACCTCCTGCCACGTAATAAATGTAATGAATGGACAGTTCGAAATTTGTCCTAATCATTTGTCCCATTAATTGGGTCTCATCAATTTATTCGTTTTTTTTAATATTTTATCTTGGCAGATTATTTTACGTTGTTTTGTTTTCCAGTTTGGTATCCTTTTTTAGTTCATTTATATAGTTATTCTATTTAATTCTCTTATATTTTCTTTTTGTATAGACAAATTTATTAACTTTCTCTTAACAAGTAAACATTAGACTTTATTACCAAAGCCTTAGCTCACTCTAAAGTACTTACCCGACCTTTATTACCCATCAACTTCAATTAAATGTTGATTCAGCCTAGATCTTTCGAATCATAAAATTACAGCGCATCAGTTGCAGTCTACATGTCACTATTTTCGCACAACGTCACATGTGGTACAATGCTCATCCCAATTGGTAAATTACGCAGTGTGTGCGCACAAATTAGTCACCCATTCAAAATTATTTAGCAGAATAATTAGACGGAATCCAAGAAAAATAATTACACTGACTTGCAAAATTGCGTTAATAGTTGAATTGTTTATTGCGATGTTGCGGTTGTTTAATAATACTGTTTGATCTGGCGTATATATGAGTCAATGAATAACGTAGTAACGGGTAATACCTATGCCGAGATTACTTATTTGCGTCTACCAAATGATTTTAGAATATGTAGGTAACGAGAATCATTTTCAATATTATGATATTTTTTAAATATTCAAAAAGAGGCATAAAACTATTTTTTGGTTTTACATTTATTTGTATATTATTTTTCTGGGAATAAAAACACAATAATTGTAATACTTATCTATTTTTTGACGTTTGACTTCCAGGTCAGGAAATTGTTTTTAAAAACTGATATGAATATAAGAACAAAACACAGAACCTCTCGAGAAACCATCATCTGCCTTCTCATGATTAATGAATACCATATGAGCGTTTGATGCTTTATTTCTACATTTTTCTTTGATATTTAACATTGATATTTTTTATTTCTCACGGTTGTAAGTAGCCTCAATGAAATGGTGGTGAAAAAAGACACTTTTCAAATTAAAATCTTCTATGACTAATAAGAAGAAACAAGCCGAGATATTGTAGCCGACAGTTCTCTCCTCCACTTTTCCGTTGCTGTATTTTACTGTTCACTTTAACGGGTTATAACTTTTTACTTTTTCACTGTCTCTATAATGGATTGTAAAATTGAGATCATCTTTTATAATTTGTTTAAATTTAAGCTCGTAATGTAAATGGAACAATGGAAATATGGTTTAAAGACAAACTATTTGGTTTCCTATTGGTCATAAAAGGTTGGGTGAGGTTAGGTTAGGTTAGGTTAGGTTTTGTTTTAAAAAGTTTTCTTTTTTCACCGGCTTTTCATTCAGTTCACTTACAAGCGTATGGCGTAAAAATGTTAAAGTTATTGTAAATGTTTAAAAGTTACAAAGGCAGCCCTTTTTCAAACTGTGTTGGAAGAGAAATCGGATGATGAAGATCAACGAAACAAAATCAGTTAACGTGGTATTTACTAAATGTTGCAAAGAAACACCAAATATCCTAATGTATAACAAGAACATTCCCAAAATAATACTGTAAAATATCTTGGATTACACCCTGACAAGAGCCTAACATGGAGGACATACATGAATGGAGAGGAAGCAATAAGGAATAAAATTCAAAAAACATTACTGGTTACTTAGCTGTAAATCCAACTTATTATTATTTAACAAAATATTAGTGTATAAAACAATCATCCGGCTCTATCTGGACATAAAATAGTAACATAGCAATACTAGAGTGATTTCAATCGAAGGTTCTTCATGCCATCACTGATGCACTGTGATTTATTCCAAATGCAGATATTTCAGGGACCTGAAGATCGAAACAGTGAAGCAAATGATTGTTAAAAACAGTGATACATATTTTAAACGACTGGAAAAACACCCCAACGAGTTAGCAGTAAATTTATTGGACAATTTCACACAACTAAATGAATTGAACATTAGAACTCCTCTTGATTTATCATGTAGAAAATAGGTATAAAAACAATATCTTATTAGACCCTCATTGCCATTAAAAAATGTCAAGTTGATTCTTAGACTGGCTTAGTATCAATGTAAAATAATCAAAAATATCGGAAAAATGTGTCCTCTATTAATAGAAAAATCGACGTTGCTGTATTTTTCAAAAACAGTGCCTGTGTTTCGCATTCGTTCGGCCACCCTGTATAACAGATGTAGATAGATAGATAGAACAAAGATAGATCACACAATAAAGGTGATCCATTGCCCTAGTTCGAAATGCTTCTTATTTCTCTGCCTCTAAATGATTGTATTCTCTAACAATTTCATTACTTATTACTTTTTCGGAAGTTTATTCATGGCAAGCACCGAGGCATTCATGATAGTTACGGCACTTTTTTTTACCTTTATCGTAAATGATCAAGAGATAAAAAAGGAACATGGTTAACAACGCAAAAATGAGTTTTTCCTATACAGAAAGGATTTTTATGTAACAGTAGTTACATCTTTTATATACAGTGAGTCAATTTTAAAACTTACAATGGCCTATATCCGACGAACAAAAGCTGATATCAAAAAATGCTTGAAACCGTTTCTAGGATAGTAAGGAAGAACTAAAATGACATGAAGAGAACTCACCTCCATCAACCCCCTAGGTCCCACTCACAACAACCAAAAAAGTTGGTACTTGTTGGGTACCGTTGTTTTGTAAACAATAATACAGCCTTTTTTCAAATTCTGCACGAACTTTGGCAAACGTTGTTCTAGTATAACGCAACATACTTGTGTAATTCTTTCTCGCAATTCCCCAAGTGACGCAGGTTAAGTTTTATAAACAACTGACTTGAGGTAACCCCATAGAAAAAAGTCAGATTGCCGATAATTAGTATTCAATCAGTGCCTAGCTGGAGCTGCATAGTGAGGAGGTGCTCTATCTTGTTGGAAGTGGAGTAAATCTTTGTCTAGAGCTAGGTTGTCTTGATCGTCCCTTTGGTTCTCTAATTCATGCACACTTAAAGGTTCGATGGTGTTTTCTAGCATATCGAGATATATGTCGCCATTTAAATTGCCGGGTATGAACACGGGGCCAATTATAGCATCGCCTAATATTCCTGCCCAAACATTCAGTTTTTCAGGAGTCGGTGCGGGTTCTCATCACTCCAGTACCGCCAGTTTTGTTTATTTACATAACCATTCAGCATAAAAGTACATTCATCAGTGAAACAAATATTTTTAACATTCTCGGTTCAATGCGAATTCTTTCAGTCATGAGTTCATAAAACTCAATTCATCATTTTGGATCATCATTCCCTAGTTCTTGACGAATTTATTTTTTGTACGGGTGAAACTTATGTAATTTCAACACCTTTCTAACCGACTGATGTGAAGTCCTGTCATTGCAGATACTTGACGTGTTGATGCAGTTGGCTCTATTGCAAAATTTCCAAGGACCTCAATTTGGGATGCTTATGAAAATATAAGTATTTGAGCTGTTCATTAGTAACACTGGTTTTGGTAGGTAAATATGAAAATGATCTCCACGCGTTCAGGTATACTGTAAACCATCATGACTAATAATATAATTAATAATTAATACTTATTCACAAATAAACCAAAAATTATTGAATCTGACAGAACCCAAAAAAAGATGTTTTCAACTTGTTTTGCAAAAACGGCAAATTATGTGTTTATTTAACAAAAAAAATTCCGACGGGCACTTATCATTAAAAATATAGTCCGGGATAGCATTACAAATACAAAAGTCTGCTAATATTAACACCCTGTATCATTATTAAACAATTATACACGGTCGTCAATAGGATCAACAAAAACCTGTACAATTATTATTTATACCATTGGATAGGCCATAGAAAGTTGGCCAAGGAGAAGTGGAGAATTGCGTGGGGCGATATGGACTCGGGGAAAGGAATGAACGTGGCGATAGGCTTGTCGATTTCTGTGTCAATGAGGAACTCATAATTACAAATACCTTGTTCAAACTTCCTAAACGTAGACTATATACATGGAGGTCACCAGCTGACAATAACAACAAAATAGTCAGAAATCAAATAGATTATATTATCGTCAACAAAAGATATAGAAATTCTATAATATCATCTAAAACTTATCCAGGAGCGGACATATCCTCCGACCACAACCCGGTTGTTTTGTCGATGAGAGTGAAACTAAAGAAGGTCAACAGCCCTAGCACCAAGAAAATCATAGATACAAGACGTCTCAAACAAGACAACACATGTAGAAACCAAATTTAAAATAAACGAGAGCTTAAGGAAAGTCAAAGAAGATAATGCAGAAACTCTAACTGTTGACCAAAAATGGGGAAAAAATTCAACATGCCCTTGTGTCAGTGAGAAACCCTCAAACCACTTAAAGAAAAAACAAAACCTTGGATGACAGTAGAAATTCTTGAACTTATGGAAGAACGAAGAAAAAACAAAAGATCTGAATAAATACAAAGAAATTCAGAGAAACATCATAAAGAAAATTCGAGAGGCAAAAGAGAGGTGGCTCTCCGATAGATGCAAGGAAATAGAAGATCTGGATAAAAAGTACGATAGCTTTAATTTACACAAAAAAATCAAAGAAATGACAGGTTCTAGAAAGCGTACAAAAACGAATATCCTTAAAAATGATAAAGGGATATTATTACTGATATGAAGGAGAGATTATGTCACTGGACCAATTACATTCAACAACTATTTAATGATGAAAGAAAGAGAAGAACTGTCATTAGAAATCACCGAAGATACTGGACCACCAATATTAAGAGAAGAAGTCATCTATGCCATCAAAAACACAAAAGAGGGTAAAGCCACTGGACCAGATGAGGTGCCCATCGAATTATTAAAACTCATCGATGAAGATGTTATTGATGTAATGGTTGAACTCTTTAATCTAATATATCAGACTGCCACAATCCCCAGACAATGGCTGCAATCAACCTTTGTAGCAATTCCCAAAAAACCAAGTTCAACAACTTGCTCAGACCACAGAACAATAGCTTTAATGAGTCACACACTTAAAACATTTTTGAAAATAATTCACAGCAGAATTGTTAAAACTCTTGAATATGAGATTAGTGACACACAAATTGGCTTTAGAAATGGTATGAGTACAAGAGATGCTTTGTTCGGCTTGAATGTGCTGGCTCAGAGATGCATGGACATGAATCAGGATATGTACTTATGTTTTGTAGACTTTGAAAAGGCATTTGATAAAGTTCAACATAAAAAGCTTGTAGATATATTAAAAAGCAAAAATATTGACAGTCGTTATCTGAAAATTATATCTAATTTATATTGGAATCAAACTGCCAAGGTAAGAGTTGACAGCCAGTACACCGAAAATATTAAAATACAGAGAGGAACCCGCCAGGGTTGCGTGCTGTCCCCACTACTTTTCAATGTCTACAGTGAAGCGGTATTTCAAGAAGCGCTCTCAGACTCAATAGAAGGTATATCTATCAATGGAGAAGTTTTGAATAACTTACGTTTTGCAGACGATACAGTAATAATTACGGATAACAACAATGATTTGCAGAACGTAATGCAACGCCTTAATGAACGCTGTCATGAGTACGGACTGAAGATAAATTTAAAGAAAACTAAATGCATGATCATGACTAAATCTGCACATGCAAATATCCAATTGACTATTGAAGATACTGCAATTGAGAGTGTTAATAACTATAAATACTTAGGAACATGGATAACATCAGATGTAGACCAAACCAAAGAAATTAAGACACGTATTGAAATGGCACGTACATCATTTATTAAACTTAAAAAGTTTCTTTGTTGTCGGGATATAAGGTTAGAACTACGCCTGAGAATGCTTCGATGTTACGTGTTCTCTACTCTTCTTTATGGTCTGGAAGCTTGGACACTAAAACAAGTTCATCTGAATATGTTGGCCGCCTTTGAATTTTGGTGTTACTAAGATTCCTACGAATATCATGGACTCAAAGAATGTCAAACATGGAAGTAACTAGAAGGATAGGAAATGAGGCGGAAATAATATTAACTATTAAAAGACGAAAACTTGAGTACTTGGGACATGTGATGAGAGGACAAAAATACGCATTATTACAACTTATTATGCAGGGCAAAATCCGAGGAAAGCGAAATGTGGTAAGACGAAGAATATCCTGGCTTAAGAACTTGAGGGAATGGTCTGAATGCAGTAGTGCAGAACTTTTTAGAGCGGCAGTCAACAGAGTCCGCATAGCCATGATGATTTCCAACCTTCGATAGAAGATGGAACTTAAAGAAGAAGACCATTGGATAACATTTTTTATAGTCTTTTGAATGATGTAACACAAGAAGGGGTTTGCAATTTAAACTTTTCTGGTTGTGTTGGGTGAGTCCTAGGGGGTTGAAGGGGGTGACTTTTCTTTCATGTCATTTTAGTTCCCTCTTACTGTCCTAGAAACGGTATCAAGCATTTGTCGATATCAGCTTTTGTTCGTGAGATATATCCCATTGTAAGTTTTAAAATTGGCACACTGTATTTATGTATTTATTTTATCACCTCTATAATTACCTAGTATTCTAATAATAACAAGTGCTTCTAATGCCATTCGACCCAACCCTGTACGGTGCTAGTCCAAACAATCCTTTTGTAGAATAATTTATGGAAGTGTTGATCGTACGGGTGGGTCATTGAAACGCGTATTATGTGCCCTGAAATGTTAATTTTAATAAAAGACGATCATAAATGTTAAATGCTGTAGATTGTTGCACACTTGATGATTCATTACAGGGTCACTTGTTGGATGTATACACTCCCAGCAATTTGGAAGCGAATTACTTTGTAAATCCTGTTTTCGTCTTTTTAAATAAGTAATCTGACGCAGACATCGTAGTCCCATATTTTACTCGTTTTACGAATATTATAGCACATTCTGACAGTTGATTGCCAATTCCCTTTCTATTTCGTATGTTTTTAATTAGGCGTTTATTTTGGTAGTATACTCAAATTAACTTAACGATTTATTGTTTCAATTAATTTATTTGCGCCAGTGAGAACAACTTAAGTAATTAATAATATATATTCATTAGCTAACACATTAGATCCGTTATATTTTGCTATCGAACCCATAACGAAACTTTTGAATTCGTGTTGTAACAAAGGAAGTGAAAATCTGCATAAAATATTAATTAAACAATTTAATTATGAAACAGTCCGTCAAATCAAAGAGTTCAATCACACGTTTTAATCTAGAAATCTTTGACACACACTAAAAATCGATCGGACAACCTAATTCGTGTTATTTTGGTAAAACATTGAAGGTTTATTGTTGGATTTTATAGATTTGCCCTAGAGATAGCCGTTATATAATATTATATTATGTAATAAAACATTGAATCATTTATTTAATATTTATTCAAAGCGATATTGAATAATGTTAAAACATTTTGACTAGACTGTAAACATTTATGAATATCCAGAAGGTTATAATAAACAGTTATTATACTGTACGTTTCTTGAATACTTATTTGCTTTCAATGAAACAATAGAAAATTGAATATACATAGTTGCAATGATTTGTTGTATACTGTATTACCAAATGAAACAAAAATAAAATGATCATAAAAATGAACAGCTGGGGATTATTATAACTTTAAAAAAGTGAAAAAGGCAAGCCAAAAGATTTCTCTATAATAGTTTCACATTAATGTAGAAAAATAATTTTTCCGCAAATCGCCAGGAAATTTTGACATTCCTGTCAAAATTTCTTGAAGAAAAAGTCAGGACTTCCTTACTGTAAGGAAATGTCATTTCCTTACTGTAAGGAAATGATATTTCCGTACAGTTGTTAGTGTTCTACATAAATGATAGAAAACACATTGCTTATAAGGAATTAATTTATATTTTGAAAACATCAAGTCATTGCTGAATACATTTTTAAGATCAATTTGTTATATTTACAGTAATTTGACAGTTAGTACAATTATTGACCATTGGAGGAACACTCTTAGAACTATGAGAAACATTTTGGACAACATGCAGGGTGGAAGTGTCATTTTGTTGAATATTTTGTACTGTGAAAATTTTATTTGCCACCTTAACCTTATTGTTAAGCGATTCTTCGATATATCCTTCAGCAACGTTTGATGACTTCCATCCGCCATGCCTCTTTAAACTAGTTATATCGGCACCAGAGAACATTTTATCATTTTACTTTCAAGAACACCAGCAATTAAATTTATAGGCGTCAAGTTTGACAATTCAACCTCGATACGTTTCCATATTAACCCAAGTAATTTTATTAGGAATTTCAAAGCACCATTTATTGGGAATAAAATTATCGCGTTTTCTTTAAATCAATCAATATCTGTCGAATTTTAAACGATTTGCGGAAAAATAGTATGTTTACCTCGTAGGAAAAGCCACATTCCTGGACTCTGTGTTGCTAAGTCTCGGCTTGCGCCTCGACTTAGCAATCTTCACAGTCGTCCAGGAATGTTAAGCTTTTCCTACCCGGTAAACAATGTACTATTATTTGAAATCGCTGTAATCATGGTCGTACCAATTTGTTTAATTATTTTGATAAAATATTATATAATGAAGCAAAAAATAAATTCACGATTATGGCTGTTTTAACTTTTCACATTTAAAAAACATAATATGACATGTATAGTAACACCCATCAGTAATGGTCACTAAAAATGAAAGACATATTGTCCGTTATATCATAGACCAGGGAACTAAGGATTTTCCCATGGTATTGATTTTGATACAGGTATCTAACAGTATCTACAGCAACGGTGTACTAATTAGATAAAAAGTACATTTGTTTTTCTCCTACTAAAATCCCAAATATCGCGATTAATAGTGAAAAATAATTTACGGTTTGTTTACATATGTGAATTTAAAAAGGTTTCGTAATAGCGCAGTTAGAAATTTCTGAAAAATAACTCGCTTCTAGTAAAAACTAGAGACATGGACTATAAACAAAACCATACAGAACGGATTGGAAGCATGGGAAAGAAAGATACTTAGCAGCATGTTTGGGGGAAAAGAAGTAGAGGGAGAATGGAGAAGACGAACTAATGTAGAAGTGCACCAATTAGATGCTAACCCTACAATATCAAATATTGTAGGAAAGAATAAGAATTATTTTATCAAATTAAATCATTTAAAGATTAAAAAGTTTGTTTTAAAAATTGTAAAATAGGCTTGCAAAAGAACTGTGTTTTAAGCTTATAAACAATTAAAATAGCTTTAATAACAAATTTATAATAGCCGCAATATCTCCGTTTAAAATTAAAATTGATATTTTTTTTTAATTTGGAGTATTTCGTGGAGAAGATCATAAAAATTCATTTAGTTAATTTGTGAATTGTTTATTTAACCGAGTAATTTGTTAAAACAATTTAAAATAAATATTTATCTTGCAAAATGTTTCTTTTCTCTTATTATTATTAGTAGAAAAGTTATGAAATAATAAGCATTTTAAATCTATGTATTATAGTTATAAATATTATCTTTTAACAATAAATTTGACAAAAAATAATTTTTTATTTTATTATCAAATCCAAACGTCTTAATCTTTATTGGATTATGGTTATTATTTTTACAATTTGCTCAACAACAATATAAATATATTTTACACAAATAATTGTTTTTAAATTTTGTATAATATTAAGTAAAAATTATGGAATTAATCTGTATATACACACATAATTAACATACTACAATTTATATACTTAATTTTACTATTTGTTTTAACAATTTTTATAACAATTATTTTGTTTAAAATATATTTGTAACGTTTTTCAGTCAAGAAAAGTAATTGTAAAAATAATAATCATAATTCAAAAAAATCTAACACGTATAGATTTGTTTTTCAAATAAAATTATTAATTTGTTTGTAAAATTTATTTTTAAATCATATTATTTGTATATATAATACAAAAATATTTAAGTTACCTATCATTTCATACACTTTTCTACTAATGGCTAATAGTTTTGCAAAAAATATTTTTTATAAATAAATTGTTTAAACAAATGACTCAATTAAATAAATAATTTACAAATTAACTAATTGAATTTTTATAATTTATGCAACGAGGTTCCCCAAAATAAAAAAAACATCAATTTTCGTTGATTAGAACAGGAGATATTGCGACTTTTATAAACTTGAAATTATTAATTAAGTTTTTGAAATAGTAAAATCAAGAAATAAAAAAGAGGCTAACTCGGATTCTAAAGGTCGTAAAATATTGTGCTTTTTTTTAAATTCTTGTAAAAATGTCAAAATTTTGAATAAAAAAACAATTAACTTCCTATATGTTGTGTTAATGCGTTTCAGGTATGTTAAATGTTTATAAGCTTAAAATCACAGTACTTCTGTAAACCGATTTAACAATAATTAACATTTTAATCCTTAAATTAAAAAACTAAAAGTTCTGTAGCTTTGACGTAAAAACTACAACTTAAGTTTTAACTGAAATTCTAGAAACATCTACAAACATTCAATCATTATTATTGAACAAAAAATTAACTTTTGCCCCTTAATTTTGTACACACTTCGTTCATTTTCCCTCTCTCTTCAGTCCTAACCTCTCGGAAGGAGTGTAGTGGTGTCGTGTATGGTCTGTCCCTGATATTTTTTTTTTTAATTCATGCATTCTTCTTTTGCATATTCCTGTAATTTGACCGATCCATCTTGTTGAAAATCTTCATCGTAATTTTCAGCCTTGTAACTTTCCTTGGAGATTAGTTTCTCCATGTTTTCTGTGTCTGGTATAACAATATGTCAAAAGTATTTTAATTATTGGAGATGGACTTTGTTAAAGAGTCGATTACTGATCTTTAGTTCTCTTAAAAATCACTAAAAATCACTTTTAGTGGCAAACCAGAAAACTGGAATACCTAGGCCACATGATGAGGGGGCCAAAATATGAAATTTTGAGACTCATAATACAGGGAAAGATTTAAGGAAGAAGATCTGTTGGCCGAAGGCAGAACTCGTGGTTGAAGAATCTACGTCATTGGTATCAATGCAGATCGATTGATTTGTTTAGAGCAGCAAGTTCTTCTTCTTCTTCCTACTTTATAAATACGCTTAATGTCTGTTTTACTTCGGTTTTTAGCCTCAATTGACGTTGTCTGACCATCATTTCCTCGGTCGTCCCAATGATCTTCTTTCATTTGGCGATTTGTCTCTTGCTATTCGTACTATTCTATTGTCTGTCATTCTTTCGATGTGTTAATTCCATTCCACGTTTCTTCTTTTTCCCGCGCGTTTATTTCCTCTATACCACATCTCGCTCGTATTTCCTCTGTCTCTTAGAGTTTGGTTTTTTATTTTTCGTAAGACTTTCATTTCTGTTGTTTCCAACAGTCTTTGTGTTTTCGCCGTATCTGCTCTTGTTTCCGCTGTGTACGTCATTATCGGTCTTATTGTTGATTTATATATCCTGGTTTTCGTTTCCATTGTGAGGTATTTGTTTCTCCAGATTGTGTTGTTGAGACATCCTGCTGCTCTGTTTGCCATGTTCACTTGTTTTTGTACTTCTTCTTCCACTTTTCCGTAGCTTGACAGTTTTATTCCCAAGTATTCATTTTCCATCACTTGTTCTATTATTTTGTTATTTACGACTAGTTTACATCGTCTCAGTTCCGCTGATATCACTATCGCTTTAGTTTTCTCTGATGAGATCCCCATGTTGTATATGAGCGCCGTATCTTCGAATTCTTTAATTAATCTTTGTAGGTCATCTTCATTTTCGGCTGTTATTTTGGCGTCGTCGGCGTAGCATATTATCCTTATTTCCTTTTTCCCATTCTATGTTCCCAGCAAGTTCAAAAATAAAAATAGCCAATGTGATTGCCAACCTCCGTAGGGAGACAGCACTCTAAGAAGAAGAAGTGGCAACCAATATTTCTTCTTTCCGATTGTTTTAGGAAGCTGTGACGATGGCAGAAACTTTGATTTCGCAATAGCTACTTTTTTATAATTAATGCTGAGGTCTTCTTTTTTATTTTGGGTATTCCAGCGTAGCGTATTTCATTGTGTTTAATTTAATTCTTCAGCATTAACTGTTAACAGAGGATTGTAGTTTTATTTTGATTCTTCATGCTGTTTACTTTCAACCAGAATGGCAGCATCACCAGCAAAGCTGGTTGTAGTATTATGCACTAACTCAGGCATATCTCTAGTCTATAGTCCGTATAGGACTGATCCTAACACACAATGTTGTGGTACAACATTAATAATTTCTTTCAGTTTCGAGTAAGCTTCTTCCTGCTGAACTCTGAAGAAATCCATCCATTTGATACGTTTAATTCAAACAATTTTGTGTAGACAAAATCTTGCTTAATATGTATTTAAGTCCTTTAAGTCATACTTTATCAAAAGCTGACGTCTCATCAAAGATGGCAGAGTTGCATACATATTATCTTCTAATGTTCTCCCTAGTATTTCAATTACTTTATGGACTGTAGCAGAGGAGCCTTCTCTAAATCCAAAATGGTGTAACAGAATTAGGTGTTTAGTTTTTGGAACGCTTAATCATCCCAGATTCTCATGTATTTGACAATGTCTCTAGGAAATTACAGGAGGTAACGAAATCGGCCAGTAGGATTTTAGTAGGTATTTGGTTTTCAAACTTGGATAATCATTTTGCTTGCATACAATGTTTGGTTAATTTATTGGCCTTCTGTAAATTGTTTTTTTGTCCAATTTCTATTTCTTTGAGTTTCTTCAGAACAAGATTATTCAATTTTTCTCAATGGAGAGACATTTTGAATATCTGAGAAAAAACTCTGTTTACCAATACTTATAAGAGACAAATGAAGTTACGGACGACATTTGTTTTGACTATTATTCAACTTAGGTCAGGTCAATATTAACCACTATATTTTATATATCTCTTAAGATAATCAATGAAAATTATACACTACAACATCACACTTGACATTTAATTATTCCGTACAATGTACGTTCTTTAAAAAGTGAATCATCTTCAATAAATTTATTCATATATTCAAAGATGGTTCTCGAAGTCCGGTTAAAGGAGAGTGGGAGGAAAGTTTTGTGAAATTGATTAAAGATATATCTATATGCAAGGCATACAACTGAAAACAATTCATGGGTTAGTCTTAAACACAGATTTCGAGTTTAATTCTTATTGTACACATGTAGATTTACTACAATGGAAATGAATTATTACGAGAAATCTAGAAAAATATAGTTATGGAGAAAATTGATACATTAACAAACAATGTTAGAACTGTCCCATTTTAATACAACTATTTGCTAAATAGGGTGTTGTAGCAAAAAGACCATGAATGAATTACAATAAAAAGAGAAACAACAATCTCAAATGCAACGAAGAGACGTTGATGAAAAAGACATTAAACATTAATGTTGATCGTTGATGTTTCAGTTCAGTTACATGTATATTCTCTTAAAGGTCTTATGAGTGCTTCCATACATTTGTTGTATCTCTCAGATGATCATGATTTGCTATTTATGTCTAATGGAGCTATATTTACCAGTTATTTTCTGTCTTAAAAATGAGACTCTCAAAAGAACGATACAAATGACAACATATGGTTTCTCAGAATGGATTTTATGTAAAACCTAAACTCTTAATTTCCCTGATATGGAATTCAACTTTAGTCTAAGAATATGCCAAAAAATATTGAAATATTTTCTTATTTTTTTACTTCTTGTAATATCCATTTCATGTCACGGTAGAATACTTCTTCTTTATCAAGTGCTATTTGTATTAGGGAGATTGGCAAGCATTATCATCATCATTATTAGCTGTTTTGAGTCCACATGAAAATCGTGGAATGTTTGATGTGTCTCTGGATGACTTTAGGAAGCTCTAAGTGTTTCAAAGACTCTGACAGGCAGCCTGAAAGTCAATACTGCCTCGAAATATACAGCTTATAAAATTTTACTCATTTAAAAATGTATGAAAACGCTCGATCAAATAAAATAAGAATCCTGTCAAGTAGTTAGGGTGAACACACCATTTTTACCGCATTTTCTTATCAGATCACATAACAGCAGTATTTCACACGCTACGGTTAGTCGGAATGTCAGTCCAGAAATTTTTATATTTTTTATAGGAGTGTGATTAATACAATGTAGCGTGCAAACTTCAGCTCTAAAAAATATGTTACAGAATACATAAGGCAAACATAATAATAAACATGTGTCCACCACATGCAAAACTTAATTGCTAACGCGTTTCCCACAATCGAAATAGATATTGTGGATTTAAAATAAAATTATTATACTGTTTGTATATAATTATTATTGAAGTATCTTGAAGCTAGACAAGAATTGTTCAAGAATTAATCAAGTTTCCAATTATTTAGGCTCAAAAATATGTATTTGTTTCACAAAGTCCACAATAATAAAAGCTTTTTAGTCCAGTCAATTAACATAAAATGATGACAGAACAAAAAAATAAATAAACCATGCACATTTGGAATAGATAGTTGAAACTGTTTATTATTAGAGACAAAAGTTTGCAGTCCTAAAGTTTTCTTCTTCTTCAAGTGCCATCTTCGTTCCGAAGGTTTGCGATCATCAGGGCTATACGTTTTTTCGAAACTGCTGACCGAAACAATTCGTTGTTGATACAGCTATACCATTCCCGTAGATTCTTTAGCCAGGAGTTTCGTCTTCTTCCTATGGACCTTTTTCCTGCTATTTTCCCTTGCATAATTATTCGAAGCAGTTCATATCTTTCGCCTCTTGTAATGTGTCCCAAATATTGCAGTTTTCGTTTTTTGATCGTAAATATGACTTCCTTTTCTTTATTCATTCTTCTCAAGACCTCGACATTTGTGACTCTCTCGGTCCATTCTGCGATACATCCACTGTTCAAATGCCTCTAATTTTTTGGTATCAATCTTTTTCAACGTCCATGACTCCATTCCGTACAACAGCACAGAAAGTACGTAACATCTCATCAATCGAAGTTAAATTTCAAGGTTAAATCTCTTCCGCAGGACACTCTCTTCATTTTAGTGAATCTGGATCTGGCTGTTTCTATTCTTATTTTGATTTCTGCTGAGCTATCGTTGTCTTCATTTATAAAAGTGCCTAAATATTTGTATTTGCTAACTCGATCGATAATTTCATTGTGTAAATATAAATTTTGAACATTTTGTGTTGATTTTGATATTACCATAAATTTAGTTTTCTTTATGTTCAAAGAAAGTCCATTAATTACTATTTGACTGGGAATAAGCCACAATTAAAGATAAAAAATACGTTTATTGACGTTTCAATTGCCACTTCGGAAATCGTTCTCAAAATCCAAACAAAATACTGTTTGTATTTTGAGAACGATTTTCGAAGTGGAAATTGAAACGTCAATAAACGTATTTTTTATCTTTATTGGTGGCTTATTCCCAGTTAAATAGTAATTAATTTAAAATGCCACAAGAAAATAGCTCAGAACAATAATAAGAAAGTCCATATTTTTCGCTGCAGTCTGCTGTCTTATTCACTAATGTCTGTAGCTCTTCAAGTGTTTCTGGGATCAGAACGGTGTTGTCGGCAATTCTCAGATTGTTTAATCTAACACCATTTATTTTAATACCTACGGATTGCTCAGAGAGTGTTCTATTCATTACGTCTTCGGAATAGAGATTAAACAGGGTTGGTGACAGTATACACCCTTGTCTCACACCTCGCTTTATTTTAATTTCTTAAGTGATATTATTCTCTACTCTCACTACTGCTTTCTGATTGTAGTACATATTTGCTATTAGTCGGACTGTTTTATCTTTTTTGGTATAGTCCTAAAGTACCTCTATTTAATAAAAATGGTTGACTTTTTATATATTGTATAAATTATATATTATAATTTCGTAAAATATTTTTTTTAGAAAACTTTTACCGGCATAACTTAAACTTAAAAACGTATCTAAAAATTTTTTTATAGCTTCAGTAGTCAGAGATATAACCCTTTTTTACTCATACCTGGTTATGCGTTTACATAAAGTAAGTAATATTCTTTAATTATTGAATTATTAAGTCAATAATAAAAAATGAAAACCTCAAATGTTATGTGAATTAATTTTATAGTAAATTAGAAAAATATTTAAATATCATTATCATCATTCTGGCTTTACAACCCTGCGTGGGTCCTAGCCTCCTCAAGAATTTCTCCCAGTCGTGCCTATCCATCGCCTTTCTTCGCCAAGCACGTATTCCCATATTTTCCATGTCTTCATTGATGTACCAGGAACCTTGTTTTGGATCATCCTCTTCTTCTGTGACCAATGGGTCTATCAAGGAGCGTTTTTCTAGCTGGGTCATTTTGTTTCATCCGCATTACATATCCTATCCACCTCAGACGTCTTCTCTTAATATGTTTGACGATATCAGGTTCCTGGTACCTTGTAACTGGTAACTTTACAGTTCTATAAAGCTCGTAGTTCTATCGTCTTCTACACACTCCATTGTCATTCACTGCTCCATAGATTCGCCTTAGTACTTTTCTTTCGAAACATGTTTTCATTATTTTTTGTTAGAGTCCAGGTCTCTGAACCCTATGTTAGCACTGGGCGTATTGTTTTGTAGATTTTTATTTTTGTATTTCTCGGTATAATTGTGGATATTAAGGAGAATTGTCCTAAATAGCATCTGCTGGCCGTGCAAATTCTGAGGTTTTTCTCTGCGGTAGTATTATTTTCAGTATTAAGGAGCGCTCCAAGATATACAGATTCGTTCACTGCTTCGATGACGTCGTTTTCTATAACGAGTGGTCGTAGGATTTGTGGTTGCATGCTTATTTTCATTTCGTTTTGTTGATATTTATTATTAAACCCATTTTTGTAGCTGATTGAAACCCAATGTTGATATCATCAGCATATGCCAGGATTTGCACTAATTAATTATATATTGAACCAGTGGTTGTGATTTGTGACAAACGTATTACCTTTTCCAGAGCCAGATTGAACAGTATACAGGAGATAAGTTCTCCCTGGCGCAGACCATTATTTGTTTTAAAAGGTTCAAACAGTTCCCCTGAATTCGTACTCTGCATTCAACTTTTTCAAGAGTTAGTTTTGGTAAATTTACCAACTGATTTGGTATTCCTAGCTCTTTCATTTCTTTGAACATTTCTCTTTTATTCACAGAGTCGTAGGCTGCTTTGTAGTCTATAAATATGTGATGAGTGTCAATGCCATATTCCAGTGTTTTGTTCAGAGTTGCAATCTGATGAATTGTAGATTTACCACCTCTGAAACCAGCTTGGTATTTTCCTACTATCCGTTATGCATATGGTGCCATACGGTGACATAGTACTGTGGAAAATATTTTATATGCTGCGTTTAGAAGCGTAATTCCTCTGTGGTTAGAGCATTCAAAGATATCTCCTTTTTTGTGTATAGTGCAATGTATTCCAATATTCCAATCATATGGGAGGATTTCTGTGTCCATATTTCTTTTATAAGCTGCTGTAATGCCATAATGGTATCATGGCCACCTTCTTTATATAGTTCATTGGGAGATTATCATTTTACGAAATGCCCCTGAAGATGCTCTAGGGAGCGAAAGTACTTGGGCAAGATTTAATTAATAAACTGTACTCGATATCTGCCTTTTCATTTGATCAAAGTTTATTTATAATATCTCAACTTTAATTAAACTTAATAACTTGAAATAAAAAATATTATAGTTACAAAAAAAGTAAAAAAATTTTCAACAAAGATATGGTTGAATGAATTTCAAAAACTTTACTTAAAAATAAAATAAGAAAAGTTGCTATCTTTTAACAAAATTCAAATTTTTACTCTTACAAGTTAAATTATAAAATTTTAAATATAAATATTATATACACATTCTAGAATGTATATCCAGAAGGAATTTTTATTTAAATGATCGTATAAATTTTTATGTCGATAAAAATATTATTTGTTGCGCTTAAAATCTATATGTATCTTTAAACATATTTTCTAAATTAAATAATTTTTAATTTACCATGCAAATTCATTCATAGTAAAATTGAGGTTTTCTTTATACATTTTATGTCTGTTTATAAATTTTGTGTTTGGTAATTGTCTCAAATGGTTGATTAAAAAATTAGTTGATTCAAAATTTTTTAGATGCGCGCGCAACCAGCAGGTAACCCAGATAAGCAGTTACAAAAAGGGCTATATCTCGGAAACTACTAAAGGTATAAAAAAAAATTGTTTTAGCAACTTTACAAAGTAAAGTCACGCCGATAATAGTTTCTAATGATTTTTTTATTTTACGAAATATAGTCCAATATGAAATCTCAATCTTGTTTGCAATTTCTTTGCAAAACGCAGCACCTTTGGAATATAAACTTTTTTTATTTAATAATAGACACTTTCATATATTTATTCTCAAATTTTTATCCTTGGTTTATTTTTTTGTGTCAAAGTGTTCTTTGATCGGACTATTTGCAATATTTGTTAATACTGGCGTCTACTTACAAACGTCCTTGTATTTATATTAACCGTACATATCTTAAAACAACATTTACTTACAATATTGATAAAAATAAGGTCTTAATTTGAAATTAATGACCAAATAATCACAGAGGAAAAGTTTTTAATTAATATTAGTTCTTAGTTTTTTTGCCAGATAAATACACCGTTAAAGAAACAATTGCTTAGTTCAGATGGTCTACACAATGTGTTGAAACAGCTACGAAATTGCAGTAATAAAAAATAAGTAGTTACGAGTAAAACTTGGTTATCAAGTTTCGTTTTGCAACAATTTTCCTAAATTATTAAATGTTTCTGAAAATTATTTCTTTATTTTGCGTCCAATTTTCCCAAAAAAATGTTGAATTTAATGAAATTCCTACGCATTTATTGATATTAAGGATAACAAATAAAACATTTATTTATATGCACATAAGTATTAGCCTAAATAAATATTAGTGAGTATATTAGATGAATCATGGGAAAATAAGTTTTTGTCTTTTTTTTTTGATAATTTTATGGATTTTCCTATGACAGTGCTTTTTGCTTTTCAGTCTGTTTTATTTTTAGAATTTAGCGGTAAAAAATAGAATAGGAGAAAACATGAAATTTTCTTACATAAAAGCAGGCTTTGATATGGAGAAGGAATATCATCTGGTTGGTGGATTAGGTCGTTGAACTAACAAAACTAATACAAGTAGACAAATGTGAATAAGACAGTGAAATAAATGGAAAGGAGCCATCAGGGATATTTTGAATATACAAAGAATCGGAAAGAAAAGAAAAGAAAGGAAAATTCCATCCTAAGGAAGAAATTATTAAAAGTACCGAAACGAAAACTTTTGTAATAAACTGGTATATAAAAGCCCACAAAAAAGAGTCCCGAGCTGGAGAAAGGCGCAAACCTTCTCCAGCAAAACGAAAGATGTCGTTAGAATTAATCAAATGAGAAAAAATAAAATAAATGGAGAGTTTACAAGGTAAATTCATATGAAGACAATAATAAACAATATTACTGAAGGCTTTGTCTAGTCTAATAAATCTACTAAGTTCCATTATAATAGACAAAATCTACGAGGATATTAAAAACACAAAATAATAATGAAAGACTAATCATTCACGGAAGGACTCGGGAACACAGATACTTTGTACAGTGACCAGCAGCAGATTTTCTACACGAAGACAAAGCAAATTTTAGTTGATGTAGATAAACGGTTCATAAACGTGACATGGTGTGGAGTTGACGAGAAGGTGGTGAAAAATTGAGTGTAGCTGGAAGTTATTTATTTAACTTTGTCTTCAAAATAATTAACGAGTGTGTCGGAAATTAATTGGCTGTGAGAGATAACTGTATTGTTGAAGATGTAAGAGAAATCTTTTAGTTTTATTGCCTTGGATTTGTGAAATTTTTTTTCCATAGTTGAGTGGGTTTGCATTGTGTGTTAGGGAGAAGTGTAATTTTGCCATGAGGATCTTTTGCTTTGTTTAATAATGAATTTGGCTTTAGTTTTAAGTGTTTTTATGTATTATAAGATTTTCCTGGGTTTTATTTCGCCGATATTTATTTAAAGCATTCTTGGATAAACGGATGGTATTATTACAATCTGAGTTTCATCAGCGTACCATTTTGTGAGTATAAGAGATGTTTTTTACCAATTCGGCAGCAGTAATTAGGCATTGGTTAAACAAATTTAGAATAATTTTAATATCCCCTGAAACTGGACTTGACAGTTAGGCGTTCAAAGTGTTGCATTTTCTCACCTGCTCTATGGATTGGAAACGTGGACCATTAACACGGCGACTACGAACAAACGTAAAGCATTTAAATTTGTGGGAGAATCTTAAAGATAACATGGATAAAGCATGGAACAAACAATGCAGTCTCGAGCAGAATTAACAAAGGAATGGAAATAAGGGAAAACATCAAAATATGAAAGATGTAATGCTCGGAACATTATTCGTGGGAAGAGACACTACGTGCTTTATTTGAATACAAGAAGAGATAAAAGGAAAAGGATCTTTAAGAAAAGAAGAAGCAGTCAATCAAACGATTCAGAGTTCTTCTTCTTAGGGTGCCTGTCTGTTCCGAACGTTGGCGATCATTCTGGCTATGTTGACTTTGTTGGTTTCTAAACAGAGATCTTTCTATGCCATACTCTCAGATTAGCAAGCCAGGATATTCTTCTTCGTCCTGGGGCCCTTTTTCCTTCAATTTTACCTTGCAAAATGCATTGGAGTAGCTCATATCTGCCTTGATTTCTCAATGTATGTCCCAAGTGTGGCTGTTTATCCTCCGTAGTACTTCTTCGTTGGTGATTTTGTCTGCCCATGGTATCTTCAGGATCCTTCTGTATAACTATAGCTCATAAGCGTGAGGTTTTGATAGAGTTTCTGCTGTTAATATCCACGTTTCGACTCAGTACAGAAGCACTGAGTACACGTAACATTTAAGGAGCCTTATTTTTGTTTCTAGAGTAGATGCAGCTAAAATCAGACTAGCCATGATGGGATAAAGGGAGTGATGAAATGTTTTGGTAACGTGCCACGTATTGTAGAAAATGCAAAATGGAAGATGAAATTTTAGAAATGATGTTCAAGTTTATCTGATTTGTCTGTTTGTTTCTGCTGTCTGATTTTAATTTTCAAGCTTTTCTCTTTAATCGAACTTGTTTCGAGATTCGAGATGTAAGAAAACTAGCAAATAAAGCAGCTTATTATATTATATTTAGTGATTTAGAACTGGGGAACACCAGACTCCTAAGAAGGCCATTTTTTCGGAAGCCATTTGTTGTTATAACTGGATGTACTTTAACCAATTGGCTTCATGTATGTTTTACATTAGTTTAAGCTGGTACAAGTTTTACTGTAGCGACCGATTTACATGCCCTCCGAAGAAAGGTGACGGCCTACAATGACACAAATATAAGCACAACCTTAAGATCAGGAGAGAACAGGCTTAGGCTTATGAGACCTAATATAACAAGGAGCAGAATATTGTTCTGAAGCTATTTTCTTGTGACATTTTAAATTAATTACTATTTAACTGGGAATAAGCCACAATTAAAGATAAAAATACGTTTATTGACGTTTCAATTTCCACTTCAGATTTCCGGAAATCCGAAGTGGAAATTGAATTTTATCGTATTTTTATCTTTAACTGTGGCTTATTCCCAGTTAAGGAGAAGAATAATAGAACAAGCTTCTAACAAATTGTCCTAAATGTAGGGAAAGAACCTAAACGATGTATTTATGGTTATATTCCATTTTTTTTATTGATTTTTCGTAAACTACGTCGAGAACTGTGAGACCGTGTCGTAGTGGAGAACTCTTTATGCTTGGTCGTAAGCGCTAGCTCTGTAAATTGACAACGACCTACAAGTACGACTGAATCCTAGGTATTAGGTGACACATAGGTTTTATTAGGCTTATCTCGGCATTCCGAACCAAGAACGAGCAAACAAGATAATAAAAGCTGACAAGAACAATGCTCATTCATCTAGAAATTAAGGAACTGGATCAAGTTACAGTCCATATTTCTGAAGATGAAGAAGAACTACTAAAAAATAGTCAAAGAGCGGTGCAACGAGAAATATATTTCAGTAACTGTTTAAGAAAGGCCTAAACCTAATAAATACGATAGCTGGTACTAAAATCTAGCTGATAGCCGGAAACATATATGCAGATTATACAATTGCCTTTGATATATGTAACTATTTTACTTATTTTTTTACAATTCCATAACAAGACAATTAAATAGAAGGAAACTAGGTCGATACCAGGAAATGCGGTATAGTTGATATCATTTATCGTTATCTTATCACCGTGAATTCCCACCCGAAGTGGTTAATTTAGTAATACCCATTTTTTATTAAGTCACTGCTAATTGTTTATTTTTTGATTAATTACATGTCGTCTTTACTGTATAAATTATAATTCCTCGGAAATGTTTTAACAATCAACGACTACATTTTGTGAATAATGTTTACTCAATGCTTCATTAAATTTACAAAGTGAATATGCTGGGATGACAAAAGCTTTGATAAAATCTACTGGATTATTTGCTAATATAGCAGTAAAAAATGTACAATCAACATAGTATGTGTCTTGGTTGTCAGTATTATTGTCCGTCCTTTTCCTTGTATTACTTTTTATTGCATCAAACCATTCTTTAGTAAATTAATTTTACAATTACGGTAATTAATAATGTTCTTTTTTCAGTGAACCACATTACCTACTAAAGTATATTTTTGTACTTTGTCTGCTGAGTAAATGTCTTATTACTAAGATGTTACTATGTAAGTAAAGTCAATTCATTGCCTTTAAAAAGACCTTGTTATTATATTCAAACCAATAAGCAATAAGATTTTAATAAAAATTCACACCTACGACTCCTTGACCCCCGCGCCACCTCCTTAGTTGGGGAAAAAGTTAAAAACACTGTAAAAGTAGCAACAAAAGAGTTTCTACGGGAGAAAAATAAGCAAAATCTTAAGCACACTTTTATTTTTGAAGATATAACATTACATCTTCAATTATTATATTTAATATTATATGAAATATTGATTAAAAACAACACCAAAACGGTTACCAAAAGTATGATCTGTAATAAAACACGTACACTTGTACTAGTAAGAACGAAGCAAACCTTATAATGGGAAAAATTCTCGAAAGAAATAGAATACGATTTTTACGGATTATAGAAAAGTGAAACATATTTCCAAAGATGAATTACGAAGGTGAATTGAAGATGATTAATACTATCTCTATCTATACAGCCCTTGCTATCCAATTTTGGACATAGGCCTCCTCTTCCTTTTTTCACGTCTCTCTATTGTAGGCAGCTTGTATCCACTCAAGTCTCTTTAAGTCATCTGACCATCCATCTCATTTGTGGCCTTCCTCTTTCTCGTTTGTAATTATATGGTCTCCAGTGTATAATCATTTGGTCATTGCGCCTCATATGTATATGAGCCGCAATAACCAAAGCAGAGACAGAATCGGTCAGAACATTACCATCGATGACTTTAACTTTGAGCGCGTTAGAGAATTCAAGTATCTTGGAACAACAAAAACTGAAGACAATAACGGATCACAAGAAATAAACAACAGGATTTAGGCCGGCAACAGATGTATTTTTGCCCTCCAAAACCTTATAAAATCAAAACAACTAACACGACGTACGAAGATACAGGTCTATAAAACAATCATACGACCCGTTGTGATGTATGGAAGCGAAAGTGGTGCTCAAGACAGAAAAAGTGGAGGCATGTTGTCGAGTCGGCTAAACCCACGATAGGTTGTAACGCACGGAGTAAGTAAGTGTAAGTAAGTGTATAATCATCTTATTCCATCTGTAGACGGTTCTGTCTGTATGGAATGGTCCAGCGAACTTCCATTAAGTTTTTGCTGTCTGCATTGATCCATCGGTACTTTTGTTTTGTTGCGGATCCAAGTATTTCTTGTCTTGTCTGATAGCCTGATGTTCAGCATTTAGCTTTCCGTGGATCTTTGGGTCTTTGCTATTTTTTCCACGAATAATACATACACTCCAAATGTTGAAAGCCTGACGAAAAGCTAAATTTAAACAGTAAACTAATCACAATGAAGAGAGTTGGTGCTTTCTAAAATATTGTTATTTTTAATACTTCAAAAAATCCTTTCAGAGAATACGGAAACCTTTCATATTAAGAGAAATATTAAAACGATTTGCTGGGAAATTTGATACCCCATGTGACGCTCGGAACTAACTAGTGTATACTCTTCTCCTTTTGATCCTTATCGTCGCTATTTTTTAAACAGTTTTCATGTAACAATAGACTTGTATTCCCGACGGGACACTGGACGTTGTCGTTATGGATTTTAACTCATTGTTTTCTCCCGCCGGTGCATACTTGTGATCATGTGAATGGTGTCATTCGAGACTCCCTTTTTATTATGTTTCTACCTCAGTAATTTTTAAGTACTTCATTAAACAGTGTATTTACCTAAAGGGAGTAGGTGTCGTCTGCTTTTATACGATATTATTTTGATGTCTGCAAAAATGTATTTATATGTAATATACACCTAAGAGTATAAATAAAAAAATTACTTATTGGCATTTTAAAGTTAAGTTTAATACATTATTGTAGTCTTCCAAAACTCGTTTATTTTATTTAAAACATCTAAGTATGTTTAATTTTTTTATTAAAGTTTTCAACAGTTAATCTAAAGTGGTTTATATTTTTATATTTTGGATTCAGTTAGATATAAAATCCATTTTATCCTAGTTTTCTGTCCCTTACTATCTTTCTTAATTGTGCTTTAACTCTTCCCCTTTTACTTATTTTTCTAATTTTGGCATTTTAGAATGTTCTGAAATTAGAAAACTAAACTAGGAAACTAAATTAGGAAACAAACGTAAGCAAAGATGGTAGAAAAAAAGTAAAATGTTCTAAATACTGACAGAGAAATTGAAGAACTAATTCTTCCTGGATTCAGCGTCTTTTGTGGAGATTGCTGATCAATATGGTAATTTTTTTTTTTTAGAAACGGCTGCGCGGAATAATTCGAGCGATGCAATTCCGAACAATTTATGAATATTTTGCGACCAAGACATTTTTCTACCTCCCACGCTTCTTCCCCCAACTATCTTTCCCTAAATTATCTTATAACCTGTAGGAACTCATTTTTCTACCTCCCACGCTTCTTCCTCCAACTCTCTTTCCCTGCATTATCTTATAACCTGTAGGAACTCATACGTAATACCTTTAAAGACGTGACCAAGGAACCCAAGTTTTCTATTCTTCATCTTCTTCTTATGTTAGGACCACGTCCCACTTTTTCTTCAATGGTTCAGCAGTAGCTGTAGTATTTTATTGTTTGTCTTTGACAATTTTATCTAACTGATAATCTGGAATTCTGTTAACATGGTCTCTCCATTATCTTCATCTTTATATTCAACTTTACTGCACGTTTTCTATTTTTATTTCTTAAATGTTTCTGGAGACCATGAACATGTTCTGTTTGTTATTATTATGCGTCTTTTTATTTCGTTGCTTGTTTATTGCATTTACTAGCGATCCAAGATATGTGAATTCTTTGATTTGAAGTGAAAAATAGTTCCATTCATTATAATATTTAATTGTCTGATTGTCTTTTTCAAGGCAATATTAAAGAGCCGACACGTCATCATCATAAAGCACGTAGAGTTTTCTCCTTAAATTCTAACGTATGAGCTTACTAACTTAACTAACTTAGGTGGGATCCCAAAGTGTATTACCTATTGCATTATATATTGCAGTTCTTTTCATACTGTCATAGGCTGCTTAGAGATGTTGTGTATCTATGTTATATTCTAGTGACTTAAAAATCTGCCTATGTGCTTGAATTTGATGTGTAGTTGACTTTCCAACTAAATCCGCATTATTATTGACCAACAATACCCTTTGTAAAATGTTGTAAGTCTTTCAAACAATTTTCTAAATGTCTCAATTCTCTCAATAAAAGATTTTCTAAGCAGATGCGAACAGAGTAATGCCTCTATAGTTCTTACGCTCTTACACACAAAACCATCAAAGACTTTGAGTGTGAATGAAGAAGAACTAAAAAGTTTTAAGGTCCTATCTGGTGATATACAATTAGAAGAGGAAATAGACAATGTTCCACTACTTCAAGAACCAAAATGTTCCCCAAAAGACCTTCTAATTTCACGGGCTGAATGTAATGATTAAAGAGAGAGCTTTTAAAATGGTTGTGTCCAATTTTCTTCGAAATGTCAAAGCTGACAATTACAAAAATCTTGTCACTGAATTACCTAGTACCTACAGAGAAATAGAGACTCTAAAAATTTACCTTCTAAATGCTTATCTGAATTTCTTTTCAGAAAATTTAGGTGCTTAAGTGAAAAATATGGAGAATGGCTCCACCAAGATGTTGTAGACATGGAAAAACGAAAAGATAAATGAAGTCCTAGTCTGGTGACTGAATGAGCAACATAATAAAATTGATATATTCCCCTACAATGCACAATTCTTCGTAGCAAATAAAGTGTGGGTGAAAGAAAAAATTTAAATTTATTTTGGCTTTCTGATGATATTGCACATAATGAACACCATGTTCTATTCATGGCACAAAAAAATTGATTTTTGTTAATCTGTTACACCAAAATATCATTTATTTAATTTTAATATAAGTATAAAAAAGTTTAATTTCCCATGATTCACATAATATCGTTATAATATACTCGCTAATCTTATAATAATATACATACAAATTTATGTTATAAAAAGGTTTTTATCGCCCCAATATCAATAAATGTATACTATGAAGTTACACAAGTTTTTGGAATAAGTCTGACGCAAAATGAAAAGAGTAAATTTCAGAAACGTTTAATCATTTTGGTAAGTTGCAAAACGCAACTGGGGGAACCATATTTTTACTCGCAGTTGCTTATTTTTTACTGTCGTAATTTCCTAGCCGAGTTTTGCGTTTTGTACGTCATTTGATTTATGTCTTGGCTCTTTCTCCAATAGTGTTATTGTGTCTATCTAAAAACTAGTTATTTTAAAACTTTTCCTATATAATGACTTGGTTATTAATTTTAAATTAAGAAAGTAGTTTCGTCAAGTTGTACTTTTAGTGTTTGTTTAAGATATACAAGTAATTAAGCAGCTAATTACTATCTATAAGTACATATTATGTATAACTAAACATAACAAAGGAAATCTTGGTAATTATATTTGGAGGGAGGGGGCTTATATTCAGATGTAGGTAAAAATTAGCTGCTAGATGCAATAAATAAAAAAAATTATAAAATAGATGTTAACAAAATCGCAAAATTCGATCTACGGAAACAAAGCCCCAGTAATATTTCAGGATGTGATTGACAGTCGTATAACATTGATTGAAAAAAAAATCCCATAACTACCTATATAACTCTACATAAAAAATTATATAGTCCAATAACGCTCTCTAAGGAAATAGTTCCTGTGAATTAACCGCTTGAGGAATAACTGAAACTTATCTAAAATGCTTTCAAATGATATACATATCAGTATAACATTTGTACAGACAAATATACATCTCAAAAACATATTTTGGAAAGTACAAGAGCAAACCAATTGACAGATAAGCTAGCATAAATGGTATAGGAACATAATTTTAAAAATCCGAATTATATTGGTTCAAGAAGATAATGAACGGAGTAGATCACCGCAATCAATTAGTAGAAAGATCAATGATTCTGATCTTGGGGGAAACTTGTAAACTGGGGTGGATGGAAGAGGGTAATGACACAAATCTTAAAAAAAAACGTTATAAACACTTTCTTTCATTAAAATTTCTGTGAGGAATAATATTAGGAATGCTAATATAATAACTATAAATGAATCAATACGGTAGCTAGGATAAGGGCAAAATAGATATGATAAGTAAGTACATAAGTTACTACATGGCGCTGGTAATAATTCTTGCCCTTTAAAGAAAGATAAGTACGTCTGATTACCTATAATTAATTGCAAATAACTAATTTTATCACACAATCGGAACATTCAAACAAGTTCACTTTCGAAAACGAATTCTAATTTTTTGTACAATAATTTAAGAGAATAAATAGTTAAATAATCTTATAAAAAAAGGCTAAAAAACAAAAAATCGAAATATAAAACAATGTAAAGAACAAGCGTATACCTTGGTAGTTGCGAAATATGGGTAATGAAAAAATATGAAATAAATGAAAAGATGGGGAAAAGGCAAAAGTTCAGTAACAATAGACAAGAAAATAAACAAAAATAAATAAGACAAGTAAATGAAAGTAAATGAAATACTTATGACATGTTTTAATAAATACAAAAGAATAGCGCTAAAAATGCTAGAAGAAAATATAAAAAATGATAGACAAAGAAGAATAAGGTGGTGAGATATTATATATATATATATATTATATATATATATATATATATATATATATATATATTCATAAAATTTTTGTTAATATATTGTTCGTCCAGCTAGCTAACACACACACATTTACCATATTTGCAAAAAAAAGTAATATTTCATTCATAAAACCCAACAAAACCGCTTTCTTTGTCATTTTCCGATCAACCCTTTAAACCCTAACTGCATCGACAAAATAATAAATTACAAACTCACCTGTGTATATTGGGCCCTCAATACATCTTGTCCTTCTCTATTAGTCCCTTCTTCATGTCTCAACATAGCCCTTTCGACCCGAGCCAACGTGGGGGAGTCCAGGATTCCTGCAGGACGTTGCATTTGTCGTCCTGGAGGGTCGTTGTAGCCTTGCAGCAGCATCCTGATGATCGGCCAAGTGTCCGCGAAATTCGGTAAATAAAAGTAATCCAAACGAAAAACTGTTTTTTTAACAGTTTTTTTGGTGAAAAATGAACTGGTCGACTGTTTGGTACCGCTTAAACTGACAGTTCGGATGCGTGCACACGCTCACTTGAGATAGACTATTACTCGATGTGCGCTGCGACGTTGTAGAAGCGACTAAAGGAAAGCACATAGAACTGCTCATGGCCGGCCAAGATTATCAGTTTATTGTAATTTTCTTGGAGTGGTCTGCGCATTCGCAGGATCCATTCGCTGAATTTTCGAATCGGAATATCAGGGATTAAAAAGTCCGGGAAGCGGGGAAACTCAAGTGATAGTATTGTTCTACGACTTTTTATTTCTGATTTCTGCTGAAATAATCTGCAGGGATATTCGTTTTTTGTACTTTTGTCTGAATTGTCATTGTTCAGCAAAAATGAATTCTAAAAGAATGCAGCAGGAATAAAACGAATGGTGTATTATTAAAAAAGAACTGATAAAATAGAATGACATCAACTGTAGTGTTTTTAATAGAAAGAAACCAACAAATTTCTAAGTGTACACATTATTACAAGAATTATTTTATTTAATTATTCTTCTCAAGATGCCTATTTTCAGTTGAAAAACTACGATTTTTATTATTGTTTAATATAATTTTAACTCAATATATCATTTTTCATGGGACTTTAGCAATTTAAAGAGTTTTCTTTTACTTATATATACAGTGTTTAGGAAAGGTAGGTCAGACCATAGGCTGCGAGGTGGAGAAGTACAATTAGCAATCAAAAATGAACTACCTTATGAACTTGTTAATGTTACCTGTGATAGTAATTGTGTAAAACTTAAGATAAATTAAAAAAACTGTATGTTTTTATACCCTTTATGTTTCCTCTGTGTATTTTATACCTAAAGTTGATGTTGTGATGTATGAAAACTATTTTAATTTGTTTGAGAATATTTTATTATAAAAAAACTCAAATGTGATGTTACTAGGAGATTTGAATTTACCCCATTTTAATAATGATAACAGCTTTGTGGATTGTGATAAAAATGTGCTATTAATAACTTACAACAAATAAATAATATTCCTAAATCTATGAATAGATTTTTAGATTTTGCTCTGACTAATATAGATGTTTGTAATATGGCAAGGTCTGACTGTCCATTAGTGGCTGAAGATTCTTATCACCCTGCTCTCATCTTTAGTATCAGAGTAAGTGACATAGCTGATTTACCAGGCAACAAAATGGAATGTACATACACTATGCTCAAGGTAACTACTGGCATTTTTATCATTTAATTTTTCAGTTTAACTGGTCCTCATTATTCTTATATAAGGATATTAAAAATGCTTTTAATGTTTTTTATAGTCAAATGTACACCTTTTTAAATTGTTCTATTCCTAAAAAAGGCCCAGCAACTCTACTTTCACGTTTCCAAACTGGTTCTCTCAAGATTTGATCCATAAAATTAAAAAGAAAATAGTCTGCATCGCTTGTGTTTAAATAAAGCCTCAGGGAGCCCAAAAAATGTTAAATTTCAGCTTTTAAGAACTGATATTAAAAACCAAACCAAATATGAGCACAACTTATACAAACGTTCACTTGAAAACCATCTACTTGCTGACCCAAACAAATGCAGGAATTTCTTTAAGTCAAAATATACGAATAGTGCAATTCCCATAGAAATGACATTAAACAACTTTAATACATCTTTTGATATTGCAAGTGCCTTTTCTAAATATTTTGCATCACTGTATGATACATCTGACTGCACACCTTGTCGTTCTCAAAGTACTGAGAGGGGTTCTTTTACCTTTAAATATATCACAGAATTAGATGTTGTAAATATGTAAAAAAACTTAAACCCAAAAAATCTACAGGCCCTGATGAAATACCACCCTATATCTATAAGGGAATGGCCGAACCCTTTGATAAACCTCTGGCGTTTTTGTTTAATATGTCGATTGAACAGGAATATTTTCCAGATATTTTAAAAGTGGCAACAATTTCTCCAATACATAAAAAAGATAAAAAATGACTTTCAAAACTACAGGCCTATCAGTCTGTTAAATAGTATTGCTAAGATTTTTTTGTAAGTATTCTTTATTATGATATATATGAGCAATTTTCAGCATTGTTTTGTAAGAGACAAATTAACAGTAATTAATTTTTGTGTTCTCTCTGAACATATTGATAAGGCTATTTATGCAGAGGAACAGTTGGACGTTCTGTATACTGATTGCGAAAAAGCATTTGATAAGGTAAATCACTGTATTCTTTTAAATAACCTGGTAGAGTTTGGTTTCTCAAGAAAAGCTTTTAATTTATTAAAATTTGTCAGATAGAAAGAATACAGTAAAAGTAGGTAATTGCTTTTTTCACCAATATGTGTCATCCTCATGAGTTCCACAGGGGAGCAAACTAGGATCATTGCTTTTTTATTTTATTTTTTAACGACTTGCGATTAACGATTAAATCTTGTAACAGCTTAATGTATGCCGATGATTTTAAACTTTTTAAAATAATATCTAATAAGAAAAATGCAGTCAAATTGCAAGATGATCTAAGATCAGTATTCAATGGTTTAATGATTAAAAATGACTCTTAATGTTAAAAAGTGTGCAGTAGTTCCATATACACGAAAACTCAATAGTGTTATTGAAAATTATTATATTAATGATGATCCAGTTGAGAGAGTGAGTGTTATGAAGAATCTTGTTTATGAAATAACTAACAGAGCTCATCATGCTTTGAGTTTTGTCATTAGAAATAGTGAAAATTTCAGAATAAGCACAATTATAAAACTCTCTAATGCCCTGGTGGGACCACATATGCAATATGCTTCAATCATCATCATTTTCCCACTCAGAAATGATTAAAAAAGTGCAAAAACGATTTTTAAAATTTCTGTATGTAAGGAAAACTAAGAAATATCCGTATGTGGTCTCATACAGGGTAATGTTAGACTCATTCAGCAGTCACTTGCCACTAGAAGAAACAGTCAGGCTATTATGTTCATACACTTTATTGTTAACAGTATTAAGTACAAAAGCTGTGGTTTAATTAAGTTTATTTACTTTAGAGTACCCAAGAGTAGGTTAAGGATAACTAACCTAGATTTATTCTTTACCATTTACTATAGAAACATATCACCAATAAACAATATGTTAAAAATTTGTAAAAAGTATTGATTAGATTGACTCATGTGGATATACAGTAATCTCCCTTTATAACGATTCCCTATATAACGATAATTCCTCTATAACGATGAAAATAGTAAACGTTGGTTGGATCTCCATAAGGACAATGTATTAATTCTTTCTCTATACCGATCTCGTTCTCTCTTTATAGCGATGATTTTCAGCGTTCAATAGTCAATGACAAATGTGTTATTTTGTTTAAAGTTCAGACTACCTGAGTCACGAGTGGCAAGGTCATTGTCCAGTGGTTGTTTAGTTTTGAGAGCTGTGTCTTAGTGTCTCAACAGTCAATATGTTTTCGAAAAAGCCTAAAGTGGTTTAGGTGGAGGAAAAGTTATCGATAGCTCGAGCAATAGAAAAAGGTGTAAAGCAATTGGATGTCGTTCACCATACGGGGCTATTTGTCAACTGTGGCTCTTATATGAAAGGACAGAAAAAAGTGGCTTGAAGCGGAAATGAAGGGCGGTAGCAGGAAGATGTTGCGGAATCCTCAGCAGCAGCGTATGAACCATATTTCACTTTCTGGGCTTGTGGTCAGGACAAAAGCTAAGTACTTTGCAACTGAGCTTGGAATTGAGAATTTCAAGGCATCTAAGGGTCGGCTGAGCAAGTGGAAGCTGCAGCACAAGATCTACAACTACGGGCAAATCAGCGGAGAGGATCGCGATGTTAACAAAAACATAACGGATGATTGGCTAGAAAACATGTGGCCTGGACTAAAGGTATGATATGCGACAGACGACATAAAACACACACACACAAACCCACGTTGCTTTAAAAACATAAAAAATTTACGGGTGACATATAAACCAAACAAGAGTGCGTGGATGACTGCGGAAATTTTTGAAGGAGCGATAATAAAGTGGGATATCGAGCTTTAAAGGAAAAAATTCTTCTGCTTGTAGACAATTGTCCTGCTCATCCTGTACTGTGCGACCTTCAAAACATTGATTTTTGTTTTCTGCCAGCAACCACAACGAGTGTCCTTCAGCTCATGGACCAAAGTGTCATCAAGAGTTTGAATAGCTAATACAGAAGAAGACTTTTAATGGAATTGGTTGGGAACAATGGCAATCTTAAACAAAACATTCTTGACGCGATCCCAATGCTTAGTAAATCTTGGCACGAGGGGACGAGCAATACAATAAAACATTCCTTCAAGCACGCAGGATGGCTGGAAGATGAAAGATTGACTGATGATGAAGATGACCTGCCATTAGATGTTTGGGCCAGGCAGTTTGAACTTACTACCACCTACGGACCGGACGAGCTAAACAAATTTTGAAGAAGTTAATGAAAATGTAGCTACAATATCTGGACTTTCTGACGAGGACATCCTACAAGCAGTTCGTGTAGAAGAAGAAGAAAACAGTGACCCGGAAGTGAAAGCCGAGCCAGAACCAGCACCAAGCCCTCAGCAGGAAACCAACGTCACTCTCAAATCTATATAAAGTAGCGGGTTTTGGAGAACCCTCAACATGCAGAGGCGTTGCAGAACGCATAGAGAAAATTAAACAGATTGCGGACGAGCGGCATGCAAGCCATACAAGGCTCGAACACCACGAAAGCGACTAAAATCCAGGTAAAGATTCTTTGGAATAGTGCAGGATAAATGGACTGAGTATATTTCTCTTCCCCAAATTCAATGGACCGGTCAATCTCTAGACTTTAAAATTAGAAAACTATAAAATAGGATGAGAACGGAAGTCGCTCCAGTAAAATCAAACATGGCAAAATGGGGAAAAATAGACTAAGATCATGTGAACTGTAACTTTGGAGAAACACAGAATATGGAACATCTTCTTACATGCAGAAACTGTCTCATCGATGTACCCTTGAACATTTATGGCTCGCCAACAAAGATGGAACCGACGTAGACCAATACTGGGCCGAAATTCTATGAATGTCCGGACACGATAAAAAAAGAAGGCATTGAATGCGGCAAAAGTACTGCTTCGATTCTTCATCTATCAGGGAGACGATATGAGTGCTGTGGAAGATTCTATGTGTCTTCAGGCCATGGTCAGGTCAGTCCTGTGGAAAGGGATAAAGGAAAACAGACCAAGGTGACAGACTTTTTTGGTAATTCAGGCTAAAATATATTTTACAGTAGCTTATTATTTTGTTATTTTACGGTACACATGTTTGTAATTGTACAGTCATTTTTTTATACTGTATTGCTTATATTATTCTTTAATAAATCTATGTGGTGTACAGTGTTAATTCATTTATATTCGTTTTGATAATTTTTTTAAATTAAAACAGGTTATTTAGGACAGTATTATTAATATTACAGTACCGAATTTTGACTCTCTCTGTATAACGATATCTCCTTATAACGATGAAAATTCCGGTCCCTTGCATATCGTTATAGAGAAAGTATTTAATGTAAAAAGTTATAAACTTAAGATATTGCTTGCTCATCAGCACTGGGTTTAAGGGGTTTACTGTATTTTTTTCTTATTGTAATATTAATGTTCGTTTCTTTCATTCATTTATTGTATTTTTTTTGTATTAAACACTTAACATATAATTACTATTAGGCTATGGTGTTTGTAAGGTGTCTAAATAAATAAATATTTGGTTTTCCACTACGTTGTGTATTTCTTCATATTTTTTGATATCTTTTTTGTGTTGTTTTTTATTCTTCTTCCATGTGTTGCCTTTATCGTATCTTCTTTGTATTGATCGTATCTTCATCTACCTATTGATATTCTACTTGTGATATCTAATTCTTGAGCCAAAATTTACTTTTTTATTTTTTTTTTCTCAATAAATTTGTTCACGCTGTAAAATAAAATAAAGATTAACAATTTTTTGAGCAGGACTAGAGTGTCATCGTAAAAAATAAAATTGCAGAATACACCATAAAGATAAAAGTTGAAAATCGGCAAAACGTCACAGAGATATTTATACCAAAAAAGAATAGCAGAAATATGCAGAAACACAAATATTATAAAAAAATTAAAGTAAGCATCTTAGACTCGGTTAATGAAGCCGAAATTTACGAGAACTTAAGGAAAGTCAAAAGAGATAATGCAGAAAATCAACTATTGATCAAAAATGGGGAAAAATTTAATATGCCCTTGTGTCAGTTGAAAAATAAACCCTCAAATCACTTGGGAAAAAACCAAAATCTTGGATGACAGTAGAAATTCTTGAACTTATGGAAGAACGAAAAGATAAAACAAAAGACTAGAATAAATAAATAAAAAAAAAATTCAGAAAAACATCAGAAAGAAAATTCGAGAGGCAAAAGATAGATGTAAGAAAATAGATCTGGATAAAAGGTATGATAGCTTTAATTTACACAAAAAAAATCAAAGAAATGACAGGTTCTAGAAAAAGCATAAAAACGAATATCCTTAAAAACGATAAAGGAGATATTATTACTGATATGAAGGAAAGATTTATCACTGGACCAATTACATCCAAAAGCTATTTAATGATAAAAGAGAAGAAATGTCATTATAAACCACAGAGGTTACCGGACCACCAATATTAGGGGAAGAAGTTGTCTATGCCATCAAAAACACAAAAGAGGGCAAAGCTACCAGACCAGATGATGTGCCCATCGAATTATTAAAACTCATTGATGAAGATGTTATGGATGTAATCGTTGAACTTTTTTAATCTAATATATCAGATAGCCACAATCTCCAGATAAATGAGTGCAATCCACTTTTGTGGCAATAACCTAGGTGGTCATGTGCAATATCATGTTGAGATCACAGAACAATAGCTTTAATGAGTCACACACTAAAACCATTTGAGAAAATAATACACAGCAAAATTGTTAAAACTCTGGAATATGAAATTAGTCGCACACAATTTGGCTTTAAATTTGGTATGGTCACAAGAGATGCTTTGTTCGGCTTAAATTTTCTGGTCCAGAGATGTATGGATATGAATCAGGACATCTACTTATGTTTTGTAGATTTTGAAGAGGTATTTTATAAGGTTCTACATAAAAAGCTTGTGAAAATATTACAAAGAAAAAATAGTGACAGTCGTGATATAAAAATTATATCTAATCTATATTGGAATCAAACTGCCAAAGTAAAGTTTACAACCTGAGATATCAAAATACAGAGAGGATTCCGCAAGGATTGCGTGCTGTCACCAAACCTCTTCAGTGTCTACAGTGAAGCCGTATTTAAAAAAGCTCTCTCAGATTCAATAGAAGGTATATCTATCAATGGAGAAGTTTTGAATAATTTGCGCTTTGCAGACGAGACAGTAATAATGATGAATAACAACAATGATTTACAGAACTTAATGCAACGAATTAATGAATGGATGATCATGGTTAAATCAGCAGATGCAAACATCCAATTGATTGTTAGGGATACTGTAATTGAGTGTATGGATACCTACAAATACTTAGGAACGTAGATAACATCAAATGTACACCAAACAAAATAAATTAAGACACTTATTGAAATAGCACGGGCATCATTCGTTAAACTTAAAAATTTTCTTTGTTGTCGGGATATAAGATTAGGACTACGCCTAAAAATTCTTCGGTGTAACGTATTCACTACTCTTCTTTATAGCTTGGAAACACTTATTTAAACAAGTGCATCTGAATAAGTTAGGCCGCCTTTGAATTTTGGTGTTTTAGAAGAATACTATGAATATCATGGACTTAAAGAATGTGAAACGCAAAAGTTACTAGAAGAATAGGAAATAAATCTAAAATAGTACTAACTATCAAAAGACGAAAACTTAGTATTTAGGCCATGTGATGAGAGGGCAAAGATACTACTTATTGCAGCTTATTATGCAAGGCAAAATTCGAGGAAAGCGAAATGTGAAAAGACGAAGAATATCCTGACTGAAGAACTTGAGAGAATGGTTTGAATGCAGTAGTGCAGAACTATTTCCAGCGTCAGTCAACAAGGTTCGTATAGTCATGATGATTTCCAACCTTTGATAGAAGATGGAACTTAAATAAGAAGAATGAAGCTCTGAGTGAAAGAAGGATAAATAAAAGCAAGTCTCTCCTAAATCGAAAAACTCCCTGGTTCTGTACAGAGGTGAAAGGAAAAAGCAAGAAAAATAACAAAGCTTACCTGAAGTGTATATCAAGTAAGACACAACAAGCGTACGAAGATTACAGGAGAATAATAAACGAAACACATGCACTTGTAACAAGAATTAAAAACGAGCCGTAGGAACGCTTCTCAAAAGAACTGGAGCACGATTTTTATGGTTTAAAAAAAGAAATATAGCGCTTTATCAGGGAAAGAGCATAGGTAAAGGAATTAATAGACTTGAAACATATAGAACAGATCGTATGGATTGACTAGATAAGTTCACATAAGCAAGCGTGAAGTACAAATAAACTTGAAAAACTAACGAACAGAAAAGCTACAGGTAAAGATGGGATACTAAAATGAATTGTTGAAATATGGGGAACGGCAATGACGGATCAACTGACAACATTTAATTAATAAGATTATAAAATACCAGGAGAATGGAGGATAAGTGAGCAAATGCTATCATAAAAGGGCGATAAGAAACAACTAGAAAACTAAAGGGGTGTTAATAAGCTAAATACTATTCTGAAATTTAAAAGAAGTAAGAAATCAAGTAGGTACAAAGATCAAGTAGATTAGCAGAATGCCTAATAACACTATATGGCGTAACCGAAATATTAACTATGAGATAAAATCAAGATAACATCGTCAGAAACAAGACCTGATACAACCAAAATACAATGAATGCTGGAAATAGCAAAAATGAAAATAATCAGAAGAATTACAGGAAATACACTGAGAGACCGAATAAGGAATGACGAGATTAGAACAAAATGTAATATACAGAGTACAAACGAGTGGAAACTAAATAGAAAAAAAGAATTAAACAATCACATAGCGAGAGACAAATCACCACGTGATAGAAGAAGTATGGACCGACCGCGCAAGAGGGGAAGTGACAATCTTCCATAGAGGCAGCAACCCGAAATTTTTCTTCTTCTTCTTCTTCTTTATAATAAATTCTGCTAGTTCATTGGCGGATTAATACCTCTATGGCAGGTTATTATTATTATTATTATTATTATTATTATAATATAAGCGAGGGCAGAGGAACTAAGTCCCTATTATGCCCAAAAACAAAGAAATTTCATTAATCACCTACTAGTAAATAACAAAAATTACAACTAAAAGAAATAAAATTACAATTTTTGGTTTAAAATAAAAAACAATATTTTAACTATAATATAAAACTGTCCAGTCTGTTTTTGAACGAGTTAGTAGAGGAAGCGGAGACAATGTTGTCGTTGAGGTTATTCCAGCACTCAAAAACTCTATTTGGAAGAAGAAAGTTCTGTTCTTTTTCTTATAGAAAAATTTTCTTTCTTTAGTTTATATTGATGACCTCTGAGGCGTTCATCTTGGTTTATGATAAATATTTCATCGAGGTTTCCAAAATTGAATTTTAGTATTTTGAATGTTGTAATTAAGTCTCCACGTTGTCGGGCGAAGTTCAAACGTAGTTAGGTTAGCCATACTAAGTCTTTCTGCATAAGACGGTCTTCTCTGTGTCTTCTCTAATTTATCATCTTCTTCTCCATATACCCCCCTAAATTTTATTTAGGTTTCAATTTTCTAACCTTGGATATAGGTTTCAGTTGTAAAGCCAGAATGATGATGATGCACTAATTCCAGAGTTCTGCAACAACTAAATTTTTTAGGTAAGATTATTAGCCGTACTATTTTAGTGTAATACTACACTTCGTAAATACGAATAACGTGTTTGTATATACATAACCCTACTTACAGGCCACGTGCACTAATGTTTAGACTTGTCTCAGTAAAAATTTTATCGAGACAAGTGGGACCTAGGATTAATTAGTTACGTTCTTACTTGTCTTGATAAAAATTTTAATGGTTGAAGTTTTTGCAGGTGCTGCCATGGTTCGCATTTATCAACGTAAGATGGAGATAGCGACATTCTATAATAAGGAACAGCTGCAATAAGCACTGGAAGATGTCAGATCTGTCACACCACATACAGCAATCCGGAATAATGCAATTCCAAAAACAACATTGCACAATCATTTGACTGGCGTCAGAAGGAAAAAACGTGATTCATTAGGCAGAGGACCAGTTATTCCTATCGAATACGAACGCAAATGAGCCGAAGGTTTGAAAACTCTAGAAAAATGGGGCTTCGGATTATCAAAATGTGAAGTCCTTATAATTGCCTCTGATTTTTTTACACAAAATAATATAAGAATGCCATTTAAAGGACAACATTCCTGGTCATGACTGGTTCACTAACTTTAAAGCAAGATACAAGTTATCTCTTAAGATAACAAAATCACTTGAATACACAAGAAAAAAAATGTGTGATCCATTTCCTATTTATGAGTATTTTGAGCTCTTAAAGAACACCCTTGTTGAATTAGTTTTTAACGATAAGCCTAAGCAAATATGTAATTTGGACGAAACCAGCTTATGCATTGACCCATCCAGAGTAAAGGTGCAAGGAGCCAAAGGCAAACCGTGTTCGCGAACCACCATTAACCACCACCACCACCACTAACTGAACTACTAACAATATTATCTGCGCAAATGCATTTGGAGACAAAGCACCACCCTGTATTATATTTTAAGGAAAATTCGTATCGGATCAGCGGTTAACAACAAAGGACCAAGATCATCTTGATATAGCATATGCATCTACTCCAAACGGCTGGATGGAAACAGACGTTTTCGTTAATTTCTTAAAAAATACATTTTTAAATGCTGTGGGTCAACAAATGCCCATATTGTTGATATATGATGGTCACAGTACTCACGTAAATACAGAAGTCATTGGATTAGCTCCTGAAAATGAGATTACCATTCTTAAGTTGCCGCCATACACATCGCATTTATTACAACCCATAGATTTGTCTGTGTTTAAATCCTTTAAGACTGAGTGGGACAAAACATTGATGTCTTGGCAGCAAAAAAATCAAGGAATAGAAATGCCGAAGCGAACTTTTTCTAAGCTTGTTCGTGACGTGTGACATGGTATAAAGCCAGAAATCATCCAAAGCGGATTTCGGAAAGCGGGAATATTCCTATACAAAAATGACGTTATAGGAGAAGACAAATTTCACCTCGACGCCTATAAACGTTAGAAGGAGATAAATAACAAAACTGCTAATCAAGGTGACGAAAATATGGAAGCATTTCGAGAAAATTTACGCTATCGGTTTCGTTTGAAGACTTGCTTTTAAAAAACAGCCAAAACAATGCCTCGCTTATTCTTCTTCTTCTTCAAGTGCCGTCTTCGTTCCGAAGTTTGGCTATCATCAAAGCAGTTTCATTAAGTGATCGTGACGAACTTTATCAAACGCTTTGTTGTAATCAATAAAGCATATATATATATATATATATATACTATAATATATATATATATATATATATATATATATATATATATATAGGTTATCTTGGTTTATATCTAGACATCTTTGGCATATGACGTTAAATGCAAATAGTGCTTCTCTTGTTCCAAGCCCGTTCCGAAATCCGAATTGAGTATTACTAATATCTGCATCTAGTTTTCTGTTAATACTTGAGTGGATTACTTTGATGAATACTTTTAATGTATGCCCCATTAAGGCTTATAGTGCGGTAGTCAGTGCACTGTTTTGCATTTGCCTTTTTTGGTAAGGTTACAAAAGTTGAAAGTAGCCATTCCTTGGTATTTCTCCTCTTTTGTAGATGCAGTTAAAAAGGTCGAGTAGAATATTCGCTGATTCGCCTTCCACAAGCTTAAGAAGTTCTGATGTGAGCCCGTCAACATCATACAAAATGGTAAATCACCGACCCGGTGATTTACCATTTTTCATTATTTTTATAGCGTATAATAGTTCTTCTTTAGTTATTTCTGGTCCTTCGTCGCCTTGCAAGTTATCTATATTAGGTTCTTGTCTTTCATCGTCGAACAATTCTTCTACATAGTTCTTCCAGGTCCTAAGCTTTTCTTGTAGATCGGCTATTATTTCACCATTTGCGTTGCATAGGAGATTGGGATGTTTTTGTTTTTGTGTACCTGTCAGTTCCTTTATCTTTTTATGTTAGTTAAAAGTGTCACGTTTAAGATGAGTTTGAGATGTAGTTACTTAGTAGTAAAAATCGTAGACGACTTTAAAATAATATTGCCGATATTGCTGATATAGATCCCCGTTAGATGATGATTCGTTAGATTATGATTCGTTGAATGATTTGGTTGAGGACATCCTAGATGAAAATATAAAGGTAGATTTTAAGTCTGGTCAGTGGCTTATAGTGAAATATACTAAGAAGATATCTGTGAAATACTACATTGGAACAATAGTGGAATTTGACAAGGAAAACAATCCAATGTTAAATTCAAGAAAAAGAAAAATAACAATGACACATTTTACTAGCCAGATAATGATGACACTGACACTGTTTCCAGGGAAAATATTGTCATGATATTATTAGATCATGTAGACAATAGAAGAGGAAAATCGTTGCAGTTCAGTATATCTTTCGATAAACTGAATTTCATATGCTAGGAAATCTAGCTTTTATATTGTGTTCTCATCAAAAAATAATAGACTTACTATATAAATAAATATTAATGAAACTAAATGTAAAGTTTCTTATTCACAGTTTGCCCCCGTACATAGTATAATACGCAACACATATAAATGCCACACGCTATTCCCACTTGTCCCCACAGTCAGGGGAAAGTTAGAATATTCGATCAGATAACAAAAAAAATTGTATTTGATAATGTTTGCATAATTAACTTGTATTGTAACTTATTAACTTGTAACGTGTATCTAAATCTGTACTTATCAGAAACTTCTACTGGCTAATGGCTTTATATATTAATTTTCACTATTCTAGACTGCACACTTCCATTTTAATAGTGGCATAAACATCATCTCTAGAAAAATGCATTCGCAGATACTCTGACTTAAGTACCTGTATTGTATTTTATTAAAAAATAAAACAATTACTCAATAAATAACACACATTTCATAAATATATCTCTCGAATAAGTATAAATAACTTTTAATAATACAATGGTATATTACATCACTTTCATTTAACAAACAATCACACACATATCTCTTCTTCATTGGATCAAATCTATCTCCTCAAGAACTTCCCGTTTACTGTCAAACAACTGCAATAACAGAATTGAGTTCTCCATTCAACAATACATAGTAGTTTCATCATGTTCTACCATCCATCAATTAATAGAGTACCGGCATGTAAGTAATGTTTATTTTATTTATTTGCTCATTTATTAATTTATTACAATCGAATAGACTATTTTATAACAATTTGTGGGCCTTACCTTGTCTGTTTAAACTTTTAAAACTTATATACCTTTTATTTAACTTACTCTTTTAAATAAAACCACAGACATGTAATATTGGCATAATTATTGTAAATTTACAACATCTACTTTGTTTATCTTTATTAGACAACACCCTAATATGGGTTTTTAATCATTTCAGCATTTGTTTAACTTTGTAATCGAGACCTGAGGATACTTTGCATATTGTAGAAAGCGAAAACAGGTCGTCTGATAGGTTAAATTAAATTGATTGGGAGTCCAGTCTTATTATTATTTCGTTTACCTATTTGAAATGGGCTCACACAAGCAACACATTCATGATCTGCGGTTTATCTCTGCGGTAGTATTATTTTCAGTGTTAAGGAGCGCACTCAGGTATACAAATTCGTTCATTGCTTCGATGACGTTGTTTTTTATAACAAGTGACTGTAGAATTTGTGATTACGTGCTTATTTTCATATACTTCGTTTTGTTGGTGTTTATTGTTAAACCCATTTTTGTAACTAATTCTTTTAATGATATATACGGCTCTCATACATCGTTTTCCATTCTCCCAACAATATTGATATCATCAGCATAATCAAGGATTTGCACTGATTTATTACATATTGAACCAATGGTTGTGATTTGTAACATACGTATTAATTTTTTCATAGCCAGATCGACCAGGGTACAGGAGGTATCCCTGGCGCAGACCTTTATTTGTTTTAAAAGGTTCAGACAGTTTTTCCTAAATTCGTACTCTAGTATTCCGTGTACAAAGTATTTCGATATTTCAATCACTGAGAATAATTCTGTGTCCATTTTTTTATGAGCTGTTGTAGTATCATAATGGTATCGAGTTTACTTTCTTTATATAGTTCAGCTGGAGATTTACTTATTCCGGGTGATTTGTTTCTGGCTAGTTTTTAACTGGATCTTTAACTTCAAGAATCATTTGTGATTTCTCTTCCTCTCGCCTGTTCCCCTGACCTCATCTCTTTCGTCTTCCAGGTTTTCTTATTCTTCCTCTATATTAAGAGCCTGGTTAAAATATTCCACCCATCTATTCAATACATCTTTTCTTGTTGTTAATAGGTCGCCATTTGACTGCATTGTGTTGTGGTTGCCTTGAATTCTTTTCAGTCTATCTTATATAATGCTCTGAATTCTTTCTCTCTGTTGAGGTTTCCTATATTTAAGTTCCTTATTTAAGTTTTTTCGTTTTTTTTTTCTTTGGGTATTATCTTTTTTTTCTCTTCTTATTGTCTGGTAAGGAATAGAGTATTATTTAGCCAAATTCATGATAGAAGTCGTGCTTGGCTTAAAAATTTTATGTAAATTTTTTTATTGTATATACAAAATTATCTGACTAATATTTTAGGAGAATAAAAATACATTTTTGATTAACTTTTTAATTAAATAAAACATTAATACCTGTGAGCATAACATTATATTATACAGATTGAACCAAATTAAACGGAACATACAATTTAATACATGTCTGTTTGAACTGCATTTGAAATGGTGGACCAATATAAAACTTGGACAAAAATAAATCCTACCTGGGTATAGACATTGTATAAAATATCGTTCAACTATCTGTCTCACAACAATGTTGTTGCGTAAGACGGGTTTGTCTGAGGAAACGATAATAGTTCAGGAAATTAATCTCGAAAAATAGTTAAAACCTCGCAATTTTTCGTCCTGCATGTATCCAGTTGAAATTTTAACAGAAGGTAGGTGATAGCCCAAGGATCAAAATCTATATCGAACCGAAGTGCGCTGATGGGTTTTAGGGGTTAAACTACCCCTAAATGTCAAAAATTTATAAAATAAATATTAAACCTGAATATGGGTAAGATTTGGTTTGAATTAGTTAAATAATGATTATTTTATACTTTTGAATAGAGTTCCACATATTTTCAACCCTTAAAAAGCAACCCTTGTTAGAGGTAATGTAAAGAAATTACTAATTCTACAAAAAATGATTTCGCCTTGGATCGATTTGGATAAAAATTTGGATTTAAGCTCAATTCACCGCTGCTTTATAGTTTATGTCATGTCGACGAACCTGATTGTTCTAAGGGTGAAAACTACCGTAATTGTCAAAAATTATAAAATAACATATTAAACCTGAATATGGGTAAAATTTGGTTTGAATTAATTAAATATTGATAGTTTTGTGCTTTTGAAATAAAGTTCCATCATATTTCAACCCTTAAAAAGCGACCCTTATTAGAGATTAATATAAAAAAATTAGTAATGCGAAGAAAATGATTTCACCTTGGAACGATTTGCATAAAAATTTGGACTTAAGCTCAACTCACCCTCTGCTTCTTAGTTTATGTCATGCCGATGAACCCTGATTGTTCTTAGGGATGAAAACTACCCTAATTTTCAAAAATTGTAAAATAATATTAAATCTTAAGATGAGTGAAATTTGGTTTGGGATTAGTTAAATATTGATTTTTTATACTTTAAAATACAAATTCATACATTTTCAACCCTTAAAAATCAATTGTTATGAGTGCTATAGGTGAAACAATTTTTTGCCAAAATTTTGCAACTTTTCAACTTTTGAAAATCACCCTTTACAACATTGCAGTTTTTATAAACTAATTTATAAGATATAAATTGAAAAAAGTAGAATTAAATACAAAAAAATTTATCAACATAAAAAAGGCACCATATATTCTTATACATTTACATAAATAGTAGAAAATATTTACATTTATAGGTAAAACAATTATAATATTAATTTTATTCGTCATCAATTACATCTTCATCGTGATCTATGTCATCCTCATCTTAATTATTGGTGGACTATTATTGCACCCTTCACCTGAGCACCCAGAACAAGTAGAGTTACAGTATAAACCAACTTTTCTGCACCCACATGAAACACCGCATCCTTTTTTGCATTGCCAAAAAATAATTTTCAAAAGTTCATCGAGTGCAGGTTGTTTGTTCATGCGTACGGGTAATAACAAACCATCTTTGGAATACCATCCCCAATCTGTTGCTCTAATATTTTCATTGCCAAGCCATAGACATATGAGCAGATGTTTTATTCTGTTGTATGGGATTTCAAAATAAGAACGCTTAAAATTTCGAATGTTAAAACGCCCCACTAGCTAATATACCGGTTTTGTAGATTATTATGCTCCGAAATGTACTGTACTATACTAATAGAATTTTCCGGAAAAAAATTCACTGGTTTTTTTAACGTATTTCTTTTAATTTTTAACGATAGAGAGTTTCTTCAAAAACGATTTGTAAGGTTTTTAAGAGCTACAAGGATCTGTGAATTTACATCTTTTTGGAGCCCTTGGTTTTTAAATGGAGGTGGTTTTAAAGGGCTCGAAAAAGATGGTGCTTGATCGTAAATCGATGCTTTAAAACGGCTATATCTTGCCAAATCTTCAATGTACAACAAATCTAAATGAAGGATAATTTTAGTCATTAAAAAAGCTACAATTTGGTAATTGCATTTTTTTTCATATATTCAGTATTTTCGGGCATATTATAAAAAAAGAAGGGTAAAAAGTATGAAATTGTAAATCGTTTCTCGCTTTAAGCTGTACTTTTTCTAACACAAGCATTTTAAATGGTCAAACTTCTTGGACGTAAGTAACAATACATGTACAAAGGGAATTTCAGAAGGTAAAGATCGATTTTAATTTATGGAGGAGGTTAGGGGTGTTGTTTCGATTTTTTCGTAAAAAATGAGGTATTGACCTTATTTTCATCATCTCACTCAATTTTTGAGCTAGAGTCTTTTTTTATGATAGGTCTATTTTATGCTCTTTAAAAAGATTTTGTGAGTTTCTTCCAAAAAATGCATCATTTTCCGATATTTGATTTTGAATCTTTCAAATTTGGCATTTGAAGAAAACCGCTGAACATTGATAGGCCGTATTTTCAGGTTCCTATTATATCCCAAAAAACATTTTAAAAAATGAATTGTATTTGTCTTTTTAAAAGCTACAAATTTGTTTTCTACAATTTTTCTGATAAAATGCACCATTTTCGAATTATTCGCGAAAAATCGATTAAAGAAACGTGGATTTTTTTCGTTCTAAAAGTTGTTACTTTTCAATCGCGGATAAGTTGTAAAATATCATTTTTATAAAAAAAATGTTTATAGCACAATTTTTTGTTTAGAATCACTTTTATAATCGAAACCTGTAGTTAAAACGTTGAAAAAAAATTTCACCCCAGAGATGG